>JAJLZE010000011.1:0-376175 GCA_030571955.1 Yamadazyma phyllophila | reverse complement strand
CTTCCACCACTTACAAAGAGAAGGGAAGTTTTCGATGGACCGGTCGAGATTCTACCCGGGGGGACGGGGGGACGGGGTGAGGAAGCGGTAGGACGGTGGAAGGTGGAAGTAGTTGAGGATAGTTTTTAGTTATTGGTGGTTGTAGTGAGAGATATAGATAGTGAGAGATAATGAGAGATAATTTAGTGATAGCGATAATTTAGTGAAAGCGATAATTTAGTGAGCGATGATTTAGTGATAGTGATAATTTAGTGATAGTTTGATAATTTACTGGTAGCGTAGTGATAGTGAGAGTCACAGCTCCCGATAACAACAGACGGTTGAATAGTTGATGATTACGAAATCACGCTCAGAATATCTGGAACTCGGTGGCCCAAACGCTTGAACTCAAATATTTCGCAGCCTACCGGACTTATCTTCAGACTTATCTTCAGTAAACATGACAACGTACATTGACATTACACCATCATTTCCATCACAGTGTTACACCATACACCATACACAAACGACCCACGACTACACACCCACTACTAATACCCACAACTATACACCCACAACCCTACCAATCACGATTCTAAATCACCTGCCTCTCATTCACTAAATCATCTGCCTCTACAAAGCCTCACTCACAATCACTAATCATCACACTCACAACTCACAAATCACACACTAAATTCCAATCACACTCACTACGCCTAACACAACTCGCTACGCCTAACCACCCACTCAACAACGAGCCTATCCAGGCGTTACTAACGCCAAGGCCAGCCATAAACTAATAGCCTATCATCGTAACCATACTGTAAAACCTAATCAAGACATTCTCTACAACATTGTCATTTTCACAATTTACTTTCCTGATTTGGATTGTTAGTCGCAGTTGTGTGATACCTGAATCTCTAAGTACTCACATCACACTACACACACATATACACGTCATATATACATCGTACATCACATACACTCTACATCATAGACGTCTACATCATACACATATATACAATATACATCATACACATCATACACATCATACACACATGATACACATCACATCACACACACATGATATACATCACACACACATGATATACATCACATATGACTCGTAGTATAGCAAGGCCTTAATAACATAACTCGATTTGGCAATAATAACACTGGCTGGCCCACAGCCGAGGCTTGAAACTGCACACTGCGGCCCCTGCCGCCCCGGTCCTGCGCGGCTCTGGCGGTACTTGCTCGGCCCCGTCGTGCAAAAAGCAACCTCTGCCAATTCAGTCATCGTCTCGCACCACATGCAGGAAACAGTCTCCTTTGCCCTACCATTCGGGCACAAGACCTGCACACAAACCCGAAATTCCCTCGTCTATATTCAAACCATCATCGACTTGAACACCCCGCCTGCACACAACCCAAAAATATTCGTCCACCTCCAACCCATGCTAAAAAAGCACTCTGGAGGACGTGCCCAAACCATCATCGCCGTGACAGTCAAAATAAAATCATTTGGATGAGAAAATTTTTTATTACCTCAAACAACATTAATCTTTTATTTGTCTGGTTTCTCTAGTTTTTAATTAAACTGGAAGTTAATCATTCGAAATATCATATTGGGAACCCATCAGTGCATTACTGCTGAAAGAGACCACCCTCCAATTTTTGGTGTCAATAACTGCAAATTCAACCACTGTTATTTGCAAAGTGATACATCCGTTATCATTTAATTCGGTTGTCAACTAAGGTTTCTTCAGTTTAAGTATTGCCTATTCCCTTTAACCCTTTTTTTCTTCAAAGTATTACTGAAGGTCTTTTCAATAAGTCTCCTTCTTTATATTTATCGGCGGTGTTACTTTAGTGGTATCCAGTTAATTAGCACATAAGCAGCTAATTCCCTTTGAATCCGTCTTTTGAGATCCCAAATTTATTAAATCAATCACGAGCTTTTCATTAAGTCTTCGTGTTCAATCCTAAAATTCAATCCTTAACAATGTATCAAGCCCAAACTTACAATACAAATTTAGGAACTTCAGGTCATAGAGCTACTTCCTCAGTTAGCTATTTAAATCATTTCGATATAGATGCTCACAAGAGGTCTTCTGTCCCACCGACTTCCTCCCACTACCTTCCACCACCTCCGATGGGCCAAATCCAACACCCTCCGGTTCCTACAACTTTGCAACCAAATATGGTCGGCATAGTTCCTCCTCCTCCTTTGCACATTCAAAACGCCCATGTTATGAACATCCCGGTAGTTAATCCTTACAACCAATATCCCCAACCAAATCATCTCCATGCTGCCCAGGTCCATGCTCAAGCCCAAGCTCACGCTCAAGCTCAAGCACAGGCCCAGGCCGCCCAAGCTCAACAAGCTCAACAAAACCAACCAGCTACCGGAGGTATCAACTCCGTCTTGGAGTACGACTTAAATAACATGTCCACTTTTCTTAGTTGGTGTGCTTTCGGAATGTTAAAACAAAATAGAAACCCTTCCAAGGATTTCGAGAGTTTGGTTCATTCTGTCTTAGTTGCAACCCGTTTACCTAAATCAACCATTGTTATTGCGTTGGAGTACATGAATCAAAGATTCTCTGCCAAAAACATTGACTCGATGCCTGAATCAGACATTTTCATCAAATTGATTGTATCATTGATTTTAGGTAACAAGTTTAACGACGATAATACATTTACCAACAGATCATGGTGTGGAGCTGCCGGATTACAGATATCGATTCTTAACGAAGAAGAAAAAGTCTGGTTGCAAGAAGTTAATTGGCAACTTAACGTGGTGAACTTTGAAAATAATATCATCACGTTGGAAGAATGCTGGAAGACTTGGCTCGAGAAGTACTCTCCTAGAGAAGCAGCTTCTGTGTCCGCTCAAGCCAGCCCGGTTGCCAATTACAACTACTCAAACCCAAGCTTACCTTCATCACCTATGTCGGCTGAGTATAACTCATACTATCCACCATCATCACCTGCACTCCCATATTCAAGCTCATCGCCTGTGAAATACCAGGACTCCATCTGGTCGAGCTCTCAGAATATACCGGCAGTTGCCGTGCAAACTAATCAACCTCATCCCCAACCACCCCACCAGCAACAACATAACAGCATTTGGTCTTATACCCCAAGTTACCAGTACACTCCAAACTCAGGTAGCTCGGCTATAAGTCACCAACCAATGCAGTATCTTAACTCAAGTTTCGTAGGATATGCCAATCCTTACTATACTTTTAATATGGCTTCCTGTTAGTTGAAAAATCTAACACTTTTTGTCTTTTTATTTTTCGTTTGTCGAATCGGGTTTAATTATCAAGAATGCTACTTTATAGAACAAACAGATTCGTCTGTTAAGGCTTCTTCACTAAACCCATGTGGTAATGTTACTACGGAAACATATGTTATCAATACATATTCATAAACTACCTAATATTTCTCTAGTTAGCTTCAAACTCGTTATCGTCTTCATCATCTTCTCTGATGCCTTCTTTGGCCAATTTTTCAGAAGCCTTTTGAAAGTCAATAACTTTACCTCTGGTTCTTCTACCGGTGGTGATAATATTGCTAGTCTCAATTTCCGCTAAATCATCATCCTCTTCGTCGTCGAAGTTTTCATCTCCATCTTCATCACCTTCTTCGTTTTCCTTTTCGTCTTCGGACTTTTCCTTTGGAAGGTCGTCGTCATATTGTCTTCTTCTTTGCTTTTTCTTCTTCTTTTCGACTGGTTTTTCTGGCTCCACCGCGTCAAGAGAACGCTTTTTATCGCCATTCTCGGTGGCATCAGTCTCCTCTTTGGTATCTTCCTTGGTTTCCTCGACCTTCTCTTCTACCTTTGGTTCATCAACCTTTTCTTCGGCTTTTTCTTCGACTTTTTGTTGTTCTTCGCTGGCAATCTTTGCTTCTTGTTCAGACATGATTATTTGACTATTGAAAAATTTGTGCGCGCTTTCTTTTTAATACCCATCGATAAGCTTATAATGGTAAGTAGCTTTTCACTGGTGCCTCCTATAGATTCAAAGATGTATACTAACAGAACACAGTCGCAGGCTCCTATCACAAAGAAGACAAAGATGTCTGAGCTCATAAATTACCGTCTCAAAGTTGCCTCGATAGATAATAGAAATTTTGTCGGTAACTTACTTGCATTTGACAAACATATGAATGTTGTATTATCAGACTGTGAAGAGATACGTATCCCCAAGAAATCTCTTCAGGACCTCAAGAAAGGTAAAGCTAATGAACCTCAAGAAATCAAAACCAATTTAGGGCTTATTATCCTTCGAGGAAACCAAATTGTCAATATATCCATTCAAAGTCCACCAACGACCAGCATTAAAAAGAGAATTGGCCTCGAAAAAGGAAAGGGAACTGCAAGACCATTGAAGACTCCAGTTGGAGCCAAGGGGAAATTCAAAGGGTTCAAAGGCCAGTAAAGAAGTTTCTGTGTAATATAAGATATGTAGAATATAGATATATTAATGTGATAAAAAAAACTATACAAAGATGAACCCTACATTAACTTATAGATGCAGACGGGTATTGAAGTCTTAACAACAGTTGGAGTTGTTTTTGCTCTTTTTGTCTTGAGGAGCAGGAGTTAAAGAAATGGTTGGACCAGAAGAAGGCTTGGTAGAAGGTTGATCATCAGTTTCTAACTGGTGCTTGCTGATCATTTCATAAATGTTCTTCAATAATTGATGGAAAGATAAGTCCACGTTATCAGAGTTCAAAGCCGAGGCTTCGGTGAATAATAAACTATTTTCGTTAGCAAAGTTTTTAGCTTCATCGGTTGGAACTGCTCTGAGGTGATCCAAATCACTCTTATTCCCCACTAACTCGATGACGATATTAGCATCTGCATGTTCCTTCAATTCTTTTAACCACCTTGAAACACTTTCGTAACTTTCAGTTTTACTAATATCATACACTATTAAAGCACCAACTGCACCTCTATAATAAGCGCTAGTAATGGCTCTGTACCGTTCTTGACCGGCGGTATCCCAGATCTGTGCCTTGACTCTTTTACCATCAATTTCTAATGTCCGGGTGGCGAACTCAACCCCAATGGTTGATCTGCTGTCCAAGTTAAATTCATCCCTGGTGAATCTCGATAACAAGTTACTCTTTCCAACTCCGCTGTCACCAATCAAAACAATCTTGTAAAGGTACTCGTAATCATAGGAGTAGTCGTCGGTGTTGTCTACCATGTTTTGTTTGCTATTTTTAACTGTTCAGGCTAGCTCGTTCCGTTTGTGGTTGCGGAACGGACAAATAATATTGGTCAAAATTGACGATGTGAATACTCTATTTGAAGCGCTCAATCTGAAGTATATCGTGCTGGAAGTATCAACTAATGGAAACCTTGAATTAACCCTCTAAATTTCCAAATCAGTAGTCAGATATGTCAACAACTTAATTTGTTCGGTGAGAAAAATTGTTGATTGTCGCGCAGAGCCTCAAAACTCTCGATAAGGTTAAAATACTTTTCTGTTCATTAACTAGACTTACATCTTTAATACAACACTAATCTCTAAATCTTCTACTATCTTCCTTAGCGGCCTTCTTTTCCATTTCATCCCAGTCGTCTCCATCGCTCTCGTCTCCTTCTTCAAATCCTTCCGAGCCTGATCCTGAATCTGATCCGTCGTCTGAATAATCGTCATTGTCTGCTTCACTGGCAACGTCTTCGTCACTTGGATCTTCATCACTGACCTCAAACTCACTTTCTTCGTCTTCCTCTTCTTCTTCGTCTGATTCTCCTGTACCAGTCAAGAAAGACCATCCACCGTCGGCAAAGAATTGGTATGGGTCTGCAAGAACTGTTTTCATAATACTTCCCCAGTTCAAGTTCATCAGCCCTTCACTGATTGGTATATCGACATCAGTCAACCAGTTCTTGACATCTTCAATCAACTCCATAGGAATGGTGTTGATATGAACAACCGGTTTATTGAAATCCTTGAATACAAATACAAGATCAAAGTTCTTTAATCCAAACTGAACTCTTTCCAAATGGGCTATTTCAATTTCTTCTAAGGTGATAACCAAATAAGGTGGATCAATCAATTGCACCAAACAATCTCTGGTTGGCATACAGAAAACGGCAGATCTGAATGGAACACCTTGGAATCCCAATTCACGGAATGGGATATCCAAGTCGGCTCTACCGTGAGAAGAGTCTGCAATTGTTTGGGCAAAGGTTCTGAATTCTTTGTCCAAAGCAGCCTTTCTTCTTCTTTCTTCTTGTTCCTGTTGTAATTCATCTTCATCTCCGTATCTGTATTTTCTCTTTCTTCCACCAGTTTCATCGAATGCCACATCGCTGGCTTCACGGTAGAATTGCACGTCGTAGGTCTTACGCTTACCAATGATGATAGGGTTGATCAAATGGCAATGAATCAAAACAATCAATTCGTCCTTACATGGTTGGAAGAAAAGATGCTTGATGTTGGAAAATAAAATATCAACTCTTTGATCAAGCTTGAATGTAGATTGATATCTGATACCATTTTCGTGAATAGATAAAACACCTCCGGCTTTCTTGGTATCGTGTTGTGGTCTGACCAAAACGTTTTCAAGTTTCTTGACTCTTGAACCTTTTAATTCAATAAGACTGGCTTGAGTAACAACATCTTCCAATTGCTTTCTTTCTTGTTCTCTCTTTACCGAATCCTTCTTCAAATCCTGAATGGCCTTGTAGACATCGACCATTCTTTGACGGTCTCTTGATCTGAAAGTGAAAGATCTTAAAAAGGTGTTATCTGGAGAATCCTCGTATGGCAACTCGAGTTTCTTGGAAGTAGCACCACCGGAACCAGGAGAATTGAAGTTAAGTCTTAAATAAGTGAAATCACCTTCTTCATTCTGAGACCCATTCTTGAATGAGTTGATATGGAAGGGAACAGGTCTACCACAAATTGGTAAGATGATGGTTTGATTCTTGTAATCCACATGGATCTTTAAATCCCTAACATTATTAGGTATTTGGGACTCTCTTATATATGAATCGTATTTCTTAAAGATCGGTTTATACTCAGAATCGTCGGCTGCATCAGCCTTGGAAAACCGAGCCAAACCTTGTTCCAATCTCTTTTCATGTAACTTCTTTTGGGTTTCCTGTCTGATCTGTTCCTGGTTGATATTATCGTCATTTTGAGTTGTTTCATTTCTCAACTTCTGTTTCAATATCTTCGAGTTAGAATCAATACTGGCCAAGTTCTTTTCTGTCTTGATGTCCTTTTCGGACTTCAACTTGGGTTCGGTACCGTTCAATTCATCTTTGATATCGTTTTCTTTGAAGTAGAAAGACACGTCTGGCTTGTTACTTAAATGGTTACTCAAAATGATGTTTTCAGATTCGGTGATCTGAATGGTATCACTCAACAAAAGAGCGTATGGTTTATCTGACTTTTGGTTCTTCAAGTCGTTGAATCCAATGTTCAATGCAAAAACATGGTTTGGTTGAATCTTTCTATCGATCTTTCCATTAAGCACAAATGACGAGTCTCTGAACTCAATACCCATTAACCAACCACAGTTCTTTGTGAAATGCTTGACTAAATCAGGTCTTTCGCTTTCAATAAACTTGACGGCTTCATCATAAACTTGGCTACTAGTCTTGCCGACTTTAATGATCTCTGTGATCAACTTGTTCTGCAACTTAAGCAAGAACTCGAAGTTTTTATCCATGTCTTCAGTTGGATTGATCAAGAAAGTTCTGGAAATGTTCGAACAGTAATTGTTATATCTTAATCCAATCGAACATAAAATGGCCCCGTCACCAGTCAAATTCTTGTTGGTAGACTGGGCACTTGGTCTTAAATCAAATTCCTTACCACTTTGGATAATAGGATTGTAACACCATTCGAGTTGGTCAAGATCCACCTTGTTACCCAAGATACGTTTTGCTAGATCATTCTTAAGGAATGTCTTAGAACTGTAGATCTTGTTTTCTATTTGATCACTCAATTTAGCGTTGGTGATTTTGATATCTTCGTCGACAATCTTCATCATTTCGTTACTGAAAATGTCCAATAAGACAATGGAAGACTTGGAAGCCAATTTGATAGACTCAAGCTCAGATTGGTCTTTGACTTCCATGGATTCAGAAAGTAATAAAGTACAATCAGCAAACTTCAAATCCTTATTGGCATCAATTAATTCTTGCCATTCGTCAATGAGCTTCCCCTTATACTTAGCCTTTTCAATGTGACCAATACTGCCACTTCCATCGCCTTTAACGGCGGCTAAAGCCTTATCGAACACTTCCTTGTTGTGCTCCGGGTCTTTATTTCTCACCAAGATCTCGACATTGGAAGAGCTGGGAGAAGGCTTGTTCACCAAATGCTTGATGTGGGTCTGCTTCTTTTCCGAGGTGATGATATAACAGTTATTTTGATTAATAAAGATTCCTGTAAGGGGGAATTCGTAGCCCAATAACCAGCTGTGTAAGACGGTGGGTTTCTTATAGGTATTCAGATCATCTTTACTACCAACCAAAAATACAAGACCAGAAAACTTGCTGCTCTCCGCAGTCAAGGTTTTCTGGATCACACTCAACCTCTTATGAAATTGATTAGCATCAATGATCACGTCAGTCATGGCGGCGGTTGATGAGTAGAGGTGGAAAACGATTTTTTCATTACCGCGCAAACTCGCGCGTACATGGAGGAAATTACACAAACCGGAATACGCGTTTACTCGCGTTTAGATAAAAGTAAATAGTTTGAAAACTTGTATCAACATGTTCAGACAAGTGAAGAGAAGAACCGCCGGCCGTCGTAACTTCGAGACCAAGACCGCCATATATCAGCTGACGAAGCTGAGCTCTTTGTTCGGGTGCAGGCTCTCGTTCTACGACATGCCACCTTTGGAGGAAATCACCTTGGAACAATTTGAAGAGTGGGCTATTGATAGACTCAAGGTGTTGATTGAGATCGAATCTTGTGTGGCAAGAAGCAAGCCGTTCAAGGAAATAGAGCAGATCATCAAGCCGGTGCTTGCAAAGAACCTTCCTTTGTCCCCGTTGATTGAGGGTAAAAATGAAGCCGTGGTGGCCTTGGAAAGAAAGAAGGACTATTACAGTCATTTTATCTTGAGATTAGCTTTCTGTCGCTCTGAAGAGTTAAGAAAGAAGTTCGTGAAGAACGAGAGTATTTTATTCAGAATCAGATACGGCAATTTACAGGCCTCTGAAAGGAACCAATTCGTTAAGTTGCATAACGATAAGTTGAGTTGGAATTACATTAGCGCCGAAGAAAAGACAGATCTCTTCGAGCAATTATACAGTGCCACGGCTGCTACTATCAAGAACCAGATGTTGGCCGATAACGCCAAATTGAGTATCACCAATGAGCAATTAAGACACCACATTCAAGCCAACGAAAGTTTCATCAAACTTCCGTTTGAAAAGATCACCAACTTGGTCAGTTCCAGAGCCATTCTTCTTAAAAACGGGTTTGGTTATATACCCACCAGTTTACAGTTGAGTTTGTTGGTTCAGGAAATGCAAGAGAGTTTGAATAAAATCTTAATAAAGACATTCCAAGCTATACCAAGATTAGATGAAGATGATAGATTACTTCCACTTTTAAAGTCACTTTCTACGAACTTCTCCAGTGTTCAATACGACAACAACTTTGGTAATGAAAATGCCGGCGATATCAATGCTAACAGTGTGAATACCAAGAAGGTGATGCAACATTATCCATTATGTGCCACCCATTTACAAAAAACATTGGCAGTCAACCACCATTTACGTTATAATGGACGTCAACAATTAGCACTTTTCCTTAAAGGAATTGGATTGAACGTCGATGAAGCATTGAAGTTCTGGAGCACCCAGTTCACCTCTGGAGCTGGTGGAATCTCGCTTGAAAAATTCAATAAAGAGTATAAGTATAATGTTAGACACAGTTATGGGTTAGAAGGGGCCCGGATCAACTATAAGGCTTGGGACTGTAATACCATTTTAAGCAAGCCTAAGCCAAACAAACAAGAAGCTCATGGGTGTCCTTACAGAGACATGAAACTTGAGGTTCTTATCAGTAACTTGAACGAGATGGGACTCAAAGACCAGACCGACTTGAATGCCATTGTCGATAACGTCAACAAGTCCCAATACACCGCAGCATGCACGCGTGTGTTTGAATTGACTCACAAACACCAATTGAAAGCCAACGAGAACTTACACATCACCCACCCCAATCTTTACTTTGAAAGATCTCGACAATTGGAAAAGAGCCAGGAAGCCAAATGAGAGAAGCCATATGACACGCAAGCCACGAGAAACTTCACAATGTATACTAACAATAAATAAATATCTAAAACTTCAATGTATCAAGAACGTCTTTGAATCCCCACCACGATGCACCCGATCCACAAACACCAACCCAGAATGGAGTCAAACACCCGTCATACAAACTCCAATGAATCACCAAAGGCATCTGGATGATCTGTTTGAACATGTTGATTTTCCATGCTCTATCCCAGTTTTTCACTGGGGTTCTTCTGATTAATTCCAAGATTTCAACCAAAATATAGAACCCCCATATTCTACAACACCAGATATAGGTAAAGATACACCACCAGTCATTATCACCAGTCGAAACCCAGTTATGTTCTGTCAACCACCCTGCGTTTTCAAACGCTTCCAAGGTGAAACAATTCAATGCCTGTAATAAGTTGATGAAGCGGGTGAAAACTGGGGTAGACGAGCCGGAGAAAAACGCCTTGAACTCGTCAATCACCCACGGCATGTATTTGACACAATCACCAAGTCTATTGAAGATACGGACATCGGCAATGTAGCTGTTCATGGCCTTTAAGTTTGCGGCCAAATTGGATGGTTTTTCAGTGTACTCAACTCGAGTTGCCAATGCTTTCAAGAGTTTGTTCTTTGAATTTTTGAGATCAACACCAAACCGTTTCTCCACAGCATCAACAAGCTTGAGCCGTTGGTTCTGTAAGAACAGCTTGATGTTAGTTTTGTTTTTCACAACACTCAGTAATAGTAATGCAAAGTAGCATGAAAAATACAACACTGCGTCTATGCTTGACTTCTTGGTGAGGATCTTATCTGAGATTTCCTGGTAGAAGTGTCTGCTGAAGACCGACTTCTTCAAGACGGTGTTGAGCTTAAGGAGGAGGCCGAGCGGAACCAGTCCGCCCTGTTTGCCTGGTAAAGGTGCTATTGAGACACTCATGGTGAAGAAGAAATAACTGGGATTAGTGCGTCTTTATCACCTCGGATAGACATGCCGAAGTGAGTATAACCGCGCGGTGATAAGTCGATCGGCTGGGCGGGTGTTGGGTGTTGGGTGATGGCGGGCGTGGCGGTGGAGGAGAGAAGGCGTGGAGGAGGTGTAGAAGACGTGGTGGTGGGCGTAGAAGTTGTGGGTGTAGAAGTTGTGGGCGTAGGAGACGTGGTTGGACGATGGGCCGATGAGATCACAGGACAATGAATGGCTGCGAGCTACTACGAGGCTCGCTGCAGCCAGAGTATCGCGAGCCGTAGCGATACTCACAGCGCAGGCCACCGCGACACTCTCAGAGCCAACGCGATACTCCCGCTGAAGCTCGCCTTCTACAATCTACCGAGTTAAATATACATTACTTGTCCTGTGAAGAGTTTTCGACCGTAGACCGTATCGAGTCAAGCTTCATTCTCTCCTTCTGTGCATACTGGTCCATACCTCTTTGATCGGCAGACCCTACTGTTTCTAATACCACCTCGTTGATTTCTTCAATCTCATCGTTGACCTGAGGGATCAATAAATTGAGTATAACCCCCAAGAACCCGGTGATGGCAAACCCGGTGTCCATGACCAACACAATGGCATCAAAAAACCCTTTTTTACTGTGGTTGTTGCCGGTGTATGTGAACACGTTATCGAACCAGTTAGGAACCAAGATAGATCCCAAACCTGGAAGTAACGATGCAGCCAAAACGAATCTGTCTCTTCTAGTAAACTCTGTAGTGGAGATAATCTTGATGCCTGAAACGGCCACCGAACAGAACAAGAACGACGTCATGCCTCCTAAAATAGGCTTGGGAATAGAAATAATCGCAGCAGCGAACTTGGAGAAGATCCCCATGATAATAAGAAAGAATGCACACCAGTACCCGGCCCTTCTATTGGCACACTTTGTCACGGAGATGACCCCGTTGTTCTGGGCAAAAGTAGACATGGGCGTGATGGTCATCAACCCTGCCAACATTCCATTCAACCCGTCTGCAAGAATACCACCCTGGACACGAGACTCGTAGATCTCTCCTTCCACCTCCAAACGTGACACATCGGAGGTGGCAGTGATATCACCAATGGCTTCCATCATCAACACGATGTACACCGCCAAAAATGGTAGCACCACCGGCGCATACACTTTCAAGTTGAACGTATGGATCCACATGAAGGTGAAAGTTCTAGCGTTCGAAATGGTTTCGCCAGAAAAGTATCCACAAGCAGCACCAACAATACATCCGATCAACAACCCAAAGATCACCGCACATGACTTTAGTATGGGAGACCCAAACCTTTCTGCAAGAATAATTGATAAATAGACCGTGAATCCAAGACCAACAAACCTGGCACTACCCCATTCAGCCATCGTTCCATGGTTGGAAGCACACAGTTTGCCTGCACATCCTGAACCGCCCAACCAATCCTGGAACCCAGTTTCCACCAAATGGGACCCAATCAACAACACCACTGGTCCGGTGACCAACGGTGGGAACACTTTTTGTAAGGCCTTTGCAGGGAGAAAGCTTAGCAAGATTTCAAGCAACGCACACACAATACCGGTGGCCAAGATTCTTCCGTATCCATCGGGACAAGCCTGTTGAACGCCGTCCTTCATTGGACATAAACCGCTTTCATACATTAAAGGAAAAGCCTTTGTGACGATGGTGATGGTGGCAAAAGAAGTACCCACCACCGACAAGAGACCTGTTCCGATATAGTAGGGAGTTCCAAAGATATGGAATCTTGTGATTTGAATGGTGGATAAAATACCTGTAACAATCAAGCAACTTGACACCAAGTATTGCTGTACATCTGGGCCCAAGTTGGCGGTGCTGGAGATCAAGATGGGCGGAGTCACCACACCCGCCAACATCGCCAAAGCATGCTGGAATCCCAAGATGGCGCCCAAAAACAACGGCATATCACTGTTGAGGCCAAAGAACGGTTGAGTCTTTGGGGTCTTCTTGGTGAAAGGAATCTGGGGTAAAAAGAGATACCCGTAGTCGTAGTCGCCCAAAAACCCTTCCTTGGTGGTCCATTTGCGCAACACACGCTTGGCGCCTGCCTTAATATCAGCCAGCTGTATCATTTAAACCAGTCCGTGAGCAGCAAGAAGTTGGCAACCTCAATACTTAAATATTTTTTTCGCATCTTATCAGCGATAAAAAACAGATTGCCGAAGCCTGATAAGAATGCGGAGGTTAGCGAGACGGTAGGAGGGAAGGGGTTTAGTTAGGGGGATTTAGTTAGGAATCAGTTGGGGGAGGGGGGAGACGGTGATTATGAGCTGGTGCGGTTGCGGGACAGCAACAGCGTATGCTTGTAACCATTGCTAGGGAAACTGGCGATGGGACACCGCTGGTGACTCCAACTATTCACCGGGGTTATACAGGAGATTTGTCTTATCTCTGGGGAGAAGAAATTATTTTTCAGGGCGATGATCTCGGGCAAACCCGAATTTTGATTGGGCTGCGACAGGGCGAGATGGTGGACATGGAGGTGGTGGGAGACAATGGGCTGGCATGGTTGGGTGGTTGGTGGTGTTTTGAGAGATTTCTGGCGATACATTCGACGGGAGAAATAGATCATGAAAAGCGTCTTGTGACTGGATGATTCGCACCTTGCGCTAAGTTACTTGATTTACGTATTGTTCCGGTTTAGGCTATTCTATTCGTCGTATCTTTATCTAATCTATTGGATGGAGAAGCTTTTTGACTGCCTGGGGGATTTGTAGTTTCTGTACCGATATTGATAGTTCGTCTGAGTCGTCGAGCTGGAGTTTAGGGATCACGAGAGGTTTTCGTTTTCTTTTAGGGATGGAGGTTTTGAAGTCTTTGGAGTCTTTGGAATCTGTGGAATGTTTAGTGTGCTTGACACTTTCCCTCCTCACAGTCTCGTACACATCAGACTGCCCATGGAGCTCCAGGTACTTTCGAAGTAACCCTTCAAGGCCGTCCATTGCATTCGAAATTAATGAAGTGCGCGCACTACAACTTTCATATGAGAAGTTGGAGCTGAACAAAGTTAAGGTTTCAAATATACTTTAAACTATACATTCTGCACGATGCTTCGTAATGCCTGAATACGAGGCGTTAGGTATTGCTTGCGCAGAAAAATAAACAGTAAGTCAAGCTCAACCCGTCGTCTAGATACTTCCAGTCCCACTTATTCTTGAAGAAGTCGTAGGCCTCTGGTGCATGGATAAGACTGTAGTTTAGCATCAACGTGCTCATCCAGTTGTCCTGGGTGAGGTCGTTTTTGATAATATCCCACTCGCTTTGAACAAAGTCCTTTTTCCGGTAGAAGCTGGAGATGGGAGTCAAGGGAATCATATGGATTCCATGGATGTAGCTCTCGTAGTTGCCGAAATAGGTGGTGTGGTCGACTTTGTTTTCGAAGTAGATCCCACTTACTTTGTTGTAGACGAATTCAGACGGCATGATTTTGTTGTTTTGGTAGTAGAAGTACCGGTTGAAACTTGTTTCCATGATTCCCAACACCAAGTTGGAGCATTTTGTTAAGTTGGAGTTGCCTGTCACATCACCATAAAGCTTGATTCCGTAGTAACAAGTATAATCTTCACTGGTACTTTCTTCATCCTTACCATCTCCCGAAAGGTATAATCCTTTTGCCCAACTATGGCCATTATAGAAGTCGAAGTTTCTCACAAACGGGAAGTTGGTGTTGTTGGAGTTGATGTTAAACACATCCATAATTAATAACTCTATCCAGTTCTTGACGGTATTTTTGAACGAGCCATCACCGGCTTCGTTATCCACCTTAATGATGAGTGCTGTAGCATAGATATGGTACCCGTAGTGGAAATGGTGGTCGTTGTAATGACCGTTACCAAAGTCGCCTCCTCCAGTAGCACTACTAACAATACCCTTGAAGTTGTCATCGTAGAACAATGGATTCTTTTGCTTGTTGGAAATAAACCTTGTGTAAGCGTTTTTGACTTTATTCAACAACGTGTTCGTCAATTCTTTGTCCTTCAAAACAAAGTGGGTGATGTATAGAAGGAGCCCGTACTTCAAGAACTTCTTACCACCGAAATACATCGAGTCGCTGTTTGTTTCCAGGTCAATATCTTGGCCGACGTCTTGTCTGGCTTGGTTAAGAATAGCGTTCTTAACATCGTCATTGAAAGACTCTTTTTTGAATCCAAACTTGGTCAGTGGTGTTTTAACAGCAACAGTCACCTTGGATGTGATACATCCCGTCAACTCGCCCAAAGTACACGAGTTCACTTTAATATCTGTCTTGGAACCTTTGGTGCTACCATCGAAGTTGTCCACCATATGAGGTGGAGCAAACACCAACGGCTTTCCAGTCAAGGAAGCGCCAATTGTCTTGTAGTTCAAGGTGTACGACGACTCGGTGGTCGATAACAGAATATCGTTGATATAAGCACCTGCTATTTGGTCGTAGTAGGCAAAAGTGCCGTATCCTATTTGTACAAACACTTCATCTACACCTTTTTGAAAGACGATTTTGGACTGGTTGGCCTTGATGGCGATGTCCTTATTCAAGAACAAGGAGTATTTGACGCCGTTCATCAAGGTGACTTCCATCTTCTTCAATTTGTCGTTCTGACAAGGTTTACCTTCGACCGACTTGAAACCCACGCCCGATTCTAACTGGGGAATCAACAGGCGGTAGACTCCCGTGACAAGACCCATTCCTTGGACCAAGGGGATCGTCAAGGATCCCACGTCGTTGGAGAATTCAGTTGTTGCTTGGAACTTGTTGAGGCTGGTAACCTTGAAGGAAGGATCCAGTTTGAAGTCAGCAGAGGTGAACAGAATCTCGTTGATTCCGTTGGGATAGTAGAAGTATTTAACTGGCGCTGGGCCGTAGACCAAGTCGTTTGGCGCTGGGTAGTAGACATGGCAGTGTTTGTTGTTGAAGGTCAACTTGTATGGATTAGTCCACACGGGCTGGTCGTGAGTTTCTACAAGCAAGTTGGCGTAGAAGTTGTTGGTTTGGATGGGCCCGGAACCAGCAACATACGAGGGTCTGGGAGTTTCTCCAGACTTGGAAGGGAAAACAGAGGTAGGGTTGACAGAAGTGATATCACCGCTGAAAGACATAGCTGATAGAATAAAGTAGTTTACAAACTGGCTGCAAAATATTTGTGTTTGCGCGAAGTGCGAGGTGAAAACAGTTGAGAACTGAGAAGTTGAGAGAGGAAATAGACAGGTGAGGATAAAATGACAGGAGTGGATGAATTTCAGATATGATGCATTACCTGGCATGGACGCATTACCTGGCAGGGACGCAAGACGAACCAATAGCAACGCAAAGGGCGCCGAAACAGGAAATAAGCTAACCAACAATAGAGGGTGGACGAGGAAGAACAATTAGCCATACGCGTTCAGGCTAGCCAGGCCATCAATGGGCCTGAATGGTACTGCATGGGCAAGGCGAGACGAGACTAACCGTTGTCAGAAAAAAGGCTGAGTTCATAAAGAATTCATTTGTAGCCCGACCCATTCCTTTAAGTATTCTTCTGTATGGCGGTACTGCAGAGGCCGTGGGTGCCTTAACCTTAACGCTGTCAATGCAAGGTACGGATGTAGACTGCACAGCGCTGAGGTTGGTGCGCGAGCCCTGGGCTTTTGAAGGCGAGCACCGCTGTTGTAAGAGGAAGTTTGCGTGCGTCGATCAGCCGGATACGAGGCGATATTAGCCCGGTTCTGATTCGAAGTTTTAAATTATGTTACAATTACTTCCAGCTGAAATAACTCCTGCTTAAATTGAATGTCGCATTTTCTTTTCAATAAGTCAACCTACAGCAATTTGTTTGATAATAAACCTTATGGGGTATTGGTAAACAGGGAATAGCATGCTATCTTCCATAGCTAGACTAACCATATTAAAGAGAGAAGCGTTATAAGACGGGGGATTCCTTTTCCAGCGATTCAAATAGCATGATATAAGCGTCTTTCCCAATACCTAATTTTGGTTGTAAGTTTATGAGGCCAACACTTGCATTTTAAGCATTCTGCAAAAGGTTTGATTTAAAGGGATTTACAGGTTTGACACTCCCAATGTCGCCGTAGCTTATGGTGCTACTAAAATGGTACTACTGCCACCGGTTAGCACGAAAATTTCAAGCGGGTGAACCTTTGACGTACAGCTACTATTCTAGTCGGAATTCAACAGAAGCTTACACTGCTCTGAACGGTTTGTAGTCGTCCTACGGTTTCAGAATTGTAAACACACTTTTGGTGGAGCATTAAAAGTGAGTCCATATTTTAGACCGGGCCGAGTCTGGCAGTTTTGAATGCAAAGATGAATTTCCTGACTTTTCTTACTTTATTCGTCAAGGCTTATTTCCCGACTTTTCACTACGTTTATCAAGGCTTATACCTCGTGCCCACCAACTAATAGATTAACAGTGACGACTATACGATCTGCCATGGCACAGAGAAAAGAGCTTTTAAGAGTATCCTTCACAATATTCACTGAAAATAAGATTCTGTGATAGCGGATTTCACGTACTCTCTGCCCAAATAAGGTTGCGTAGACTTTATAGTTCAGGGAGCATCTGAAAGTTGGAATTCTGCAACTGTAAAGCACTTTAAATAATAGCTTTGTGATGCAATAGACCACCACGAAGCTTATGATGTAGGTCATCTTTGGCAACATAGTGAAAGCTATCTGTCACAGTCTTAGCTTATGATATTATCAGCTCTATCTAGCTTTAAAGTTGCATTTGCAGACCCAAGTAAGGCTACGAGGTGCCTGGGCTTATCTCTGATATCTACTTTATTCACTTTCACCTGCAACGATGTCCAGCATGGAGGCTATAAAATGACCTGTTTCGTATGTGTTATCTCTTCATCAACAGAAACTCCAACTCTCTACTTTAAGTGGCTTGGCTTAAAGCCCGATCCAACTGGTCCCATCAACTGAACAAACACACCCAATACCAACCCACAAGAAAATGTCGCTATCAGTAAAATATTCACGCGTGCAGGTTGAAAATAGGCAAATATTTTTAAACCTACACCCAAAATGGCCGCTATTTAACGCCCACAGGGATAACCGATGCAAATGCAGATCTTCAACACACGAACAGTTCGTAAATTTAAATAAGCAAATCTTGTCACAAATTTACCACCGATGGCTTAGGGCCTCAAATGCAATACAGTTTGGGTAACTCGGATTTTGTGTCCCCAGCTGCT
Source organism: Yamadazyma phyllophila (assembly GCA_030571955.1). Taxonomy (NCBI): domain Eukaryota; kingdom Fungi; phylum Ascomycota; class Pichiomycetes; order Serinales; family Debaryomycetaceae; genus Yamadazyma; species Yamadazyma phyllophila. Next base: position 357,742 of record JAJLZE010000011.1, on the reverse strand, counting down.
TAACCCGGTATCCTCATGTATTATGAAACAAGCGAGGCCGGGGAAGCACCGTTCTGCCATAAGGGCGACGGGCCCACAACGAGACCGATGAGGTAATGAGTTGTCAAGGTTAATCAACCTGAAACCATAATACGAAGTTGTACAGAAAATGGTGATCATCCCGGCTGGGGTTACCAGACGATGCGGTGGTGAGGCCATTAGTACGACAATGCAAATGCTTGTGATATTTGGCGACCCGTAATCAGCAAGTACTGTGTAAGCACTGTGCAAATTCACCAGGAACAATGCAGCACAGACAATAAGTGCATGAGCCACTTATAATCCATATGCACATAACACAAAAAGAAATGCGGCGAAGAATGGGCGAAATCTGGGCAATGACATTAGACGATATCAACAACGGAACAACTTGGCGAGGATAATTATGGAATAATTGAAGAGGGCGGTGGAGGGCCGATTAGCGTTTGACGATCATTATGGTTGGGAGGTGGGGGCCGTTGAGAACCTGAGGAAAAAAAACATAAAAACACTGGAGAAGTTTAATTATTGTTCGAACCCCGTATAACTGGTAACGAGGCGATGCACCTTTCATTCTTCCAGCTTAATTGTGTGAATGCTTAGTGTGTCTAATGGCTATCAAGCATATCTTGCCGGTATAAACGCATCATCCCGGAAAATAAATAAATATACAATGAGTTTTTTCCCCAACTTAAAGCCTAAGCAATCGAGCACTGCGAGGATTCACAAATGAAATTTAAATACGGGCCATATATTAATTAGGAAACCTTTGTTATCGAAATGTCGCGGGGCCCCATATTTGGTGTAGGTTTAGGCTGGGGACTTGTAGGGTAGTAGATGCTGGGAAACGGGTCTGGTAGTTGCAATTAGTTGAGGTGGAAGAAAAGATGCTTTTGTTCTGCACGGCAACGACATTACGTAAATCTTTACTACTTCCAATTTGCATCATTTAACATCAATAGCGGACTTGCCATCGATGAGGAGGGATTTATTTATCCCGCTTGGTTAAGACAGAGTTGTATCCTATTTGGAATATTTTGTATCTTATTCACCACTCCTAGTTGATATAGTCCTGCCAGCATCCGTAAAATCTAAACCTTCTTTTGAATAGCAGTATTTGCTTGATGTGCTAAATAAAGGTCAGACATTTTGTACCATTTTCCCAGCTTTCTACGGCTTACTGAAGCTCTGTTCACATTGGCAGCTTTCAATATGCTTGCTGGTTACAGAAGTTTATCCTAGAAAATACTTGCAACAACAGCACTGACTTGTCCCAATATAGAAATTCTGCTTGGCAGGAAAACCCCCAGTAAATGGCCAGATAATCCAGTAAAGCGGAAATCTCAGCAATCAGAATGGCTTGGTACTTTGACGGAACGAGATTCTTTTCGGACTGAACGGCACTAATAAACTGGGACGACAATCCAGTAAAACTATCTACCAAGTTCCAAGCTAATCTGAGCTAATCTGAACTATTCCTTTCCCCTAAACCTTCTCTAAGCTTATACTGTTAGACATAACAATCGCCTTTCATAGACTCCGAAATATCCATTTGCTATACTGCAGGGTATTACTTTCTTATGTATTATCACGTAAATAAACTGCAATCTCCAGCTAAATTAGAAGTCAAGTTGGCGACCTGATATACATCACTTACAGCATTATCGGGCCATTAAGACCAAATACATGGTTTAAATACTGAACACCAAAGAACCAATACAAACAACTATGGCCTCAGAAGACGACATTTCCCTAAGACAGGTTTAAGCTTGCATCAGCCCACTGTACGCGGTACTAATTCAAAGTATGGGCACGTATGCGCGGGATCAAGTGCGAGCTATTTCAGGCGCGGGCTCGTTTCGTACGATCCAAGGGCTCGGCAACAATAGCTTGCGGCAGGCACAGTGCATTCTAATGAGTAGCGACGAACTACGGCGGCAGGCTAGCGAGAAGCGCGCACTAGCCACACCGCCATTCCGGGCAGACACAACCCAATTGGCGCGATGATCTCCCCGTATTGTCGTATTGTCGCCCGTATCCACCCTCGATTTTGGCTCGCCATAACCGCGCCTCTTTCTAAGTTCAGCGTCTATTACGACGTATTTGAATTAGCTGACGAATCGACTTCACCTATGAAGCCACCCGGCTAGAAGATATTTATAGTAACCGGATGAAATGCAAATGGTGGCGGTACACAACACAGCATCACAGATGTACGGTTTATAACACCCCGTGATGGCTGAAATTGAAACTGGCAGCAGGGGACACTTACATCCTAAAATGTCCATGTGTTAACAAATGGTGCCACCCCGGCACCCCACCCCGGTCCGCGATCGCGGTACCCCAGCATTGCATCAATGCCGGTCATGACCTGCCCGGCCGGGGCACCGGAAAAACTGGCGAGCGTCGTGTCTGCCGTTGTGTACAGCCTCGCATGCCCGATGAGATCCTGGAATACGACGAGAATCAACTGAAGCGGACGCACCTGACGCTTGCATACTCCTACTTCCAGACCGGCCATGTCACCACCAAACGGCAAATCCATGCACCGCCCAGTTGTTCGTTTAATCTAGCAGTTTGTTATTATTATTCTGCATGGATTCTCAAATTGTCGAATTTTTGATATACGAAGGATATTTTTAAGGTACCTGAAGCAAAACAACAAATTTCGATATGGTCGACCCTGACGCTTTGAGCGAACAGTGCGGATACGTCACATCCGAGGTACAAGGGGAAATTCAATTAAAACAATAGACTCATTCCTGTTTACCCAATCACCGTGTCAGTAGCATTTTGACTGAGTGAATTTATTCAAAAATTATGTATGGGCCAACCCCCCACTGGGGGGCCTCCACTGTAACCAAAGCTAACCCTATAAAGCTTATACCGGGTGATTTTGTGTAATGTACCACCTGCCCCCGTAACCTTGAGGATTTTGCTTTTTTAATTTTTTAACTCTCACCGATTTTATTTTATTACGGCATTTTGGTTTGGATATTTGGTTTTTTGTTTTATTTTTGAATTATTTTTTTTATTTTATTTTATTGCGCAGAAAACTTCGTTTCCCCTTCGCTGGAGCCTAGCTATTTGTGTCCACCAATTTTGACCCGCCGCTTACACTGTTTCAACATACATTTTATAATTTAACTTACGTTTCTTCCAAAACATAAACATCCCCTTTACCTGAACTCCCCATCTCCACCCGTCATCATCCTCGTGACCTTTTATCACCATTCATTAGCCTGCTACTTCCTTTTGCAGCTTAAGCCATTTTATTTTAATCACTGATTCCAACTTGCGCCAGCTAACGGTAGCGCCATCTTTTTAATTAAATCATGTCACCGCAACTGTTGCCTTCCAAACTTGATCAGTCCGATGACAAGTCCTTCCAGAAGGCGCTTGAATCGGCGTCAAACCCCCAGTTACAACTATCAAATAAAAAGAAGAATACCCGTCGAAAACATCGTAATAGTCACTTGGGTTGTGGAACTTGTAAAAAGAGAAGAATAAAGTGTGACGAGAACTTGCCCTCCTGTTTGAACTGTTTGAAAGGTAAACTCCATTGCGCCTACTTAAACCTTGATCCCAACGCAAGAAATGCCCTTAGGATGGCCCAATATAACCAGAATCTCCGTCACGAAAAATTGAGCGACGATGAATCGTCTCCCCAATCAGATAAAAAAGACGATAAAATCCAGCCGTTATCCATCCCGGTCCCGGTGTCAGTTGCAGGTGTTCCCCAGCCTCTTGCCGTGCATCAACAGCAGCCAAACTCCCACCCTTTGACCAACCCAATTCTGAGCTTGATCCCTCCAATTTCCTCCGTGTTGCCTGGCGGCGGTGCTGGAAGCAGTAGATCCTCGAGTACCGAACAGAACCTGATCCAAAGCCCCGACCAGCTGGCTCAAAAGTCCCAAAGCACAAACAACTCAGCTAAAGTATCGCCTCAATCCCAAAGAGCTAATAGTTTACTGGTACCGACCCCAAACGTTCTGCAGACTGGAAGTGGCCAGGCTACTGGTGCCACTACTTCTCCTACCTCGAGTAACTCAAACGTTAACCCCAGTAATGCTAATCCTAACGCAACTATCATCCAGACTCCGTATGGATCGTTGGTCCAAGTCCAAACGTATCCGGTTTCAAATGTCATGTATTCAAACGTGGGTGTCCCAGTCCAGGTCCAACAAGTACCTCAAGTCGTACAGGTGCCTTTGCCTATTCTCCAGAACCAGTTGCAGATGAATGGTGTCCAACCTCTTCCGCAAGGAGTACCTCTGAACTCTGGTCAAATCCCGGTCGTCTTGAACCAACAACAAGTGGTGGTTGCCCAAGCTCAAGCTATGCAACAAGCTCACGCAATGCAACAGGTTCATGCCCAGGCTATGCAACAACAGGCATATCAACAAGCCCAAGCTCAAGCACATGCTCAAGCGGCCCAGGCCCAAGCTCAAGCTCAAGTCCAAGCACAGGCTCAGGCTCAGGCACAATCACAGGCCCAATCAAGGTCTAGGTCTCATTCAGTAGTAGTACCTTCAGTCCAGGCATCATCCAATGCATCCACCCACTCCTCCACTCCGGCACAGCCTCCAATGATAGGCCCTCTTCCGGTGCTGGCATCCAGTAACCTTCCATCCACCAACACATCCAATGCTCCATTATTACAGCCATTATCCGCTAAAATCGCCCCTTCAATTCCATCCATCAACCAAGCCATTCCTTCGACATTACCTGCCCCGTTAGTCAACGGGTCCGATAAATCAAGTGACAATAGTGCTAACAATACTCCTACGCAAAGATTGGCTCCTACATCTACAAACTACATGGGATCCTCTGCACCTTCAAACCACGCTTCTGCCACCGCAGACTCGTCCGTGGCATTAAGTAAAGACGCTTCCACTTCTTCGGGCATGAGCTCGACCAATTCCATAGCACACTCGAATTCTGCATCCAATCTAAACGCCATGAAAGATATCAGAATCAAAAGTGAATCTCCCGAAGAAGACATGATAAAATTACCTCCAATAAAAACCGAAGATAAGGTTCCATCCATATCCAAGTTGCTTTCATGATTAGCATATATTGACTTTTGTTTTTCCCATTTTGTTGCATCGCTATTATCCTCACATGGCTCATTATCATTCCTGTTATTTTAGGGGACTGTCCCTTCAATTGTATTATATTGTAAAGTATCTACTTGTATAGTTTATCTATAAACCAATGCTTGTTAATTCTTCTTTAAATATAGGGTCTCCGGATAAACTCCTCGTATTTACCAGGGGGATCTGTAAGGTACCAAAACCCGCATTCGTTCGAAAGTTAGTTACGGGAGTATCACCATATTTATATGTGTTGATTTGGGCCTTTTTGTCTCGAATGGTGTGTTTGATGCACTCAGAAGTGTATAGGATGAGTGCTTTCTTATTTTCTCTAGTTCATGGTGGCTTCTGAGGCGATTTGTTGCATCGTATTTTACGAGTATTTTTTAGCTCATAGATTCTGATGTGGGAAGCATGAAGTGGGAGTTTTGATGTGTATTTGAACTGTGATATGTGTGGATCCTGACCTTTTCTGAAGATTCTTCTGTAGTATTGAAATAAAGAATGGGACCAAAACTTTAGAGAAAGTATAGGAATTTTAAGGAACTTATTGAGATGGATCATCATTAAATTTATAAAGAACAAGTGAATTGATTGGCCTTTTTCTAAGCATATAACGTTGTGTTTTTGCTTAATGAAGGTTTTGATGAAGTGGTTCCGTCGTACTACAATTTGACTAGTTTAGTACAGCCCTACTGGTCTATGGTGTAGTCCTATTGGTATAGTACAATTTTACTACAATCAGTAGAACTCTAGCGTTTATTGTAAAAGCACCCTGTATTGGTACCATTGCAATGCCTATATTGTCTCATATACGTAAATCTAATTACATTGTGAAAACACTCTTGGTGAAATATGATATTTGTAACTTTCACAGAATACCTTCTTATCAATTGAAATATCAATACTTAAAGTAAAACGATCTCAAATCAAAATGAGACCTGTCAATTCTACTAGAAGACTAACCTGCTCTAAACAACTGGGATCAACCATCACTCCTTTCACTTCTCTCACTCCCATGATCCCATTCCTCGATCCCTCTCCTTGATCTCACCCTCTACTTCACTACTTCACTCGTAACGTATATTATCATACAACCTACTGCTGCTGTTTTTTCTTAAGCTTTTTGTCGTCAATCTGCTCCACCTTAACCTCATCTAATCCCTTTTCTTTTAATAACTTCTCAATAAGCTCCTTGGCCTCGTCACTTACATCACCCTGAACCAAAATTTCCTCTTTCTTGTCTGCCGTCTTTGTTATAGAACACCCGGTGGCAAACTTCGAACTGAACTGCTTGGACAACTTTTTCAACTCGATGTCAAAAACTTCCAATCCCGAGATGGAGATGATATGCTTTCTTTTATTACGTTCGATTCTCTTGATGATGACTTTGGACGACAACTTCTTGGCCAACTCTCTTTCCATTCTGGCCTCTTCCTTCTGCTGTTTCTTGGCCAAATCCTGAGATATGGCTGCTTCCTTTTCGATACTTAACGTGGAGGTAGCATTTGCTAACGCTTCTTCACTGTATAACTTATTGAACAATTCGAGGTGGTTGGCGTTTAACCATTCCTTGCATCTGCCGAAACTCAAACCAAACTCACAGTACTCAGGTGGATACGAACAAATCCCACAATATAACACTTCTTTGGCTTCCATAATGTTTATTCTTCTATGTAGATATTTTTTTTGCTCATGAAAAATTATTGTCGCAGTTGAAAAAACTTCTGACTGGCCGCAAATTTTCAAGCTCTATGCACTTTTTTAAACACTTGTTTAGCAAGATCTTATCATCGATTTTCTCGTAGATTATGGTCAAGAAGTACCAGACTTCAGCTGAGTTGTAGCCAATTGGCCAGCAGTTCAAGAAATTCTCAAGATAGTTTTTCAACCTGATCAATCCGGCGTCAAAATCTTTCAGGGAAATAAAGAGCGACGACTCAACCGTATCGTCAACAAAGAATAACTTACACAAGCCTAGTAGATTTTCCAAGTATTCGATCTTTTGAAACTCGTTGAATTCTTCCAACGATTCCAACGATTTTTCAAACTCTTGTAATGATAAAAACTTCTGGTGTTTGGACGTCAAGTATCCCAATGCAATGAATGTCTTAACGTTAGGCTTGTAAACATTTTCACTTTCAATAATACACAATTCACTTTCTTCAGGCATGTTCAACTTAAGGTATATCTTGGAGGTCCATAACCAGATGTCGTGTAATATCTTTCTTGCATTTCCATCAATAACTTCTTTATTGATAGGTTTTAATTCCTCTTTACTTTTGGTGCCAACTTTACTTATCCGTTTGATGTTATTCTTGGCGTGTTGTTTTTTGGTGTTATGTAAAACAGGATCTTTGGAATATTTAGGGTCAATAAAACTTGGTCTGTGACTCCATTTGGAGTCTATAAGGTAATTCTTGGTACCGGAAGCGATTTGTTCTTCGTCCTTAACATTGAATAATTCATAGAATAATATAAATACTTCACTCAAGTATTCGGTGATATATGATGTTCCAAACAACTTCTCCCATATGGCCAATTGGGTCATTTTCAACTGTAAGATTTCCGTCTTGATGTTGAATGGAATCTCAACTTCATCATTCTTACACTTGATGATGTAGATACCAGCAATGTTCAACGAGTTGTTGATGAACTTCTCCAGCTCTCTTGGATGATCGATGGAAGCTATCAATGCCAACAAGTTCCATGTTCTAAAAGATTCAGGATACTTCTTCAAAATGAACTTGGATAACTTCATACTAGCACTGACTTCGTTGATATAACTCAATTCCAATGCATAGTCAAATAAGTAGTTCAGGTTTCCAGTAGAGTTCACGATTAAACTATTCTTGTAGTACAACAACACTTTCTTTTGATAGTCCAACGCATGCTCTTGATCTGGGGTTCTGAAACCAAGTAAATAGTAATAGTAGTATCCAAGCGAATGCCAACTCGAACTTATCAACTCGATCAATTGGCTTCTGTCACTCAATAACACATTGATGTTATACTTGTTGTACAAGAATGATAGATGATTATCTTGGAATCTTTTAAAAGCTTCATCTTCGTCATAACTCAAATCACAATCACGTTTCAAAATGGTCAAGTATCCCAATAACTTCTGGCTATACTTGTGCAAATCTGCTTCCACCACCTTGATGGTGTTGTGCTTGAATTTGTTGGTCTTGAACGAGTTCAAGGGATTGAACTTGGTCAAGGCCAAAGCAAAGATCTCCACAATCGACAAAATATCATAGATATGGCCGTTGTTGATTTGCTCTTCCTTTTCAATATAACTGACAAAAGTCTTGAACGCAGCCAAGGCCTCATCGTATTCATTCAACTCGATTAATACCCGAATCAATTGAACCAACACCACCTGACTCTGGTACGTTCTTTCGGTGAGTCTGATCAAGAAGTTCTTACTGGTTCTCAAGTTGACCAACAGCTTGTGTTTTTTACCAGCTGAAGAGAAAAAGTTGGTGACAAAGTCTTCGGTCTGGTCGCTGTTTTCATCGGCGTTGGGGAAGTTCCTTTTATCGCTTTTGAGTTCATCAGCAATTGACTGGTTGAGAAACTTCGAGTACTCCAGTCTGAAATCCTTATCGATGACTTTATTGATGTTGATATCGAATTTGAAATTGATCAAGAAATTACAGTACCTGATGAACAGAACAATATTGGACCTGAACTTCAATGCAGATACGTCGGCGAAACTCAACTGTCTCTCACCATTATCACTGATTTTCAAACTCAAATACTTGAACAAAATATCCAACCAATAGTTTCCTGCCACGTCTGTCTGGGAAAATGGCTTTTCCTTATAGAATAAGTACTCTATCCAAAGCTTATAACTATTGGATTCATGTACCAGTCCGCTATCAGTGATACCAATCAATACGTGGTACCGACAAATGATGTAGTTCAAAAAGCCGTTCTGGTTCACACTCAACTTCAGCGAGTTGTAGTAGTTGTTATTGACGGTGATTGAGTTCAACACCTCATACATCAAGTCGTTCTGAGAGTTAAGAAAGTACAAGTGCCCCAATAACACGGAGCAGTACAACTTGTCCAGATACTCCTTGTTGATGTCGTTGTAATTACTGGCGACCAGCTCGGCATAGCCAATCAACTGGCTCAATTTGTCCCGACAATTGGCGCTTTCGGTGTGGTAAAGAGTAGCAGGAACTAATTCAGTACCATCGAACTCGTTCTGAATTAACAACTGTAATTGATAGTCAATAAACACCAATTGCTGGAAAAAATCCTGGCTGTCCTGATAATCCAACACGTCCTTCGGGAAACACCCCAAGTTCAACGTCTTCAAGATATTATCATGAAGCGATTCAAATAACATTGTAGAAACAATTTAAATTTCGAGAATTAATCGAGAATTTCCCCAAATCTTTTGCAGCGAAAATTCGTGTGATTTTTTGATGTGAGTGTGAGATTTGTATTAACATCTTTCAAAGATTCTATATAGTCCTGGGAGGTCGGCGATTTGGAAGAGGTGCTTGGCCATGGTGGGAGGAGGCCTGAGGTGGGCCTTGACGAGCGGGAACGCCACCTCGGCAAGAAACTTGTTGATGTCTTCTCTCACCGTCTCATTAGTCTCCTCTACCCCGACCAGTTCAGGCACGTACAAAAGTGCAACCTCTTTCATGATCGCTTTAAGACACAGTTTCTCTTGTTGGTAGTCGACTTTGGTTCCGAGTTTGTAGATGAAATGGGAGAGTTTGTTGAACACGGGCGACACTCCTTTGAGTAGCATCGGCACTGTTGCAACGTAATGTTCACCTTCTATTTCGGTCAATGTGAGTTGGAAATACTCTTGGTACATCTCTTTCATGCTGACTATCGCCTGAATAACCGAGTTGGGGTCCTTCAAGTTGTCTTCTTCAAGGAGGCCGAGAAGATGCTTGATACTTATGGGTTTGGCGAGTTCAACCACTCCGTAGTTACAGAAACTGTTGACGGCCACCTGGTAGTAAAACTCGTAGAGAAGTGCTGAATAGTCACAGAGGTATAGCCTTACATCGTATTGGAAGCAGCACATCCGTTTTGTCTCATCAACAAGTCCGATGTAGGATGACTTCGATATTATCTTGGTGAGTTCTTCATCTGCTGATGAGTCTATGGTTTGTTTGAGCTCATTGACGCTATCGAGATCAACCAGCACTCGTTTCTTTCCCGTGTAGATAATTTGGTTCGTGTTTGGGGGTTCTTCGTATTCCATCACGGTCAATTCTTCGACAGGTTCAGGAGAACGAGTCTTGGAGGTTGGGGTTTCTGCAACACTGAAGTCTCTTAACTTTCGTTTTGCAGATGAGGTTTGTGGAGAAGTGGGTGGTACTGATGAGGGAAGAGTGGTGGAGTGGAGGGTTGTGTTGTCGTTGTGGTCCTCTTGGAGGGTTTGTTCGTCCTGACTTTCTGAGCCTTGATTCTCTTGCTCTTGCTCTTCTTCTTCTTCTTTCTCTTCTTCTTCTTGGTCATCGTCTTGATCCTCTTCCTGGTCCTCGTCTTCGCCAGTATCCACACCGTTCTCTTCCTTGCCAGGCCCAATACCGTTCACGTCTCTCCTTATAGTTTCTATTCGCTCCACTTCGATATTCACAATTTCTTCCTGTTCTGGTGCTTCCTGTTCCTGTCTTCTTTCTTCATCTTGTTCACCTTCATCTTGTTCATCTTTATCTTGTTTCTCTTGATATTCTAGATCTTCTTCTTCTTCATCATCTTTTTCGTGATTTTCATTTTGATCCTGCTCTTCTTCATATTCTTTATCCTGATCTTCTCTTTCTTCCTCTTCTTCTTGGCCCTCTTCCCCCTGCTTGTATCCCTCTTCATCCTCCTCCACGAACAAATCAACCTCTCTCGTCACCTGTGACGAAACTTCAGAACTCCTCGTCGACATGAACTGGTCTAAATGTGGCTGGCTGGGATCAACCCTCACAAGCTTATTCTCCTGTCTATACTTCTTGACCACCGGCTGGCTACCCACATACTCATCCACTATTTCCCTCTTGGTTCCAGCCAATGTCTGCGTGCTGAACGACCTCGAAGTATCTACACTCGAAAGAAGACTATGCACTTCGGCAACAATGATCTCGATGATCTCGTCCTCGTGCAAGAATCTAACCTCTCTTTTCGTAGGATGGACATTCACATCTAAGATCTCGGGCTTGAGGTCTAAACTCAAATACACAAATGGCTGATACCCTTTCGGAAGAAACACTTGATAAATAGATTGAACAGCCCGTCGAAGCGGATCACACGAAACAAGCCGATGATTGATGAAGAAACAAGACTGCATTTTCTTTCTATAGTTGAAATTGCAGTTCGTGATAGCTCCTTTTACACCCACCAAGCCGTACTTTTCGTAAGCCAGATCAGACCCATTCTTCCCGTCAATCTGCACCGTCAAAAGCTCATTAGCACAATCAGACCCATACACCAACCGGACCCGTTCTTTAACCAGAAGATTCGGCCTCGTCATGATAGCGTGCTGGAATTCGCCATGTTTCTTCAAACTAAATCCCACCTTCTCTGTGTCAATAGCATACTTTCCCACCACGTCCAAGATCTTCAAATACTCGTCGTTTTTGGACCGTATGGACTTAAGTCTCGACGGTAAGTTATAGAATAAATCTTCAACGATGATTTGCGTACCGTTTTTACCTGCCACCGGCTTGGGCTCCGTGTTGGTTCCCTTGAAGTTTTGGCCTACTGGTTTCCCGTTAATGTAGAACGATTTAAACGCCAATGGCGATGCATCACCTGTCTTTTTAGTCACCACTGAGAGCCTCGATATATGGGATATCGACGCAAGAGCTTCGCCTCTGAACCCAAACGTGGCGATGGTCTGTAGATCGTCGAACGTCGATAACTTGGACGTGGCAAACCGCTCACAGAGAAGCGGCAAGTCTTGTTTATCGATTCCACACCCATTGTCGGTAATTTGCAACAACTTCAACCCGCCATCTTTCACCAAGATATCGACCATGGTGGCCTGGGCGTCGATCGAGTTCTCCAACATCTCCTTCAAGGCATTGGCCGGCTGCACAATGATCTCCCCTGCTGCTATCTTGTTGACCACACTTTCGTCTAACTTCTTGATACGATTCTCCATCAGATCACTCATCTAAGACGCGCTTCGCATTTATTATTTCCTATTGATGTCACAGCGAAGGACCAACAGGGAGTTGAGACAAGGATATGAGGAGTATCGTAAGAAGTTGAAGGCCAATTCCCACCTCGCCTATAAGGGTGAGGCCGGCTCCACGCTATTACTGTATCTTACCGAGATCGAAAACCTATACTCCTACGTCAGGAAGACCACAGACATGTCGGTGTACCACCAGGATTCAGAGGCGTTCAAAGAGACTTCCAGTTACGTGGCCATCAACTCCAAGAACTTGAACTTTGGCGATACTGATGCTTCGCTTTCTTCAGACGACTTCATACACAAACTTAAGCAGTACATGAATAACGGTGCTGTACGATTCAATGAGGAAGATGACGAAGACCTAGACGAGTCTGCTCTAGAAGATAAGGCCAAGATAGAGGCTCGGTTCAACTCGTTTGACTGGTTGAAACTTGGGCTTTTGTACTATAAAACCAGCTCAAAGTCCATCCCCATGGAGTTTTTGAACGGGCCGTTAGAGGTCGAAAAGAGAGTGGTAACTCGCCATAGAAATACCGACGACACACAGGGATTGATCACGTCTACGGCACAGCAGGTAGATGCTGATGATATGGAGGCAGACCTGCAGAACAGTGCCACTTTAGTCAAACACATCTTTACCCAGCTCCATGAAAAACAGGCTAGTTCGAAGACCGACGTGAACTTTTTTCAGTTCTTTATTGATCCAACGTCGTTTTCCCAGTCGATAGAAAACCTTTTTTTCACCAGTTTCTTGATAAGAGACGGGAAATTGAAACTATATAAAAGTGAAGATGGAACACCAATGATCACCAGCCTTGATGTGCCATTGATGAATGAATCTCAGGATAATAAGAATAACAGCCACCATATAGCGTCGTTCGACTACGATACCTGGACGACGTTGATCGAGAAATACAACATCACAGAGCCGTACCTCAAACATAGAGACGTGGAAGCAGACGTGTGGGAAGAGGAAGATTAGTTGAACAATCCTATATATTTAATGCCTAATGTACAAGTCACCAAACACGGCTCTTCTCCCACCTTGTATTGATCTATTTACATTCTATTTACAACTTCATTAAACTCATTCTGTGGAACATCTGTCCACCCATCAACAGTCAAAAGCTCACTTAGTGGCCATTTCCGTATAGGCAAAACCCCCAAATCAGTCTTGACTTTGAGGTTTTCAAAGATCTCGATTCCAGCAACTCCTATCATTATAGCATTGTCTGTACACAACGAAACATCAGGGAAATGGAACCTGAACTGTTGATTCTCATTGGCCAAAAGACCGGTGTTTAAGTCGGTTTCAAGCTTCTTTCTGAACGTCTTGTTGGACGCTACACCTCCAGAGAATACCAAGTCTTTGACACCTTCAAACTTTGAATCTCCAGCCACTCTGCTAGTAGTTTTCACCCCGTGCTTTTCAAATGACACATTCACTCGGTCGATGATGTGTTTGAACAAGAAATCTTGGTTCTTATAGGCAAGAAACTGCTTGGTGCGTTCATCTAAAGAATTCTTCAGAATATGGTATTGAATTGCACTTAAAAACGGGGCAAACGTGAACACGATCTTATCGGGAATAGACTCGTGGTGTGGCCCTTTCAAAGGCAACTTCAACTTATAATTGAACTCGTTATTTCTGGTTTCAGTAATGATATTATCAAACTCTTTCTTGGTTTCCTCAGGTATTCCATCAACATACTTCTCCAATTCTTTACCCAATAAGTTACCGGTGATCCCCAACTCTCGGGCACATTTATCGATCGAATCACCGACGGCAATGTCACAGGTATCGGCAATGATCTCATGGTCAGAAATGCTCTTCAGAAGCACCAAAATGGTGTGTCCTCCACTGGCAAGAAGACTCAAAAAAGGATACTCGGGCGGCGAAGGAGCATCGAGTTTCAGAATGAGTATATGTCCTAGCATATGGTGGACTCCTATCAACGGTTTATTCCATCCTATCGCAAGACCCTTTGCAAGTTGAAGACTGGCTGCTAAAGAACCAAACATCCCCGGTCCTCTCGTACAGCAAATGAGGTCTGGCGGCGATTTAATTAAACCGTGTTTATCACACAAGTCAGCGACCATTTTACCCATCAGTTTCTGGTGGAATTCTTGTGCTTGAGTGGGAACGATTCCTCCATACTGCTGTGAGTTGAGAGTGTTTTTAACATGATCTAGCACTACAGGACCTTTCCCAGGAAGCTTCTCAAGTAACGCAAGACAAGAGTCATCACACGAAGACTCCATGGCTAGTACCCGGTAGAACCTTCGACTCCCAGCACGCACTTTCAGACATATAAACCTTGTCTCGTTCCATAGCATACTTTTGAAAACTCGCGTTTTCCAATGAGCATTGAAATTGATTTTTCACATTGACACTGTCTGAGCTATAAACACCGAGACAGGTTCCCGCCGTACCCAGTACCAAGAAGCACGCATCTCCCGTACAATAGGTACACAGACAGTGCATATCTACACCTATTCAGATCTACACTACAGTGCAAGCATAGAGTACACCAGCATCAGTCCCTCTTTTTATTCATCATTGAATGTCCTATCTGTTCACCACCCCAACGGTTCCCTTGGGGTATCCTCACCACCACCATGATACAGAGAATATAGAGCCTGCCCAGTCGGTTCCCAGCGGCGACGAAAGCCTGGGATCCAACATCGTAAACTGCATGATTGCAGGAGGGTTTGGTGGAGTGGTTGGAGACTCGGTGATGCACTCATTAGACACAGTCAAAACAAGACAACAGGGGTTCCTGAACAGTATCAAGTATAAGAACATGATTCCCGCATACTCGACCATTTTGAAAGAAGAAGGTTTGTTCAGAGGCCTCTATGGAGGGTATACTCCTGCCATACTAGGCTCGTTACCTTCAACAGCTGCATTCTTTGGTACTTACGAGTTCACCAAAAGAAAACTCATTAACGAATACCATTTCAACGAAAACGTCGGATACTTCATTGCCGGGGTTTTAGGGGATTTGGCCTCGAGTGTTATCTACGTTCCATCCGAAGTGCTAAAGACAAGACTCCAATTACAAGGAAGATACAATAACCCGTATACGAAAGGAAGTGGGTATAATTACAAAGGACTTGTTGATGCCATAAAGACCATCTATAAAGTGGAAGGTCCCCGGACTTTTGTATTTGGGTATAAAGAGACCTTATTTAGAGATTTACCTTTCAGTGCATTGCAATTTGCCTTTTATGAACGGTTCAGAAAGTTGGCTATTCTTTATAATGGCAATGATGATTTACCGGTTGGAGTTGAATTGTTCACCGGGGCAGCAGCCGGAGGGTTGGCAGGAATTCTTACCACGCCGTTGGACGTCATAAAAACCAGGATCCAAACGGCCACCGAAACCTCTGCTTCCACCGTGCACTTATCGACCGTGAACGCCTTGAGGTCCATATATAAGAACGAGGGACTTCTCGGGATGTTTTATGGTGTTGGTCCTAGATTTATATGGACGGGTATACAGAGTTCGATTATGCTTTTGTTATACCAAGTTTCGTTGAAACAGATAGACTCCGTTTTAGGAAAGAAGGGCGACACTCGCCTATAGATCTTGTAATATAGTTGTTGTACATAGAAATACCATATGGTTTTAGAAGGTGTAGATTGGAGATGAGAGTTTAGGGTGGATATACCGGCATGGTCTCTCGTAATCTCTTACCATTGGTGGTGCTGGATCTACTGTCAATATTTAGACCGTGATTCAAGGACTCTACCGACCAACATCTATCCAATCAACGTCTATCCAAACAAGTTAAACATACAGATTAAGACCATATCTCTGACTACGTTGAAAAAAACATCACACAAAGGCGCCGGTGGTTTAGTGGTAAAATTAATCGTTGCCATCGATTAGCCCCTGGTTCGATTCCTGGTCGGCGCATTTGTTTTTTGGACTCACTTTTCTCTCACTTAAGCCTCCCAATCGAGTACATTCACAATTAAAAGAGTTTATCAAGAGAAGAGGTGTTTTTTTTTTCAAGTTTTGCAGCCAATTCTACAGGCTGTTCTACGAGGTGAAGCACACTTCTTTCGTACATAGAAGATCACCTACTCATAATACTACATGTATCTACACTACTTGTCCCACCACCCGCCACCACCGTCTCTTTTATTCCACCGTTCAGCCCATCTCTTCTCATCAAAGAAGTATTTTCGCATCGCGAATATCAACTCTCCAAGTCAATCATCTAATCTCACCATGAGCTCCCACCAAGGACAAGATTTGGTGATCTTTAAAGACAACAGCATCATATCCGATAAAATACTAAACTCGCCAGACAGCTATCTTTCTCTTGTTTCATATATCGAAGGCACCCAACCAACATGGCTTATCAACTCATTGATTGAGAACTCACTTGTGGGTACTGCATGTCTAATCAACGGAGACTTGACCAGACCTACTCCCAAAAGATCCCAAGTGGTATACGTATCATTTACGAACCCTCAGGAGTTCTACGCAAAAGGGTGCAAGAGAAACGGTATTGATTTGAATAACCTGGAGTTTGAGTTTATTGACTGTTTCACCGACTTGTTCACCAAACTTGTGACGACGCCCGAAAATGCATCTTCCCAGGCATCCAAATTGTTCGACTCGATCTTGGATAAAGTCAATGCTACAAGTAGCTCCAAAAAGATTGTTTTTGTGGAAAACCCCGAATACTTATTATCTGCTACGTCTATTTCGAGCGCCGAATTGTCTGGTTTTCTTGTCAAGTTGAACAGATTGTGTAGGAACTTGTTCGTGATATGCTGTCAAACAAGTCCCCAAATAGTCGATCTTTCTCTGAGAGACGAGTCTGATCCATCGTTTAAAACTACAGACTTCATCACAAGATTGCATCAAAGAGCCCATTTGAATATATTTCTAGAGCCATTGACTACAGGAAGAGCAAAGGATATCACGGGGATCTTAAGTATATCGAAAGGAGCTTTGCCGTTTGATGACTTGGGGGTGGACGAGAAGAGTTTCACCTACGACGTTTCAAAGGAATCCAACACAAAGTTGTTTTTCAGGTAACGTATAATAAATAGGTCATTACATTAAATAAATAAACTAGTTAGCATCACCACTTTTAAAACTTTTTCCTGTGCATATTATACAAATCATCCAAAGCAAACTCAATGGCGCATCTTGACCAGATCAACGGGAACAATGGCCACACGGATCTCTCACCAACCAACACCCAGTACGGGATGTTCTCTATTGTTTTGTGGACATCAAATACTCTACCAAAATCTTTCACCAAGTATCTTAGTTCAGGCACAATGGTGATTTCCCTGATACTGGCAAGAGACTGGGGATACGATGGTTTTTCATCAATCACAAGCCTTTTGATTGTATCTGGAAGAAGCCCTAACTTGTTAAGAACCTCGAGTCTATGCTGGACTTCCATCCCAAATATACTCTTTATGTGTTTGACTATGGTCAATCCTGAGTCTTTGACATACGACTCGTTGACACTATCTTTATATAAATCAACTCCATCTGGGTCTTCTTCGGGTGGAGACCGGTTGATCTTATGATATTTCGTTCTTCCGTACTCCGTATGGTGTTTTAAGTCTGTTGATATCAATGGAGCCAAGTAGGGACGCACCAAGCTTGTAATGAAATGGTTGACGTTGAACAATTCCGTCAACCTGGTGTATGCGGACTTGGCCTTGAGATTATACTGGAACTCTGTATCTGAATCTCCTACTGCATCTTTGGGTTTTGACGAAGAGAAGTATCTCTGTGAGTAACTCACGTCTTGAGGCTTCAAGAACCGCACATTGGGATTCGACGAAAGTAACGACACATTATTGTTGAAGTCCTTGACATACAACTGAACATCGTCCGATAAGACGCCTGTTCCTATGGACGCATAGATGGCAGTCCAGATAATAAGGTTAGGCGACGTGATATAGTTGAGCAAAGATGGTATAGACTGGTCGGTAGGATGGACGGCTATGTTGAGAATCTTTTCTGTCTTCAAGTATGCTTCTTCAAACGTCATATCACCTATCGTATCACGTACAAACTTCAAGAAAAGTAAGATCTCCTGAGAGTATCCCTTCTTAATGACATTTTCAAGAACGTTCCCATACCTTTCATCCACATCGTGATTGAGTCTATCAACATTTCCCATGACATCGGCAAGAGATATCAATATAGGAATCAACTCATCGTCGTTTAAACAACACACTAGAGACGCCACGGCTGCTCCAACTGCACTACCACCAAATATCCGTGGAAGAAGGCCCTTAAAGTATAACGCCTTCACTACACCCAAGTGACATAACCCGAATAATGAACCACCCTGTAAAATCAATGCAGTGCTCCCAAAAGACTGTCTGGCATCGTGAAAAAAACCCAAAGTCAACTGCTTACTGTTCATAATATACTCTGTGTTTTTGGAGTCACTCTGGGAGCTCAAACTCTCGTTCAAATAGTTGATACAGTTCAATACTTCTCCAATGTACTCTTCGATCTTGAACTTGGTGCCCATGTACGACTTGACGTAGAGCTTTTTCTGGGCTATTCCGCCGAAGTTTCTGATCAACCCGCCTCTTAGAAACGACATCAAAAGCGGCGCATCCTGGTTTAATCTGGCCTTCCTTAAAAGCTTGGTTCTTTCATCTATCAACACATAATCGTAATGCTTGGAAATGAAGTTCTGTCTCCAAAGATCAAGGTTAGTTAACTTATCGATCTCCACCACCGTTTTCTTCCACTCGTTATACGTCTGGACGTTTTTCAACTGCTCCAAATACTCCTTTAATGGATTCTTACTGTAATACACCAGGTACACTTTCTTTACCCAGAAGAAAAACACGTCGAGAAGGAACTCGATGAGCACCCATATGAATGAAGGGGTGTGGTTGAACACAAATGTGATCACAGGGAGTAACCGTCTTTGGAATATTCGTTTCAGCACCAACATTTCCTCTAAAACATGGGGTCAAATGTGGTGATGTATTTGCGACTATCGCTGCGCATGTGAAGACTAAAGTATCGTAATTTATTCGCAGTAATTTATATTTGGCTACACCAAGAGACTCTAAGTATTTGACTTCATGAACTTCTTACCACGACTGAAAAACTTCTTACCGAAGTTCGATGCATGTAACCCTCCAGTTTCCACTTTATCTTTAACACTCGACACTCTACTTCTTATCGAAGCATGTCTTCTTAAATCATTATGGGCTGCATTCTGGTATGCTTGGGATGCAATCTGCCCAATGTGTACATTCGACAGCTTTTCAGACTTCATGAGCGTTTCATGTAGCCAAGTCAGTAATCCCGTATCGTATTCATATTCTTTTATAAGTGCTTCCTGCAAGGCATTGATTCTATCTTGCGGCTGAGACACTTTCATGATTGATTTCCAATTAGATACCGGATAGGCATTTGGAGGGAACGTTTTGCGGGTTCCTTGCGTCACAGTGGATGCATCACTGGCGATACGTTTGTGCTGATTGGATGTAAGGGTTGCAGCACCACTGGATGAAGCAATACTTGGAAGGATAGACGAAGAGCCAGCAGTACTTTCAGATACCAGACGTGTTGCTGCTTTATCTTCATCTGCAACTGGAGGTAGCAAACTGGTGTATCTTTGTGATTTTTTGGTTTGATTTGGTAGGTTTTCAGACGAGCTGAGTTCCTCTTGAAACTTCCCTGTATCGTAAGCGTGATCGTTCAAGACAGAGTCACTGGCAGTGGTGATGATACCTAGTCCATTCAGCGAGCTGTTGGTGGTATGATCGCCACTACTAAACGTTTCATCGTGGGTGTCGCCATCATCATCCTCATGAATGCTGGGTAACGCAACATCTACTGTCTCTGGAATAGAAGTGGCACTCATAAACGACATATTGTCTGATACATTTCTTGGTTTAGTAAACCTCTGGTATCCGCTATTAGATTCGTTATCCATGTTGAAATTAAAGGTGGAATCATTATCATTATCATTGATGAACTGATCTCGAAAGCTGTTGGTGTTGGGCTTCCAAGCTCCCATGGAAAAAGTGTTTGTACTCATAGTGGAGTCTCTTCTTCCCAAATCCTTATCGTTCATGCTAGGAGGTTCAAAGAAGTCACCTCTCTGGTCAATCGATATCTTGCCGGTAGATAAGGAGCCGGTAGATGCAACTGGATGGAGGTCTGCATTTGGACTCATAAGATCTCTTGCCGTGGTATCGGCATCAGAGTCTTGATGGAGAACTGGCGTTTCGGGTTCAATGTCTGCCTTACTCAGGGTATTATCTTGTTTTTGTTGGTGGACTTCATTATCTTTTGCCTCAACATCCTTTGACTCAGGAAGAGCACTGGACTCGGTATTGTAGTCTGAGTCAGAGGCAGCTTCGTGCTTCGATTCATCATCTTGCTTGGACGTGTGTTCACTGCCTCGATCACTCATATAAGCATCTACGGCATCCGTGAAATGAGAGTAGTTTGGAGACTCCACGGGAACACCCTCTTGTTTGATAGCATTTTCTAGAAGCACATTTCTCTCAAGAGGTGCGGCCTTATTACCAAGTCCGGAAGAAGGTGGCTTCCTAATCGATGGCTTATGACCACCTAATCCTTCCACATATTGTTCATGAAATTTCTGCTCGTCTTTGGTTGCAAGTGGTGCAATGGGTGTCACTTCACCATCTTCCTCATCATCCATATCATCATCAAAATCGTAGTAGCTGTAGTTATTTTCAAAGTCAGGTAAAGAAGTGTTGGTGTCTATTTGAGGTAAAAAGTCACCTTCTCTGTCTGGGTTTTGTAAATCATGAATCAACGAATCAAGAGCTTCAGACCCTTCATGACGGGTGCTTGAGTCCTTGCTTTCATTATAAGCGTGAGGCTCTTCGGCATTATAGTCGTCTTCATCGAATTCTGACCCGGTGTCAGGTCCACGGTGTTTTCGTTCATAATATGGAACTGGATCATCGGCATCTGACTCATCAGACGAATCAACATATTTGCGATCGTCTATAGACAATATCAAGTTATTGGTCTGTGAGCCTTGTTCGTTGTCGCTGACTTCTGTGTCTTCTCCGAGATCGTGTTCATTATCATTAGAATGGTGAAGTTGGGGAAACTTGTTCGTTTCAGAGTCATTAGCTAAAGGAGCAATATCTCTCGAGTCTGCACCAGCTCCAGAAGTATCGCCAGAAGTGCTAGCCGAAATATTGGCGGGACCGGCTCCAGAAGTGTTGGCCGAAGTACTGGCAGAAGCAGCTCCAGAAGTACTGGCCCCAGAAGTATTGGCCTCGGATGGGCCATGCTTAGATACATTAGACTTGTCTGCTTCAAACGAATCCTGTTCCTGTTCCACTTCTTCTTTCCCACTAGTTACCGGATGCTCTGCAAGCTGCTGTAATCCCTGGGCAGGAGCCTGGGCCACTCTGAAATCTGAATCATTCTGGATCGAATCTGCATCTGATTGAAAACTTCGTTCAGACATCGGGGTCTCTGGAGGCTCAACGGCGCCAGTAGGTTTCAGGAAAACAGGCGTAGGCGGCTCTATATCAGCACTGTTTCGTCCGGTCTTCTCTGTCGACACAGGCAATACCGTTTGCTTGATCTGTCCGTCGTCTGCCGCCAATGACGTGGCTTGTATATCTTCGTCTGAATCGTTTTCATTGTCTGACTCCTCCATCTTCAACCTGTCAATCGATAACACGAGTTTGTCGTCGGCCTTCTGGGGCAGCTCGTTTTCTTGTTTGTCTTCAGGAAGCACAAACCGTTCTGCCACCACGTCATTTGCATTGGGACTAAGTACGTGTTCTGTTTCTGAGCCCGAGTCGCTGCCGTAGCCATAGTCGTAGCCGTCGTCGTTCCATTCGTCACCATAGCTGGGCACGCTGGCTCGAACCCACCGTGCCGACTTGTGTCTACCGAATTTATCTGCCATAATGGATAAATCAAGTTTGGCGATGTTTATAGTTTGAATGATGCGCGGTATAATAATAGAATGCGGTGCAGGTTAAAGCTGTCGGTAATTGAGTAGTATATATTTTCTACATAATGAACTTCAAGTTAACGTCAATAGGATGGGAGCTACTCAATTGAGGTTTCTGGGTATACTTACCTTTCAAGAACGATCTCATGTTGTTCAATAATGAAATGTACGATTGTTCAGGCAGCTGAGATAAAATGGAAATAAACGCATAACTCATGGCTCCACTGGCATTACCATTGATGGTGGCATCGGCAGATGTTTGGTCATCTTTACTTCCCGAAAGACTGATCACATCTGCAGGCGAGGCCTTCATCTGACGTACTTTATCGTCATCGTAGGTTCCTTGACGGTAGACGGTGGTAGCCATTTTGCCTAAAGACGAAAGCATTCCTCCCACGTTACCTCTGCTGTAACTAAGAACGGCTCCCAAGGCGTCTCCACCAACGTCCTTTAAGATACTTGGTTCTTTAACAACACCCTTGGTGGAATAAACGTATGGTAAGTCCAATGCAGTACCAGAGTGACACGAATCGTATAAGGCAGTCAAACGACATCCAGGAGGTAAGGCCTTCACCATGATGTCGTGCATGATATCGTCCACAATAAACCCGTTCTGTTCGAAATCTAATGGGTAGATGACTTGATCGTATCCGTCTTCTTCGTCCCCATCTAAATCCTTTGTTACACCTCCGTGGCCGGAGTAGTGGAAAAACAACGAGTCATTAGGACGAGCATCACGTACAAGCCATTGCATGGCTCTCAATATGTTATCTCTGATAGGAACTTTGTTACCTTGACGCTGGTCGTCGGTCAAAATAACCATATCGTCCCATGAATATCCAAATCTTTCGTTCAAAAACCGACTCATGTTCTTGACATCATTGATACAACCACGCAACTCGTTCTTACTGTTGAAGTAGTTGATTCCAACAAGCACCGCCTTTCTTCTACCTTGACAATTGGAGTATTGGAAGGTTGCACCCATTTGTTCATGGAATCTCTGAGGAGCAGTTGAAGGGGCTTGCATTCCACCTTGTGGTTGTCCTCTGTATTGTTGGGATTGTGGCGCTTGTTGTGATGGGCGAGAGTATCCTCCTTGACCTGGAGGAGCGCCTTGTGGGCGGCCATAACTGCCTGGCGGAGGACCTTGAGGAGGCCCGTAATTTCCAGGCGGAGCGCCTTGAGGAGGCCCATAATTGCCTGGAGGAGCGCCTTGCGGGCGGCCGTAGCCTTGAGCGTTACCGTACAGTTGATGACCTGATCCAGGGAACATTTAGTGAGTGTTTTGAATTAGGTATGAGATTCGTTTCAAATGAATTTCGATCCGATTTCGATTGACGTGAATTTCAGTCGCGCTGTGGAGACCGAAGGTGGCAGCGAGCACGGAGAGAAGGTGGGCACCGAGAGGAAGAAGGTGAGCACCGAGAGGAAGACGGAGAGGAGGAGAAAGATGAACAGAGATACCTTAAAGGCCTCGGGGCTTCCGTACAAGACTAACGTAGATCTCTTACTCTAAACTTACCAATATTCATTCCTATAAACTACAACTTTGGATCATCCTCACCTTGAGAGATGATAGCATGTGGATAACCTTCTTCCATAAGTCCACCTAAATGCCACATACCACCATCAACAACCTGGACAGTTCCAGTCACATAATCAGCAGCTGGAGAGAAAAGATAGACGGTAGCTTCAGCAATGTCTCTGGTTTGACCCAACCGTTGTAATGGAACCTTTTGGTGTAATGGTTTGGCACCTGGAGGAGCCAACCGTTCCATACCTTCGGTACCGGCAATGGCCCCTGGAGCAATACAGTTGGAGGTGATTCCCAAAGGACCCAATTCGACCGCCAAAGCATTGGATAA
The DNA here is from genome assembly GCA_030571955.1 of Yamadazyma phyllophila. Lineage (NCBI taxonomy): Eukaryota > Fungi > Ascomycota > Pichiomycetes > Serinales > Debaryomycetaceae > Yamadazyma > Yamadazyma phyllophila. Next base: position 333,620 of record JAJLZE010000011.1, on the reverse strand, counting down.
CGCATCGACACCGGCTTTTGCTGCTCCCACATGTGATTGGAATGGTACCCCATAATAATGTAAGGTGGCAGAAACAAAGATGATACGGCCCTTGTTCTTTCTCAATTCAGTAAAGGTGGCCTTGATGGTGTTGAAGGAACCAAGCAAGTCAATCGAAACCACCGACTTGAAAGCATTCGAAGATAAATGGTTGAAGTCAGATAAAAAGTTACCGGCGGCACCTGCAATGACAAAGTCGATTCTACCCAATTCCTTAACGGTTCTTTCCGAGGCCTTGACTAAGGAATGGACATCACGGACATCCACGTTACCAATTCCAATGACTTTGGCGCCATCACGCAATTTCGACATCTCTTCAGCGGCCTTGATGGTTTTGGCTTCATTTCTACCAATAAGGGCAGCATTGGCACCCAATAACACCAACGCTTCGGCTTGTACTCTACAGATGGTACCAGCACCACCGGTGACAAACACAACTTTGCCCTTGAATAAGTCTGGTTTCCAAGCGGAGGTATCGAGATATGATCTGTCTAATCCCATTTTATAATAATTGCAGTCCGTAAATCTACGACTTTTGGCTTCTTATATATTATTTGTGGGGCATTGCATCCGCGGCCAAACGTCTTATGAAAACACTCGCACGAGAGAGTTTTAGGCGTGGGTTTGGGTGGTACCATGTTGGCGGTGCGTGGGCCGAGCTTGCCATGTGCGCGGGGCGATCTGATAGCATGCGACCGCCAAGCGACGGACCAAACGACGCTGCCCCTCATTTGCATGCTCGCTTATGAAAGTTGGGCTGTTAGATCTGTCTACCGTCGGAGTCTGTTTGTTCTGTTTGTTAAGTGTCAAGTTTGTCTACTCTCCTCCTGCCCTCCTGCCCTCCTTTTGTCCCTTTTCTGCTGTTCTACTCTTGTTCTATTCCTCTCCTCTTCTGCTCTTCCACTCCTTCTCAATATTCTCCTACACTCATTAAATCAACTTTATATTGAACTAAACTCACTAACTAACGAAGCAAAAGCCGCCTGCAAAACAAAAGGCGTGAAGTCGACTTAGTCAACTTTCAGTGGCACTCCAAGTTCGATACCGAAACGTGTATTTCACCCTTCTACTTTTTGCAGCTGGTGCAACCAGTACACTTTTTTTGACAAGAGCAGCTGGAACAAGTTTTGCAAGAAGCACACTTGGCGTCGTTGTGGAAGTTGACTAAGGTTTGGTAAGGCATACTGGAAATTGGTATTTATCGGATGAAGATCGATAGTGATAAATGGTAGGAATTGGCCTGTATTTATACTATTTTGTCAAGGCACAAGGCCTGATTGAAAGCACTTGGCTACGAGGTTGGGCCGGAGCAGCCCGTTTGTTGAGCAAGTTAAACCCTAACGAATCCGGTAATGGCACCAAGAATCCGGTAATAGCACCAAGAATCCTAATCTGATCTGGCTCAGCCAATGAACTGCCATACAAGTATTGTGCCAAAGGGGAATTAGACTCCTCCACTCGGGATAGTATTGGTTAAGTACACAGGCGAGGTACAAATTATGCAGCCATTGTTGGCTGCAACCGTTAAGATATTCGCTTTTTGATTCGGGTTTAGTCAGTGAGTCATTCTAGTCTAGGAAAACACAGTTCAATTCCTATAGTTCAATGCCTACAGCCAATGCCTACATTTCAATTCCTACAGCTCAATGCCTACAGTTCACCCTTACAGTTCAATATCTACAGCCAACGGCTCCACCGTAGTTCAGATCACTCCCGCTGTACAACTTTAAACGGGTAATAGGGGTTAAGGTCATGCAATTTCGTATCTGCTAGCTCAATCAAGAAGTATTGTCGATAAGAACTTTGGGTTCCTGTTACATCATTCCTGTATAACTGTCTTGACAACACCTAAAAAAACGGTCCTATTCTGACCTGAGACAATGGTGCGGGTTAGGCTACAGTTGCCAGCTCTTGCACGGTTGCAACAAATAATCCGTAGAGTCGTGTTAGTCGTGATCTGATTTGATCAGTCTATTGAAGTTTCTATTGGATGGTTGGACACAGGACTCGCTTGTAAGATGTTTGCTGAATCAGGCATAGCTAGAATGAAGGATTCACCTCTATCAGCTAGTAGAGTCAACAGAGGTCTACAGTGTTGAAGAAAAGAAGCCATTGATCTCAATCATGACATGATCTCTGTCCAACTTTTGATACCTGAAGCTTCTGATCTGCTACATGCCTTATTAGTCTACAGAGAGTAGAACTTCGTTGTTACAGTAACCTGTGCCTAGACTCTCCTCTTAATGGAAGTTTTGGTTTCAGGATGAGGTGCTTCTCTGTTGCATTGCTTTATGGCTTCTACGGGAGAAAGGCAAGCTTAAACGGAACGGCGGTTTGTCAATGTTCAACTGGTGAAACATGTAAACACGGACTCCAATTGTCACGTCACAATGGCAGACGTTTGTATACTGTTGGGCAATAGCCGGATTTGACCGTTGGCAATAACAGATCGGTACTAAATTCACGCTACATGACCATGTCTTAATCTTTGACGGATTACGATGCCTTATTCAGATAGTACTGTAAAGACATTCTTCTGCTTTCAATGGGAATATCTGCTTCATTTATATGTTTATGTCAACCTTGGTGGCACCCACTCGTTACATATTCCGTATCTTATGTGCTTAACGAAGTAATTGTCAAATGTTGTATCATAATCAGGTAATAGAGGTGTCTCTGCCACGGCGTTCTTTTAACCTGGTAGTCAAGAAGAACAAGCTTTATTTATACCGAAAGGCCTGCGGCTCATTCCTAACCATCAAGGTATTTGGGGCAGGAATTGTTATGAAGGTCTTGTTGGGCAACTGTAGAAATATTGGAGTACTGGTGGGTGTAGGGCTTGGATAGACTTGGAGTAATGCTGTATATCTAGGATTTATTTGAAGGATATCCAGATGGGGCCTTGGCTCTGGGGCTTTTGATAAGACATCTTCAACTCTATTAGAACATTCAAGAATTCAACCTAGAGATTCAAACTAATTTTCAATATAGGTAACAGTTTCATCACTTCAAAGATCAGAGATCTTAGGTGATACTCCTGGTTCAGTTCTAATTGTCAAACCATTAATGATCAAGACACAAGTCTATTTGCAACCAACTTGAAGGTACTATCTCAGTAAACGGTTATAGGATCTTCTAACTGGATTGTGGGAAGTCTGAAGACCCAATCACTAACCAATGCTGCCAATCACCATAAACAAAACCAATTGCACTCATCTATGCGGTCTACGCCCAGCCCTACCAGCAATGGCCAGTCCATTCTCTGCATCACCGTATCGACAAAGAAACATTGTCTATCCAGAACATCTAAGCATGAATGAAGAGAACCAGATCACACCGTTCTAAGCACAAGTCAGCCGATACCTGCTCACTCAGTTCACGTATTCCTACTCTACAACAGTCTGACGTCGTAGTTACTGAACTGCTCGTACAAACTGGTACTACACTGGTACTATGCTAGTGCTATACTCGTACTATACTCGTACCAGACTACTGCTCGTACTATACTGGTGCTATACTGGTACCATACTCATACCACTCGCAGCACAATCATACCATGCTCGTACTATCTATGCTGATACGATGTACTGATCCCAAGTAACACCACGTACATCTCCTATCAACTACTTATTCACTGGCCACATCATCAAGTCTCCACATCTCTACACCTCCACATCATATCTTCACCTCCACATCATATCTTCACCTCCACATCATATCTTCACCTCCACATCATATCTTCACCTCCACATCATATCTTCACCTCCACATCATATCTTCACCTCCACATCATATCTTCACCTCCACATCATTTCTTCAGTGGACCTTCACCCATCTCACCTCATATCTGCTAAATCACAGCCAGTCTCGACGTGCGCACACCGAGAGGCGATAGAAGATTGAAAAAGATACTCAAGCCACCGCTAAACGGATCCATCATTTACCAGAATGTCACACACCGCCGAGCAGGAGAAGATCGTGTTGAAGGTTCTATCCCATAGTGCCCACCAGTACTACGATATTCTAGAGGTGTCGAAAACCTCCAGCGACGGCGAGATTAAAAAGTCCTATAGAAAATTGGCTATCAAGTTACACCCAGATAAGAACCCCCATCCCAGAGCCGCCGAAGCTTTTAAAATCGTCAACAAGGCCTGGGGAGTTTTGAGTGACCCCCAAAAGAAGAGAATCTTTGACTCAACAGGCACCGACCCCGATGCAAGATTCAATCCTTCTATGTCTTCTAATAGCGCCAGAACCGCCCAGCATGGTCACCCATTTGGCCACGGGTTTGGCCAAACCGCTGAGTTCGACGATATCTTTGACTTCTTCTTTTCGGGAGCTGCTGCTCAGGGAAGAAGAGGAGGCCCTCAAACGTTTTCGTTTGGTAATAATGGGTTTACATTTTCATCATTTGGAGGTCCGGGTGCTGGATTCCAATCTTTCCCTCAGGCACAAAGACAAAGACAAAGACAAAGACAAAGAACTAGACAAGAAGAGGAACCAGCAGATTTGCTTACAAACATAAAGCAATTGTTACCTATAATATTGTTTGTGTTGGTTTCGGTGATTCCAAGTTTGTTTTCAGAGTCAACCGTTCCCGATTACAACTTCCAACCTTCAACCAAGTTCAATATGCAAAGGAAAACTCCCAACCTCAACATCCCTTTCTACGTGAATGAAAAGTTCATCGCAAAGAAGAAATACACTGATGAACAAATGAAGTCATTTGACGCCAAAATCGAAAACTTATTTGTCAAAGAGAAAAGATCACACTGCTCTAAAGAGCAAATGATAAAGAACGAATTGGTAGAAGACGCACACGGGTGGTTTTCTGTCGATAAAGAAAAGCTTGCCCGGGCCGAATCATTCCCAATGCCTAATTGTCAATTTTTGAAAGATTACAACTTATTATAGATGGGACTTATATAGGAATCATAGTTTTATGAACGTTTAATACACATTAATGCACTACTTCCAGCTGTATTTACTAATCAACTCCCCGTTGGGGTCTCTTGCTTCTTCTTGTGTCACGCATATAACCTGGGCAACAGGACTATAGTTCCCTTCTGTGTACTGAGTTTTTACCGGTAACCAAGAATCTGTTTCTTCAAGATAAACCCACTCGTGGTTGATGATATTACGGTACTTTGTGGTGGACAATTCAAGGTATGCTATGACCGAATGGCCATCAACAGCAGTACACGAAAAGCTGCTGGTGAAAGTGCTGGACATCGAAATCACTTTGGTGCTTTTTCTAGTATACTTGATTTTGAAACCAATGAAAAACCCGGGAATAACAGCTATCAGAATCTTAGGGAAGATCTCAAGATTGAACACCCCATTTTGTTTCAATTTAGACGTTAGGCCAATAGTAAGAGAACCAGAAACAGATCCCGAGCCATCGGGTTGGGCCTGAAGCAACTCAGGCGTGATCGGCACTTTCACCTTCAAGTTAGGCGTTTCTTCTACTTCATGGAAATCCCATTCGTTGATGGTGAACTTGGAAGAATCCTGTTCGTTTTTGATGTTGTTGATGATAATATAAGATTCTGAATCTTCTACTGAGATCCTCACGTTCTGGTGCTCCTTGGCCTTCTGCTTCAAGTAGTTGATGGTGAGTGTGTTTCTATGCTTTACGGTGATTTCATGGTACAGGTCTTCGAAAGCAGGGTACTCTTTGGTTAAATCAACAAGCTCTTGCAGACTGAAGCCGTATGCATCATTAACTTCAGGAAGGCTATTTGTATGATTAAAACTGGTAAGCGGTGCCGCTAAAAACAAACGGCTTAATAAAAGATACACCACGAGAAGACTTTGCATCATTGACTTGGTGTTCAGCGAAGTCTACTCCTTTTATGTACTCCATCAACATATCAGAATGTGGCTGCGAAACAGCTTAGTTTGACAGCAGAAAACAGAATGGAAATGTGATTTTCACAACCATGTCATCTCGGTATATCAAGGTATAAACGGTCCATCTCTGCTCCCTAAAATATGGCTACGATACGTCAACGGCATACAATATACGGTGGGTGGTGCCACGATGCATCCATAGCCGTACTAAAAAATATAACATGGCTGAGGCACAGCACTACATCTGTTACGCCCACAACACTTCCCCAACACGATCCTACACAACCACAAGCACTAAAGACCAGCCCAAACCTCACCGCCCTACCTGACTACGTCACCCCCCACCTCCATTTACTACGTTGACACGGAACGCACTTTCGTCAATTCAAACCGATTGGGTTGTCGTTCGCACGCACTGTTTTTGAAATTGAGAGTTGAGCCTCTTGTTCTATAATTATAACCTGATAAGTGGTTGCAGTACTATACTATTGAAGAACACATAATCGCCCGTGTTCCACCCGTTGCATCAACACACAAACCTGTCTCGTGAAGTTAATATCGCCTGAAACCAAAGTTTTCTACTTGGCTTATAACTTACACATCGATATTATTAATCTTGAGTTGATAATTTATAAACAATCAGGTTTATCTGTTTCGATTTTTGCCTCAAGAATCGAACCCGGTTGCTTCTAGACGTACAATACTTGTCTGCTGTTGAAGTTGGAATATCCTCCTAGCGTTTTTTTAACCCATTTCTGTTCGTTGTTAACCCAGTCAAGATTCCTCCTCCGACCAAGAAACAGAAATTCGAAGTTATGGATTCATCTGAATTGTTAAAAATTCTTGAAGATCCTGAACTTTATAAGAAACACCATGAACTGATCCGTAACAACATTATTAACCAAATCAAGTCCCAGGACCAAATAGTGGCTGATTTAAGGGGCGACTTGGAAACCTCAAAACATGCCAATATAGCTTTCAAAAAGGCTCTAAGTGAAATCGGTACGGTGGTTATTTCGGTCGCCATGGGTGACTTATCGAAAAAAGTCGAAATCCACACGGTTGAATCCGACCCCGAAATCTTAAAAGTCAAGATTACCATCAACACCATGATGGACCAACTTCAAACTTTTGCTAACGAAGTTACCAAGGTGGCTACCGAAGTGGCAAACGGTGAGTTGGGTGGCCAGGCCAAAAACGAAGGCTCGGTCGGTATCTGGAGATCTTTAACTGATAACGTCAATATTATGGCTCTTAATTTGACAAACCAAGTCAGAGAAATCGCCGATGTGACAAGAGCTGTTGCAAGAGGTGATTTGTCCCGAAAAATTAATGTCCATGCCCAAGGTGAAATCTTACAGTTACAAATTACCATCAATACCATGGTGGATCAATTAAGAACCTTTGCGTTCGAAGTGTCCAAAGTGGCTAGGGATGTCGGTGTTTTAGGTATTTTAGGAGGTCAAGCGTTGATCGAAAACGTCGAAGGTATCTGGAGAGAATTGTCCGATAACGTAAATGCTATGGCTTTGAATTTGACTACCCAAGTTAGAAATATTGCAAACGTTACTACTGCTGTTGCTAAAGGTGATTTACTGAAAAAGGTTACTGCTGACTGTAAAGGTGAAATTCTTGACTTGAAATTAACTATCAATCAGATGGTGGATCGATTACAGAATTTCGCTACTGAAGTTACTACATTGTCAAGAGAAGTCGGTACTTTGGGTATTCTAGGTGGTCAAGCAAATGTGCAAGATGTCGAAGGTGCCTGGAAAGCAGTCACTGAAAATGTGAATCTAATGGCTACCAATTTAACTAACCAAGTGAGATCCATTGCAACTGTTACAACTGCTGTGGCCCATGGTGATTTATCCCAAAAGATTGATGTCCATGCCCAAGGTGAAATCTTACAATTAAAGAACACCATCAATAAAATGGTGGACTCCTTGCAATTATTCGCTTCTGAAGTGTCGAAGGTTGCAAGGGATGTCGGTATTAATGGTAAATTAGGTATTCAGGCCCAGGTCAGCGATGTCGATGGTTTATGGAAAGAAATTACTTCCAATGTCAATACCATGGCTTCCAATTTAACATCTCAAGTGAGAGCCTTTGCCCAGATTACTGCTGCTGCTTCCGATGGTGATTTCACTAGATTTATTACCGTTGAAGCTTCTGGTGAAATGGATGCTTTAAAGACCAAGATTAATCAGATGGTGTTAAACTTGAGAGAATCTATTCAAAGAAATACAGCTGCAAGAGAAGCGGCTGAATTGGCCAACAGTGCCAAATCTGAGTTCTTGGCAAATATGTCCCATGAAATTAGAACTCCGTTGAATGGTATCATTGGTATGACCCAATTGTCGTTAGATACTGAGTTGACTCAATATCAAAGAGAAATGTTGTCTATTGTTCACAACTTAGCTAACTCCTTATTGACCATTATTGATGATATTTTGGATATCTCAAAGATTGAAGCCAACAGAATGACAGTTGAACAAATCGATTTCTCCTTAAGAGGTACCGTATTTGGTGCGTTGAAAACATTGGCTGTGAAAGCCATTGAAAAATCTCTTGATTTGACTTATCAATGTGATTCCTCTTTTGCTGATAACTTGATTGGTGATTCTTTCAGATTAAGACAAGTCATTTTGAACTTGGCAGGTAATGCCATCAAATTCACCAAAGAGGGAAGAGTTTCTGTTTCTGTCAAGAAGTCCGATAAGAGTGATGCAGCTAGCGACAGATTATTGTTAGAGTTCTGTGTCAGTGATACTGGTATAGGTATCGAGAAGGATAAGTTAGGGTTGATTTTCGATACTTTCTGCCAAGCTGATGGTTCAACCACTAGAAAGTTCGGTGGTACCGGTTTAGGTTTATCTATTTCCAAACAATTGATTCATTTGATGGGTGGTGAAATCTGGGTTACATCCGAATATGGATGTGGATCCAACTTCTACTTTACCGTGAGTGTTGCACCTTCTGGAATCAGATACACGAGACAAACAGAACAGTTATTGCCATTTGGTAATCACCACATCTTGTTTGTATCGACAGAACATAACGATGTTGCCTTGGATGAAATCAGAAAGGGAATCCTTGAATTAGGATTACACCCAGTGATTGTAAGACAAATAACCGACGCCAATTTGACTGAACCAGTGAATTACGATATCATCATAATCGACTCGATCGAAACCGCTAAGAACTTGAGAATGTTGTCCGAAGTCAAATACATTCCTTTGGTGTTATTACATCCTTCTATTCCAGAGTTGAACATGAGAGTTTGTATCGACTTGGGTATTTCTTCTTATGGTAACACTCCATGTACAATTAGTGATTTAGCCAGTGCCATTTTACCAGCCTTGGAATCTAGATCAATTGCCCAGAACACGGACGAATCCGTCAGTTATAGAATCTTATTGGCCGAAGATAATTTGGTCAATCAAAAGTTGGCCGTAAGAATACTCGAAAAACAAGGCCATCGGGTAGAAGTTGTCGAAAATGGATTAGAGGCATTCGAAGCTATTAAGAACGGGAAATATGATGTTGTATTAATGGATGTTCAAATGCCAGTCATGGGTGGTTTTGAAGCGACAGAAAAGATTAGACAATGGGAAAAGAAATCCAATCCTATTGACTCTTTGAGCTTCAGAACTCCAATTATTGCCCTTACTGCCCACGCGATGTTGGGAGACCGTGAAAAGTCTCTCGCAAAGGGCATGGATGACTATGTCTCGAAGCCATTGAAGCCTAAGTTATTGATGCAAACTATCAATAAGTGTATTCATAATATCAAGCAATTGAAAGAGCTTTCCAAGCAGAATAACAGCAACCGTTCCTCCTCCAATTTCGCTAAGAACTTAAAGAATGGATCCTTGGAACTTTCAAATATCAGTTCCAACGCAGGATCTCCAACTGGAACCCCTAACGGTAATACCAATGGGTCTGAAGGTAAATTAGTAGCTTTACCATCCTCAAGACCAGGAAGCCCCAGAAAGGCCAACTCAAACGATTTTATGCTAAATGGTAGACCAGGCCAGTTATCAGCCCAAAACAGGTCAGTGACAGAGTCTGCAATTAAAGTGATTTCTCAACAACCTAAGGAATAACCCTTTTTGCTACGAATTTATGACTTGGCTAATAAATAAATATGTATTAAAGCTTTCATTATACTATATCAATGTATTTTATTTGTGACTAATCCTATCACCAAATAGTATTTTGCCATTTAACCAACTCTTGACTCTGTTGGTACACATCCTTCTGTGCTTTCTTTCTCATATAAAAGATCGGACAATCATTGTTGGAACACAACACCTCTTGATGTAAAGATCCTTGACATCTTTGGCATTCAGTCCAAAGTCTTGAGAATTTGTTTTCCAAATAGTTCATATTGGCCAATACATCACAGTAAAGTTTAGGTCCTTCGTCAATACAGTTCTCACAAAGCATACCCTTATTGTTAGGCTTTAATGGAGTCTTACAATTCTTACACGTCTCGGCCTTCTTGGCAAATTTTAATAAACCTCCAGTCTTTGGAGCAGCTTTTTTAATGGTTCTTGTGTGGTCTCCTGATAATAACTCTTTAGCCTTCTTTTCACCCAAGATCGGTTCGAAGATTCTCATCAACGGATTGGCCAATTGGTTTTCCAAGTAGTAATTGACGTCAATAGGTAAGGAATTTTCCAATACATATAAGGGATCTTCAGACTTATCGTAATTCTTAGCCCCAGCAGGCCCATTTATAATGACATATGCCACTCTATCACCTAAGGCCGGTGCTGAACCAGCGTCTCTCTTTTTCATCTTTTCGGCTAAAACAATATGGGCCTGTTTGGCAGCATAGTCTTGCTTAGAGTAAGCTTTGGTGATGACTAACTGAGACAAGTCAACTCTATTCTGTAACAAGTCAGCAATTGTCTGTTTAACAAATCTTTCTGCCTTGCCAACATCTCTTTCTTCAAGAATGATTTCCAACACTTTGGTGATCACATTCTGAACCAACCTACAGTTATCTCTTCTAACGGTTTCAATACCTTTCGTATCCATCTTATCGAACTTGTTTGGATTCGTCCAGAACAAACCGGCGTATCTCTTCTTATTGATCAATAGATATGGGTAGTAACATTTTTCAAACTCCAATTTGATTGGGTTTTTAAACTTAGAGGAAACATATTCTGCTGCTTGTTCTCCCAATTCCATACATTTTGCCAAGTCCGTGTAACCAAACTTAATCATAACAGAATCAGTATCACCATAAATAACCTGGGCATCGTATGGGAATCCGTTCTTCTTGGAATAATACTCTTGCACCTCATTCTTTGTCTTTTCAATCATAGTTCTACCGAATGCGGTTGTGGATGATGAAATGGCCAAACAGGGTAACTTACCGATCGTTGCACCGGTGAAACCATACACCGAGTTAGCAGAAATTTTCAATGCCAATTGTCTACCGTTTAAGACTGATTTTTTGAACGGATCTGTTTCTTTCTTTAAATCATTTTTAGCCTTCTTTCTTGCCGTAAGCAATTCGTTCAAAATGGTAGGTAAGATTCCTTTTCTTTTGTTATCTTTAACGAAATAATCTCCATTGGGAGTTACTGTGTAGTCGTCTTCTGTTAATCCAAATGTGGAGATGGCTTGCTTGTTTATCAATGTAGTATAACATAAATTGTGGGCCATCATGATAGATGGATACAAAGAACTGAAATCCAAAGTAGTGATAGGAACATCATAGTAGCCTCTTGTTGGCTCAATGACAGTAGCACCTTCATACTCTTCATTCGAGCCTTCACTCTTCATGTTGGGTATAACTATATCATCCTCGAGGCACTTTCTGAACAATTGAGATATAACCTTAATCTGTTGACCTCTTGCAAGCAAATATGAGAATGGAACCCCAGTGACCCTTGCCATCTCGGTATAATTAACCAAACACATCAATTTTTCAAGTAACCTCAACGGCAAATATGCATCTTTCAAACAGTACACAGCCAATCTTCTTCTGGTTTCGGCATCACCATTTTGTAAGTCGGTAATAATCGAGTGCTGGACATCTTCCTTTTGCTCTCCCAAGAAATGAGACGACACCGAATTCAAGGTATAACTTCTCAATTTATATTCTCTTTGAATGAACTGTAATAAGTCCAACTGCATTCTTCCGGCTGTTTCCACAACCTTGTTTTCTCTTGTTCCATAAGCCCTGGAGGAGAAAATGGATTCTTTAACTTCCTGTTTTATTCGCCTCATTCTTCCGAAATATGGGAACTTCTTCAAGTTCAAAGCAGTAGCTCTATCCAACAAATAAGGCAAATCGAAGTTGGCAATGTTGTAACCAATTATCACATCCGGATCAGACTCTAGAATGAAATCTTTCCAGTGCATCAACATTTCTTCTTCGGTCTCGTGGGCAAAGATTTGGGAACCAATGATTGGGGAACACGATTTGACAGTAAACACATTTCTAATGAATGGTTTCAGCTCACCATGACGAGATACCACATTGGCAATTTGAATAACAGGGTCATGTTCTGCTTCTGGGAACACTCCTTTTCTACCAGCACATTCAATATCGAACGACAAGATACGCAATGGTGCCATCTTCAACCATTCACCTTCAGAAGGATGAGAAATGATATCTTTGTAATCGATGGTACATTCAATCTGACACGTCGATTGGAACAAATTGGGGTCCTTTTGAAGAGTGTACTTCCCCTTTGGCAATGTGATCCAAGACATCCCGGTGATTTTACAATCCACCATAAGTCTTAAAAGATAATTAATGTTATCGTAAGTAACGGTTCCCAAAGGGAAGAGTTCTTCGAAATGAACTTCACCCCTTTCGAACCCTCCTCTTAACTTGGTGACATTTCTTGTATTGTTGGCGTAGATCTTGAAGAAGGGCGTCTTCATATTGTTGTTGAATCCCCAAATCGACTCTTTTGATACCACCTCAACGGTGCCGACTCCTTGGAAATTGGACCGGAGATTGCTCTGAAAAGAAGTCATATGATCCTTGATGGAGAAGCCTCTAGGAACAGGCACGTACACATAATGCACGAAACTCACCACGTTACATAAAATGGAGTTGCCCAGCTCAGTTATACCAAAGAAACGAGCAGCAGAGTCGTCGTTGATGGTGGATTCTTCTGCATCTAATTGCTGGAAACTTATATCATGTTGGTCGTATCCCTCTGGCAATGGCGGTCTGCCCCAGTCCTGATGCTCTTGGTCCGAGTACCCAGAGGAACTGTTCATATCAACCAACTCTTTCTCAAAGCTAGTTGGCTCATCCATATTGGTATCACGTTTTAATTTTTTTAAAAGACCTTCCTGGCTGTTGTTAAGGCCTTCACCCGTTGTATTAGATACCTGCGAGGCTACAGGCAAAGAGTGTGCCAGCTCCGTCAGCGTTGCAAGAGTTCTTTTGGACATCAAGCAAAGTAATTAGTAACGAAATCGTTTTTAGCAAACGCGACCTAAAAAATGTTGCGCGTCTCAGGCTGCAAAAATGTGGAGTTATTGTGTAGAATTGGGAGAAATAGTGAAGGGCTCAGGTAAGTAGTCGTATTGCGGGGTCTATCAATTGGTGGACGTGGTCGTATTGTGGTGTCAATAGCAGTGAACTCGGTTTTTTATTGTATTGTATTAAAAGGTTTATATAGTTTGTATGTAAGTTTGTAATCTGAGATATGCCTATTAACCTATATATTCACACTTCTCAAGTCATTAAGAAGCTTGTTGTGAATCAAATGCACCGACCTCATGTAGCTCTCGTTGCTCTGTGATCCCTTCATTTTGTTGAGGATTATAAAGAAACGGGCGAAATCATTATCCACCTTCGTCATCTCATTCACACAGTACTCCATTGAAATCGAATCAAACAACTCGTCGTCGTTGTCCTTATCCAAATCATCGTCGTCGTTTTCATTGTCGTTATCGATATTGAATATACTCGAATAGTGGTAATCAATGGACTTTTCAAATGCCTTATCACAGCTATACCTTTCGGAGTTTTCCTTCAAAGTCGAAAACTTGTTAATCCAGAACTGCTTGGTGCTTTCAGACTTGACCGTACGATTCAAGTCGATAAACATCACAAAGTCGATAAGAAACTTGAGGTTTTCGTTGTTTGTCTTCACGCTGATGTTTGATGAGTTCAATGCATTCAATAGGCTGTTGATCAAAGAATCGTTTGACTCAACATATTCGTTAATGAGCTCGTAGTTGGCATCGTTACCATTGAATGCTTTGATCAAATTAGTCTCAAACCCTTCAAAGTTATAATTGTTCGATTTAACAGGTGCCTCTGCCAGTTTTATTGCCAGTGAAAGCAACTCAGTGTGAATAGCGTTTTCAGGAATATTGAGTTTCTTAATGGTGTTGGCCGACATCTCGAGTATCCGGCTTAATACAACTTCACTAGTGATCTTGAGCTCATTATTAGAATCGTTTTTAACTCCTTCGATCAATTTGATCAACTCTTCTAAAACAGCCAAGTACTTGGGGAGGTTCTTATTCTTCAAGCTGATCTTCGACATCAAACAGCCAACTATCGACAAACTGCATGGCAAGAGAAAGTTCTGGGAAAGATAGTCTAATCCATTGTTTAATATCTTCAAGTTGATCTTCCCGTCCACAAAAGAGATAACAGCCTGCTGGTAAATTAATGGGATCAATTGATAAATCTGCTTGACATCAATAGACTTGATTAAATCATCAGATAAACCTTCTGATTCATTAAATAGAGAATTGATCCAATCGTTCAACAAATTGTTATAGTTGTTCACAATAGTCTTGTCGTTCCCAATAGACTCATCATACACAGATGTCAAGTTTGCATAGCTTGAATGGTAATTGTGTAAGTATCCTAAAGTAAAGGAGTTCTTTAGATTGAAGTTCAAATTGATGTATTGGGAACACTCCATCACGAATAATAACATGATACCAAAGTAGGAGAAAAACTCTTGGAAAGAGCTTTCAATTGCGTCGTTTAACTTGAACGAGTCGTTGTCAAGAATCTTGATAATCTTGAAGATGATGTCTTTGTTGGAAAGATTGAACATAAATAATTGGAACAACTTCTGGTTGTTAAGGAGAACCAATAGAATCCTATTCAATTTAGGGAAACTAAGCTCGTTGATCAACAATGTTATGAAATTCTCCATGGTGGCCACCAATTCGATTTGCTTTTGCATGGAGAATTCGATCTTGCCAATGACGGTGTTGAAGAATTCAATCAAGTTTGATTCTTCCAAAGAAACAAACTCACAATTGATGTTATATAGGTTTTCGCTCAAGATATCGTTAAAGTTCTCGATCGAGTTTATATTGGACATTTCATGGATGAGTGTCTGTTGGTTCACTTTGACTTCATTGGGAAAGAACTTATGGAACGATTTGATCGAAAGGATTTTGTTGAAAAACAACGATTTGATGAAGTACTGCTTCAAATTGGACCCTATGACTTCATAACCTTCAAAGCTTTCAAATAACTTATTGATAGTATCTTCCAAGTTCTCTGTCTTATACAATAACATTAATTTCGGGAGCCTGGAACTCAAGAAGTTCAACCAGTTATTTTTGATATAGGTGGGTTGTTTCGTTTTTTCAGAAAGGTATATCCCGTTGAACACAGCATGAAATAACTTATATGCGTCCCCGTTGAAGGTCTTGTTAAAGTTCTGCAATAGTATTTCATTACTAGGGATTTGGTAAGTTCTAAACATCTCGTTGAAGTAATAGAAGATCTTGATGCTTTCGAATGTCAGGTAATTTTTGGAATTGACATTCAAGTTTAAGTTGTTTAATCTAGGCTGAAGAACAATGTTCTGTTTCCCACTCGTAAGTTTAACGCTACAGTATTCCAACTGTTTAGAGTAATTGTTGGAGCTGAAAAACGTCAATAGCTTCGGTACAAACTTCTTTATCACCTCATTATCTTTAAGAGAGAACTTCAGCATTAGCGTATCCAAGTTAAAAATGAGTTCATTGATAAGTTCCTCGTTGTTCTCTTTAAGTACTAAGTCGGCGTACTCCAAAAACACCTTCAAAAACGATTCCACATCTTTGATATGGTGGATCTTTGGTCTGAACTTCTTGAGCAACCGTATTTGTTGATTAAGAGGTAACTTGGGAATGGAGGACCAGAATAAGTCCAATCTGGTTAACGAGACAGCGATCAAATAGTTCTCATTGCTGGCGTCTTCTAATAATTCGAGAAATTCACCATGTGGAATGGGAGTGGTCTTTTCAAGCTGGGAGTAGAGCTTGCAGAATTGAGTATCCGATACTTTCCTTTTGTTGGCCAAGTGCAACAACCGTTGAGCAGGACGCATTGGTGATTTTTCATGTCGCGAACCACTCGAGTATTTGAAGCCACTCAGATATGGTTAGAGATGGGTATAAGATATGATTAATGATGTATATTGAACTCCTACCCAATCCGGATTGCACATATTTACATATTTCCTTTAAATTCCTGAACAACTTCTCTTCCTCCGTCTATAAACACACCGTCAAATAGTATTGAATATGATCTCACCAAATACTTCTATCGTCTTTGTTCCAAATGGACTTTTCATTCCAGTCCCACTTGACCTTGTTGGGGTCAAGATCTAACAGGTACTTGAGGCTCGAAGGCAATGAGTGGTTACTGATATTAAGCTCGTCATCGTATAAGGATGTACCCGTACCTGTTAATTGTGGAGATTGAAACGTAGTCAAAAGCAGATTCTGTGTCTGGGAAAGCTTTTGTAATCCCAGATTCGATGTATCTGCCAGCTGAGGTTGCATTGGTTGAGATAAAACCGGCTGAGTGTTGCCTGAGGCACTCAACTGGCCCGATGCCAACGACTCTGGGCCCCGTGAACTAGGCTGTGATTGCAAGGAAACCAGTGTTTGAAGTGGCATGCTTCCCATACCGTATACGTTATTTTGAAGCGATGATCCATGCAAAGAATTGTTGGGTAAGGAGCCTTGCAATGAGCTTCCTTGTAACAGGTTTCCTTGTAATTGTTGCAACTGTTGAGGTTGGGAGTCTGTTCTCTGCATACTTCCCAGAGAGGGAGGCGAGGATTGGGGTTGTTGGAAGTACGGCTGGTACGCATATTGGTTAGGTTGGTATTGAAGTTTGGGGTTATACTGCTGATTGGACTGGGACTGAGCAGGTTGGAGTTGAGGATGAGAAGGTAAAGACAGCAGGGGCTGGGAGTGGTGTTGATGTTGTTGTTGTTGTTTGACCACCGCTGCTGCAGCTATAGTGGCCAAAGTATATTTATCATTATGAGTCAGATAATATTGATGTTTATAAGCCTGGGGCTGAATGCTTGTATGATTGTAGCTTGTATGATTGTAGCTCGAGTTTGCAACTGTAAGGATGTCCACCACTTCTAACTGGTGGTTGAAAGGTATGAGGTCTAGCTCTCTTTTAGGATACATGGTAGACCATAAATGCTAATAAACGAATGACAATATGCTGAAATGAGTTGATCCGGGAGAGTTAGGGAACGAACGGGGTGGTTGACAGATAAACGAGTGTGTGTCACCAAGGATCAATGTTTTGGCGATGTGATAAATTACCAAAAACGTCTATAAAAACTTGCACAAATTAGAATATTTTGTACGATTTGAAAAATCTTTACTTTGGTTCGTCCATACGCGCGGTAAATTAATATTCTGTTGCATGAGATTAAATGCATCGTTGGAAGTGACTACAATGAGTATTATTGTTTCAGTAGGAAGACAGTTTTTACACTATCGTATACTCTTCTACAGTACTACACTCTGTGTGAAAATTATTAGCATTACTACACTAAGTTGTCTGGTTTAATTGCCAGGCAGGAACTCCAACCTTCTCAATAGCATCGTTAACTGTCTTCTCGTTCTTTTGCTTCTCTTCTTCCTCCTTTCTCTTATGCTGCAATTGCCATTCTGGTATACCTCCAGCTGTCACTCCGTTGTACGTGGTGGCATCTGAAATACCTGAAAACCTCACGCCGTTCTCTTTAGGAGCAGCAGCCTGTGCTGGTGCTGGCTCTGGGACTGGCTCTGATGTATCTTTCTTGGCCGCAACCTGTGCTGGCTGAGGAGTGCTCTGGGGAGTTGGCTTTGGGCTGGTTTCAGACGATTGGTTGGATGGAGACACTGGTTTCTTTGCCTTCTTCAAGATCTCAGATGCTGAAGGAATCGAACTGACCGGAGTGATTTTTCTCTCTGAGTCCTTGGATGAACGTAACTTGATGAGATTCTTCAAGCTTGCCAACTCTTCGTTGATACCTCCCAAATCATCCTTCAAATTATCTTTCGTCAAGCTTAAATTCTTTTCGACCGAGTTCTTTAAACTGTCGATTTCCAACTTCATCAACCTCAAGTCATCGTCAAACGTCAACTTATCCTTATTATACTTGGTCAAGAAATCGTTGACGTTATTGATCACATCGTCGATTTCCAGTAACTTCTCTTCGTTACTTTGTTTGATTTCCTTCTGTTCAGTGGCCAACTGTTCTAACAACTTATCGATCTTGGTGAACTCTTCGTCTATTTGTTTTTTATCGTCATCAATACTGCTTTGGGTAGGAGGCACAAGACTTGGAATAACGTATTTACTCACCACTTGGTAGAGTCCGTAAGTCACTCCCATGGTGGCAGTGGCCATGATAAAGTAGTCTTTCCAGCCTCTTTCTGGTACCGGTGGTGCAACGTTATAGTAGTCGATTGGAGGACCATGATTGGATGGGGCAGGCGAAACTGATGGTGCTGGTTCTTGGGTTGTAACTGTTGATGGGGAATTGGCTCTCTGTAAAGCTTCCTCTATTTCTTGCTCGTTAAGCCCCTTGGACTGTAAAAACTCAACCTTCTTGTTCAACGGAGACGAAGAAACGTTGGGGTCCTTCAAGAAACTCACGGCACTTTGAATCAAGTCTTCATTCATGATCGTTGAGTAGTTTCGTGGAGATTTGACCTGACTCAAGTTTCCTCCGCGGCTTTAAAGTGGAGTGTGCGGTGACTGAAAAATGACTGTGAGAGTTGACTTGATATTTGCGGCCATAGGCGGTGAAGGTATTTCGATAGAATATGCATGTTAATGACTATTTACAATTGCTTCAACAATTCCTCATATATACACCAGCTGATACCAGCACTTAGACCTTTTCTACTTAATCTTAAACTTAATCCCTTGAATAAATTTCTTACTCCACCTGGCTCTGAAATGATACTCTTTAATGTCTGGCTGATGGTCAGCTTTGAAGTCGAGAGTTGCATTCTTGTTTTGAGCAGATCAAACGGAGCCGTGACGGTGGTGGCCATTGATGCGGCCATCACTGCAGATGCCGAGTTTATGAGCTGTGATGAATTGATGAAAGATGCAGTTGCCGAGTTCTGGCCTAAAGTTGACTTGAAATTTTCATAAAAGAGAATATAAAGCCCGGCATAGGGACAATCTCTCAGTAAAGTCACAAAGCTTCCTTTAAAGAAATTCTTTAATGTGCCCCCTTTTTTGCCGTCGAAATAGATATTCTCTACACTCTCATACATCGAGTTATAACTGTAAAGATTCAGCTCAAACCTTGTCTTGACAATGGTGATGGGCATGGTTATATATCCTGCAATTGCCCTTACCACGAACCCAACCGAGAGGTTTTCTAGGTGGGATAATTTGGGGAGAACACTTGAAGAATTGGCAATTTCTGGCTTGGTTTTATAGGTCAGAAGATAAAATCTAGACTTGGATAACATGGTCAAATATATTGCCAGACCAATGGACGTTCTCAAACACGATGGTAGAACACCTCTCCATAATTCATTGATATTTTTCAATTTGCCGATTTCTTTGAGTAATGTGGTATTGTACAGGGTGTTATGCTGTTTTTGTTGTTGCAATCTTGTTTTGAGTAAATCCAACGGCTGAAGTATCACCGACAGTGTTAATCCGGCTACTCCCCCGGCAGCAAGTGACTTTCTGTTTGAAAGTTCATTTGCCATAATTCGATGACAAAAATGCTTATACAATTGGACTGATCAAGTGCGAACTATCGGGTAGTGTCTGGGCGTACACATGATGTAATTAGTTCAATGGCATTCAATGCCATTGAATAGCATCAAACCGGTGTTGAATTGAAGATGGAATTGCCAACACGGGAGAGATGTCTGCCAATGCATCGTTATTCCCAAACTCGACTTTTTGTTTGATCAACGCTAAAGTTGAAATAGCCAAAAATGTATGATAAGGATCTGGTTGAGCGTCTGCAAACTTCGAAACACCACCGACTCGAGGGTCCTGATTATCTAAGATGAACTTGACAGCCTCTGGTAAACTGGCTACCGATAATTTATCCAAAAGTGCTAAAGATCCAAGGGCCCACCAGCTGTAACAAGTATCACTCACCTTATTTTCACGGCCATTGAAACCTCCATAGTCGGCATGGTCGATATCGTCTTGATCGCCAAATACAACTTCGGGATAATTGACCTGTCTGTGTGCAATCCAATCCAAGGTGACGGCCAAATCATTGTGAGGCCATTTATAATCTAGTAATTTCAAGGCTGCAATGCCACAAAACGTGTAGCCCAAATGGCTCTCGCTTAACGGGCTGCTTGAAAACCCACCTGTTACAGAACGACGGCTGATAATATAAGCCCTTGTCGCGTCAACATCGATATCATTAACGCGTTTGTCAGGAGGGAGCTCGTGGTATTTTAACATCTTACGAATGCCAAGGGCCATATAACATATTCTCAAGTCACTATCTGCCGCCAGTGGCGTGCCGTCAGGGTTCAACATGGGGGCGAAGTTACCCTTTTCATCTGAGGCTTTGAATTGACACGCGGTGACAAACTTCATGATCTCGTGTCGGTCAATCTTTTCACCTATTGGGTCACCCAAGAGAACCAAATTGATCAAGCCAAAAAACGTAGCGGCTATTGTTGGTGTTTCATAGCGGCCTTGGTCGGCTGTTATGGGGCGGAAACCATTGCCGATATAATATCCATTGTAGATGAAATCAATCAACTCAGCCTTTTCATTGCTGGTAAACGAAAGAGCGCCCAATAATTCCAATCCTTGAAGACAGAAACTCATCAACGGCAAGCGATTGCCTGCATTGTCTTGATGCTTCGAAGGTAACAAATTGAGACAAAGACTAAAGAATTTGACGTGTTTCTCTACCAATAATTGCATCTCCTATAGTTAAAATGTATATCTCTAAAGACGATTTCGCGGTCACCAATTCAGCCCACCCCATCTTGGCTGCAAGGTTAAATTTAGCTGTTCGTGCCAAAAAAAAAATGTGGGGGCGTGCACTCTCCAACTACTCCACAGAAAATATAGCCTATTATTTAGCAACCGCCTAAGCAATAAGCCATTAGAATTTAAATAGAAATTACTGTTTCACCAATTTGAAATTAGCTCAATTGAGTCAACAGCTTGCTGGTGTCGGGTGTAATATTGCCGTGTCCAATCCACATCTTCATAACCTGGATGAAAGGGGCAGTGTTGCTTCGTTGATGGTAGCTTAATATCTCGATTGCAAAAACGTGCAAACACGAGGCACGTTTCTTAAGGGGTAACCGATTTAGAGCAATGCCCTAGACACAAATTGGGCAAGTGGTCAGAACGATCCTATGGCTGACGAGGTGAAAATTTACCCTATTTCGTCTTACGGGTTTAGCAACCTTTATATTTAGAAAAAACTATAAAGACCCCTAACATTGGCTTTTGGTTTGGGGTTTGAATTTGTCTTTTGTTTGTCCATTAATTCACTCATATATTAATCTTATACACTAGAAATGAAGTTCGCCACCTTATTAGTCCTTGCTACTGCTACCTTGTCTGTTAACGCCAAGTTATTCGCCGTCAGAGCTGAATCCTCCGACGCTGCTGAAACTGGTTCTTCTGGTTCTGGTGCTGAAGCTGAAGAATCCGGTGCTTCTGGTTCTTCTGACGACTCTGAAGAATCTGGTTCCGGTTCTTCTGGTTCTTCTGACTCTTCTG
Source organism: Yamadazyma phyllophila (assembly GCA_030571955.1). Taxonomy (NCBI): domain Eukaryota; kingdom Fungi; phylum Ascomycota; class Pichiomycetes; order Serinales; family Debaryomycetaceae; genus Yamadazyma; species Yamadazyma phyllophila. The sequence goes on along the minus strand of JAJLZE010000011.1, from coordinate 311,737 downwards.
ATGAATCTGAAGAATCCGGTTCCTCTGACGAATCCGAAGAATCTGGTTCTGGTTCTTCTGGTTCTTCTGATGAATCTGAAGCTTCTGGTTCTTCTAGCTCTGAAGAATCAGGTTCTGACTCTTCTGAATCCAGTGAAAGCTCTGGTGAATCCTCCGAATCTTCCGGTTCTGGTGCCCAAGTCACCAACGTCGGATATGGATTATCCGTTGCTGCTATTGTTGCCGGTGCTTTGTTAGTTTAGATAATTAGCCATAGCTACTTTAATAAAATGATGTTTTCTACTTTGAATATGTTGATTTACTTCGTCACTCTTACAAGCCGATTCGGTCCAAACCTAATCTACGCCTCTGGTATCATCAACTGTTTACAGTATACTCTCGTACCACCATAGTTGTCAATTTTTCTTAAGGTTTGGGGTAAACCTAAATGGCTGCGAAATTACACGGTGGCCGGGTGGTTGCATAGGGGAATTCACGTATTCGAAAGGGGCCTTGTAAACAAAAACAACGTGGTGAATAGACGAGTAGCATCAACTCGACTTTGACAGGTATTACAATGCTACACGCCAACCTCAGCCAAGGGGCTGTGGTCAAACACCTGTGGCTTAGGCACCCAACATTAATAGCGTGCCTTAGGTGAATTCGCGCATAGTTTAATATTGGCCAAGCCAGCTTGACACATGCAATGTGACACTGGTACTATGTGTCAGCTGGTGGTATTGCATGATGTTACGAGAAGGCGGTGCTGTATGGCAATGATATGTAGTAGCTCCGAGTAACTCTAATAACCCTGGCAGGAAGCCGGTAACTCTAGCAGGAATTTGATGACTCTAGCAGGAATCGGATAGCATCTCTGATTGGATGCAATCGCTGTAGATCAATTATTTTTTGCCCTACATCGGCATGCGCAATACCACCAGCCAGTCCTATCGGCAAAGGATAACTTTAAAGTAGATCAACCAATTGGGAGGGTGACTTGCTATCACTTTGGACTGCAGAAGTCTGCCGTACAGGATTTTAAAGCCTAAGGGTGAGACCAATAGGCGTTAAGGTTACCTGTAGCTGGCAGAAAGTATTGAGGAGATAAGTGAAGTATGGTGTAGGATTGTAATTGTGTGGAGTGAACAAATTTACAATTATTGAAGTAGTATTAGGCAACTGTGTAGAGAATGTTTTTACTATCTGGTAGTGTGTTTTGAGAGGGGTGATATTATGGATACTTTATGTAACTGCACGCCATTTATGATGATTGGATAAAGAAGGTCCATTGGATAAAGAACAATCATTTAGTATAGATTGATCATTTAACACAGATTAATAATTGATTAAGATTGATCATTCTATAAAGAATAATCATTTGATAAAGAGTAGTGTTGGATAAAGAACGATATTGGAATTACCCATCACCACTCGCAGTTACACATACTCGCTGCACAATCATCAATAAATTGTGGTAATTGCAATTCAAGATAAACCAAAATCATTAAAAAAAACCGAAATCTCCAACTTCTCTACACTTCTCTACACCAACTACAGAGGATACATCATATCCTACAACGATCCATGTCCATCAATCCCCATATAATCATCTGAGTCCATCTCTCATCTCAATCTCAAATTTAAACTACGCGAAAATCCAACCAGATCCTGAATCAATAGTCATGTTCAGAACATTCACAAGAGTCACCACCCCCATAGTTGCCGGGGTGCTAGCCTTCGGGATGTCGCCCCTTAGAAAAAGCTACTTCGACCCCCCTCACCACCCCGGTAACGAATCCATCCTAAACGAATTGAAACAAAGTAAGCTCTATCAACAATTGGATAACGACAAGACGTTTGAAAAAATCACCGGCCGGTCCCAGTTCCCCAAACAACACCACGCCAACCTCGTGACGTTCGGGTTGCTTTACGGAGAAAACCTATTTGAAATCGACCCGGTGATTTTCGTCAAGCCCCAAGGAGAACTCATCAGTTTCCACTATCTTGGAGGTAAATTGGTCAGTGAAGATGGAAAAATACATAACGGGGTGACATCAACCCTCTTGGATGAAGGATTGTGTGGGGCGGGATTCCCGCTTTTGCCCTCCAAAAAAGGAGTGACTGCAAAGTTGTCCTTGACATACCACAACCAGGCCCCAGCAAACTCACTAGTGGTGTTGAAAGCACATGTCACCGAACACAAGGGAAGAAAAGTGGTGATAGACGGCCACTTGGAAACCTTAAGCGACAAGCCAATCAAAATCGCCTCGGCCAATTGTATTTTGGTAGAGCCTAAATGGTTCAAGTACTTCTCGTGGCTTCTGTTCATATGATTGCTATTCGCTTTGAGAGGTCAGCAACTCCACCTGAAAGGAATTCCACAGAAACATGAAAAGTCTATTTTGGGGGGGGGTAGGTTGCTAATGCGGAAGTGTGGGTTGCTATTGAGGACTTGTATAAATAGGGTTTCAAATGTCTCACTTATACCATCTAACAATTACAATGTCCGACGTTGGTAGAAAAGATATTTCCGATAAGATTGAATCTAAAGTCACTCCAGACTCTCAAAAGAGCACCTTTGAACAAGCAAAGGACAAGGTGACCGATGCTGTTGATGACGTTGTTGGTGGCAACACCTCCGGTGACGGTAAGTCCTGGACCCAACAGGCCAGTGACGCCGTTTTTGGTGATAAGAAGTAAGCATTAGTTTATATATTAGCTAGATAATGTATTGATCAACGCCAATTTGAAGTGTAGTTTTTGCAACATTGATTGAGTGGGTGCGGACACGATTTGTTCTTTCTTCTCTTAGATCAATATCGCGGTACGCGTTTGATAAATATCAACTATTATGACTGTTAGTGCCAATAACGCTGAACAGGCGTACCTTGACTTGTGTAAACGTATCATAGAGGAAGGAGAAAACCGTCCTGATAGAACCGGGACCGGCACCCGTTCTATCTTTGCGCCACCCCAGTTGAGATTCGATATCTCTGGCGATAACTTCCCACTCTTAACTACTAAGAAAGTGTTCACCAAAGCTATCATCCACGAATTACTTTGGTTCGTTGCTGGTTGCACTGACGGGAAGAAGTTAAGTGATCTTGGTGTTAAGATCTGGGAAGGTAACGGGTCCCGTGAATACTTGGACTCTTTGGGCTTGACTGATAGAAGAGAAGGTGATTTGGGTCCCGTGTATGGATTTCAATGGAGACACTTTGGCGCCAAGTATACCGACTGTGACGCCGACTATTCGGGCCAGGGAATCGACCAGTTACAAGAAGTCATCAAGAAGTTGAAAACTAACCCTTATGATAGAAGAATCATCATGTCTGCATGGAACCCATCTGACTTTGGCAAAATGGCATTACCTCCATGCCATGTATTCTGCCAGTTCTATGTCAACTTCCCGCAAGGCCAGAAACCAAAGTTATCGTGCCAAATGTACCAACGTTCGTGTGACATGGGATTGGGAGTCCCTTTCAATATCGCTTCTTATGCCTTATTGACCAAAATGATAGCCCACATAGTCGATATGGACTGTGGTGAGTTCGTTCATACTATGGGAGACTGCCACGTATATTTGGACCATATCGATGCTTTAAAAGAGCAAATCGAAAGAGTCCCAAGAGACTTCCCCAAGTTGGTTATTAAAAGTGACAGAAAGGATGCTATTCAAAGCATCGATGACTTCAAATACGAGGACTTTGAGATCAAGGATTACAAGCCTTATCCTCCTATCAAGATGAAAATGAGTGTTTAAAAAATCTCTTATGTATATTAGTTGTTAATAGTATATCTTCTACTGGTTCTTTTAACATTTTCCACAAAGTCAAACACGGCTGGGTCGTCATTTCTGACAACAGATGATTGTGCCTTTAAGAGCTTTGTGTTGTTTTTCCCTTTCCCTTTTCCTTTTCCCTTGGTAGATTCCTGTTTGTTCTTATTATGGTCGATTACGCCCATTGGTACCCTTTCTTCCTTTTCCTGCTTGATGGGTTTGAAGAAGTCATCTGTAACTGCATCGACTAGATGTTCAGACTCTCTTCTCAACTTAGCCCCTAAAGATGGCTCCTTATATGAGACAGGGTTTTTACTCCTTCTTGGTCTTTTCTGTGCTGGCTCTTGGGGATTCTCTGATGCAAATGTTGGTTCTTCTACTGGAACTGAAGTTGATCTAACCCGTTTTGAATTGGTAGTATACGTTTTTCTCAGGGTCTTAACACCTCTAGATCTCGGCATAGGCGTTGGAGTAGGGCTTTCGCTTTTACTGCTTGTTCCTACAGGCATGCTATTCTCTTTATCCCCACCTTGATCTCCTTCAAAAACAGTAGGAGGTTCGTTTTCTTTATCACTTGTGTTCTGTACAGACGGTACTGGTGTATTCTCCTTATCGTTTGTCTGAGCTACTGGCACACTCACCTTCTCCACAACAGGGCCTGTCTCAGTCTCCTCAGGGGTGTCTTGAAAGATGGGGATCTGCCGTATGTTGCTTTGTCTTCTTATGCTAAAACTATACCGCTTTCTAGAAGGTTGGGACTTCAAGTCTACATCAGCAAATGCATTATCGTTAGTTGGCTGACTCAGTATACTCAAATTCCGCCTAATAGGTTCGACGGGTTTGTTATTTTCAATGATGCTACTGAAGGCAGGTGTCTTAGAAGTGGCCAATCCTTCACGTTGTCTAAATCTCCTGATTGTAAGTAAGATATCACTGACTTTTTCAGAAAGAATTCTCTCCAATTCGTCGACTTTTCTTTCTAGTTCCTTCTTAGAACCAGCAGCTCTGTCGCTCCTTAAGCTCATGTTTTCAGCAATCAAATTCGCAAGCTTCTTCTCGAGATCAGCCACTTTCTCCATCATCACCTCGTTATTGTGTTTAAGACTTTTATTCAACAATTCATATTTCTCTCCCAACTTCTCAGAGGTCTGAGTATCACCATCTTCATCTCTATCGCTTTTGTCTCTGCTTTTCTCCCTTGCAATCTGCACAAAGGAAAATGAACTGGATGATGGCCGGGCCATTCGATATTAAATGAGGTTTGTTTACAAAATCGAATTCGCGAGATTCTTCCACATCTATGCAGAAGCTGAACCAGATATATCAGAAGCTCGAGGAGAAGTCTGCCGAGTTGGCCAGCTTGGTGGAGATCAAGGAATATACAGAGAACTTGACACACCAACTTGAGGTCCTAGAGTCGAAGCTCGGCGATATGGTGGATGGGGCAGAGAGTGTGAACTTAGTATTATCGACATGGCAGAATGTCGTGAGGTCTATTTCATTGGCCTCTCTTGGCTTGTACAAATACTCACAGGGTGACTACGAGAACCTGAGACCGTTGCCGGAAGGGTTGTTGAGGATAAGGCTCAAGGATGAAGATGAAGACGAAGACGAAGAACAGGCAGAAGATGAAGGTAAAAGTGACTAGACGCGATCGATGGTTATTGTATATTAGTATAGGGTTTACAGGATGTATACACGTGTATTATAGTGTTCAGAGGTTGTTGGACTCTGCTTCGGATTTGATCGAGGTAATCCAATTCAACAAGCCGTACTCTTTGGCGTATTTTAACGATCTCTTAAAGAAGCTCTCGTTTAACTGGGAAAGTAAAACATTCAGGTCACCGAAATCAATGGTATCTTCTTCAAGCATCTCCTTGAGGATGTCGATTTCCTTGTGGTTGATCAAACGAACCGTTTTGTAGAGAATTGAGTTCTGGAATTTCCTCTTGATGAACTCGTCTGTTTTCTGTGAAAGATCATTGAGTTCAGACCAGTCTTCTGTGATGGCCAACAACCTGGACCAGATCTTCTTACTGGTGGTTTTATATGTAACTTCATCAGGGAGCAAAGACGCTATTCTAAACGCATTGGAGAAACCATTATTGAACTTGACAGATGGTTTCACGAATGTCAAATAGTCAATCAAGTCTTTTTCACTAAGGCTTTTATCATTTATGAATTCAGGGAAGGAATCTTGAAATATGGCAGTGGCTGCGTTTTGGTCGATATCCTCATTGATGAATTTAAGGAAGGCTGTGAACTTGATGTTTTCTCCTCCTTCAGCTTTGACTAACGCTTCATTGATGTAATCGTACAAGGATTTTTGTATTCTTGAGTGGATGAGTTTGGTCTCGATCCTGAACAACTTGGAGTCCACTAAGGTATCATTTGGTTGGTTATTCTTCGATGCTATGGCACTCAACTTTGCCAAAGAATACTTGAGTTCTTGGTTACTCTGGGATTCACCACTATTACTTTCAGCCGAATTCAATAAGTATTCAGATGCTTCGCCGTACTTGCCATCTAAGAGTTTACTTATCCAAGCAACACTGGAAACCTTGTTATACTCTTTGGCCAAGTATTGATCCAAGAGATGCTTATACCTTGGAAACCCAGTCAAAAGCATTTGGACCTTATCGTGCTTTACATAGTAGTCAAACAAGGCATCTGCAAAGTCTACCTGGTACTTTTCGAAATACACGTAGTACTTGGTAAGAAGGGTTTCGTATTGGGTACTTGAAATACCATACTGATCGATGATTCTTTCCCTTTCGTCTTCTATGATAGAAGCTAAGGATGTGAAGTCTCTATACCTTTCCACGAGCAGAATGGCATTCTCGCTGAGATTGTTGGCTAATAAGCACTGAATCCACTTGACTTTATTTCTATTGTACCACTTGACGTATGTTTTCAAGTTCTCGTTTGATTCGACGTTCATGTAGTCTATTGCTTCATTAATAAAGTAATACAACACATCACATATCTCGCCAATGTATTCTCTGATACTTTGAGGGTTGGTGTATGCCGAGTTGATGGAGTCATCACAAAACTTAGATTGGAAGAATGCTTCAACATTGATCAACAAATCTGTATCGAATAACCATGATTTTCTATTTGGGATTTCCTGGGCATATTTCAATTCGTTCTTCAAAACGGAGTCGAAAAGAACCTTGGCAATCACTTCCAATAAATAGTTTGGAGAGAGTTCGAGTTCTATAGCCTTATTCAAAAATTCGGTAAATACAAGATGGAAGTTCTCGATGTGGTTGTTGAAAAACTTCCTTAAGCCATCGTCACTTTCTCCTTGAGCCAGCACATGATCTGAAACAACGCTTTTAAGATGATCTTTTAATTTAAGTTGTGGCTTGTCATTAGAATCAACTAGTTTCCATAAATTGAGAGAAGCCTGAGTTTTCTCCAACGCATAGATGACTTGTGTTTTAACGTCATGACTTAGTTGGGGAATATTATCGTTACAGTATTCGATCAAATTGGTGAATAAACTGAGCTTTTTCTCGAGTAAAACACTGACCGTTGGAGAAAAGCTTGGAAGGTATTGAGACTTTGAGGTCAAGATTTCTTGTACTATTTGAGTGACGGCTTCGTTTATGGTTTCGTTAGAAAAGTTTCCCGACAAACTGAAATCAATTGAAGAGTTGGTGGAGTAGAAAATGGCTTGTTCGATATGTGACTTGACCAACGTCTTAGGATCGTAAGAACCTTCTCTTGATGCAGAGTGTTTTCCAGCAAACCTTTCAATTCTTAACACGCCCGAATTATTTGTCAATAAGATCAAGGTTGGATTCGATTGGCCGACCTGGTTTTCGTAACCATATCCTATTACTCCTACCGAAGAACTGATCTTAATGATATCTTCCCACCGGGGTTTATAATACAGCACCGTTCCCTTGGACAGAATGTATGAGTAGTCGAGATCAGTCAAAATGATCGAATTGTTGATCACAATAAATGCAGTGTTTTCAGGATATGGAACAAACAATTTGGGTTTGAAGTCGCCAATCGGGCTATCGAATCTATTAGATCTATGAGACCCGTAAACCAACACCCCACTTTTTTCGATTTTGGCGGTAACAAGCATCAAATTGTTGGCATTGTTGTCTATATCGGAGAATTGGTCTTTGATCAAACACAATATCAAGTATGTGTTCTCCACGTTCAAGGAGTTCACTCTCCAGGCATCAAGGTATTGTATGTTATGGCTTGAAAGTTTATTGTATCCATCCACGCTGCTTTCAACGTAGGTATTCAAGTTATGTGTGAAAGACAGAGACGATTCAATGTATGGTCCTTCAGAAGACAATTTAACGGAGATCAAATGAATAAGACCTGATTGTTCTTGTATTATCAATTCTTGTTCTGTGCCTTGAGGACTCAATTTACCCGATCTGACACTTACGATATCGTTGTTGACCTCATTGATATTCAAGAATCTGGCAAACAAATTAGAAGCTGGTTTCATTACTGAGATGAGCGATAAAGATGGCTGGCCTTTGAAGTTTCTAATGTTCACCAACACCACTCTTTTCCAAGAAGTCACCACCACTATACCAGCTGGTTCCACGTTTTCTGCAAACGAAATAAACTCACCTTTTTCAGTATCTAAAGGAATGGAGATTTCGAGGTTCTTATTGCCTATTAAGCCCAACGCTGGAGAATGCTGGACGCTCTCATAAAATTTGACCAAACCGCTGGAGCTGTTTATTATGACAATCCCTGGATCTGTTATGGAGCCACCTGATGGGTTGGTTAGTATTGCTAACGCAAGAAGAGGAGACTCTTCAATAGGGAATTCTATAGTCAAAGGAGATGCATCGGTGGAGTTATAGCACCACACAAATATTCCGTCTTCGGAAACTACAACGGAGTAGTTCGAGTTGCCGTCGGTGTATCCGTTGATAACTTTATTGTTGTTGTTTAACACATTTGGAAGAGCAGGAAGTCTTGATATACAATATTGATCATTCTTGGTCAATTCTTGGATTTGAGATGAGCCTTGAAACGTTCCTGGTTCAATATGGTCTGGTCTATGTGAATCAGGCTTGTGGATCTTCCTGGGCCTGAAAAGTGATTGTGTTTGCAGAGCCATTTGTGGTTCTAATTATCAACAAACTTCACTACAATTTCGCATTCAAGTGAAAATTTATCTTCTCTATACACGACTTTAGAGCCATTTACATTAAACAAACTTCATTAATTTAATATACAAGGTGGTTATGCTGTAGATAATATAACTAATCAGAGACAATTTAGACTCTTTGTTTCTTTGGGGTTGGTTCGTCTTCAATGTCGTCCTCAATGCCCTCATCGTCTTCATCATCGTACTCGATCTCATCGTCTTCTTCGAATTCTTCTTCTTCACCACTTGATAATTGATCGTACTTGGACTTCAACCCCTTCATCTTTCTGGTTTGTAGTCTGCTCAAGTCTTGGTTACCAACATGGATTTGTGCAACCTTGTCACCCATGAAATCAACCTTGACGTTCTTCTTTTCTTTAACTTGTAATTCCTTAGGTTTTCTAAGAGCTTCCTTTTCGACTTCTGGTGCTGGTCCGGTTCTTCTACCGATCTTGAAATCGAATCTTGGTCCGATTTCATCGAGCTCTATTCTAGGAAGTTTTTGACCCGATCTATAACTCTTTAATTTGTAAACTCTGAAGTTGACTAATGGCAATTTCGTAGAGTTTGGGTCTTCTATTTCTCCTGTGGATACAGCAATAACGTATTGCAATCCAGCCACATCTTGTAAGTCAGTTTCTTCTCCTCTGAAGAAATCCATGAACAAAGACTTGACATGTTGAAATGCTGGTACGGTATCAAATGCAGGTCCATTGAATACAAACATAGGTTTCAATCCGACAGTGAAAGTAAGCTTCTTGAAGTCTTGTAATAATTTAGGGTTTTCTTGGATGGATAATTCAATCATATCGTAGACCTTATGGTTGAAAAATCTTGAAAAAATTAAGGTGTTTGGTCTTTTCTTGTTGTGGGTTGACAAAACCATCAATGAAGCGTCGTTCTTTTCACTGTAGAACTCGAGAGTACTGGCGTCTTCAAAAGGTCTGATTTCATTCTTCTTGGAAAACCGTTTGGCGTGTGGCTTCTTGAATGCCATTATGTCACACATAGCATCGTGTAAGAACTTGTTACCGGTGGATCCAGGAACAAACAATGCAGACTTAGTGTTCTCGACAAACTTGGCCTCCTTCTTGGCCAAGGCTCTCTTGGAACGAGCGTTTTTAGGCTTAATAGTTCTAATCATCAGGCCTTCTATATATGAAAAAAAAATTAAATTCGATCGCGATGAGGTTTAAATGCGACAGGCTTGCAAAAACTATTAGTGGGTATATTAGTGAATATATAAATAAATAAATTAAGCCCAAACCTGGAGTTGTTCGTAGTAGTCAACACGCTTATGTTCTTCGTTATCGATGTTGGCAACTACTGCTGCTCTCAAATCGTCCACCATCACGGGGTGCCCGCAGGTGATGTATGCTGCAGAGCCTGCTGACTCTTTGATCGATTGTTGCACAATCGCTTCCATAGAAGGTCTACCGTCTTTGAATATAATGAAGGAAAGTTCTCGTTTGATGTGTGCTATGATTTGTTGCGGACTGTTATTATCGGAGCTCCCGTAGGTATTCACAGGTGCTGCCCCTTTGAGGTTAGTTGTCTCGCTAACTCCCGTAGTCTCTGGAATCCTTATATTGAACTCTTCAATATTGGTGTAAACATCAGGTCGGGTCACATAGATGGTTGTTTCGATCTTAGTGTTTCTCAATGATAGGAGCTCTTCATAAAACCAATATAACGATCTATATTCCCTTATAACCCATACGAGCTTGATCTGCTGGTTGATATACCTCTTGGAGAGTTCATAGGCTTCAGCATAGATACCTGGGATTCCGTTCCCTCCTGCAACAAATACAGCCGTGTTGTATCTACTGGCTGGTGTAGATTCACCATAAGAACCTTCGACTGCCACTCTAATTTCAGTGGATTTAAATGGATGTGTTTTGAGATACTCATAGAGCCGTTGGGTCACTCCTTTCTTGACCTTAATGAATATGATGATCTCATTATTGTTTTCCACAGGTAAGGTATAGGTGAACGGATGTGACTGCCAAAAGCAATATGGCTTCAAGAAATGAATAAATACATGCCCTCCAGGTACTGCTTCCCAATGAGCAGGTTTAGGTATCACTACCTTCAATGCTTCATCTGCTAATAACATCACCTTTGCTTTAGGGAACCCAAAAGAGTATAACCGGCCTATTCTGACCACTCTATCGATGATCCACACCGCAAAAGTGAAATGATAAAACCACAAACAATAAAGGTCATAGACATGTATATATGCCCCACCTATGAATCCAAGGGCCAATACGATATGCAACAAAAGAAACACTTCGTAGTACTTTCTTCTCAATACCAATAACCCTTGAATCAATATGGCGATACCAGAACCTGTTCCTAAAATCCCCCATTGAATATATCTATGAGTCAACAAGTTTCTGAAGCTAACAGCATAGAATGAGTAGAAAACAGTATGTATAGTGATCAACACCACCAATACTCTTGATATCCACCTGTGCAAAGTGATGAATGAAGAATAGTCCCACCGGGTAGCCCATTGGAGGAAGTTATTTCTGCCACCAAAAAGAATTAATAGTGGCATCATAGAGCTAGTCAAGATACTAGCTCTGACTGCAAACACCCTCAAAAATCCCTTTATTCTATGGGGGAAAAGGGGATCATTGGGTGGAATGTAAACACCTTTTACGAAAAAATATGCAGAAAGTCCAAAAAAACCAACCAATGACACCGTTTCAAGTCTTGTGGGCACTAAAAAGTCCAAGAAATAAAAGAACGGCTGTTCATTGGTTTTCTTTGAGCCTCTCGTGGCGGGCACCGTAACGTGCTTTCTGAACCAGTTGGTGACAGGGTCCACCATGGCCTTATTTGTTTTAGGAAACACTATTTTTGCCCAGTTAACCAAAGTAAGAAAGGCAAAAAACACAAGCCAGTAGAGCACTAAAATCCCCCCGTAGTATATGGAAGTGTTGAAGTTTCCTAGGAATTGCCCGTACGAATTACCGTACAGAATTATACTCGAATCATCGAGTTTAACCGGGAACGTTACCTGTTTACCGTTTTTGAACTCTTCCATATCCAGGATGTTCTTGGACGATCTGAAGTAGGCATCAATGGCTTTATCGAACTCTTCTCTTGTCAAGGTGATGTTAAAGTCGGCCTGACATCTATCTATAAGCTCGTACTTGATATCGTTGTACCCATAAGAATAACAATACGCCATGGTCGCCAAGGCATATGGATTCGTACAAGGACAAGCCCACTCGTCCTCTGTTTCTGGGTTGCAGAAGGTGGCCATGGTGGATCGTAGCTGGTGACTACAACTGAAGAATGCAATTTTGCTCTGTTCATATTTGTGAACTGGCGCCCCATCAACGGCTGGATCCGGCGTGAAGGTGATGAGGGTGGACGAGATGAACCCGAGAATCAAAAAGGCTCTGATGGCACGCAAAGGTCTGCTTTTGAGGTTGGTGGGAATACAGAATGGACAAAGCGCCACCAAAAACCCTATGGTGACGTAGATTCCCCAGGCGTACATTGTAGGTAGCAGACGATCTCGAACAAAACAATGGAGGTAAAAGCGAGAAGCTGTGTGTGAGAATGGAAGTCAACCGCCGTGGCTATGGTCTGTGCAAGCCGGTAGCACAGGATGGTAGTAACAAAAGGGGTGTATGAACTGGTACAAGAAACAAGATTATTGGTTGTCAGGTTTGCAGATTTTTTTTGTGAGCGAGAACTGAGATTCGAGGGCCGATCGTAAATGGGACCGTTTGCGATCACGATGTGGTGAACAATGGCGTGGGAGTTGGGCACAAATATATATATTTCTAAGGCGATACAAGGCTTAGGATGTTCAGCCGGTTATCTATGTGGCATCAATAGTTGAAAGCAAACTGGGAGGGGCCGCAGAAGCGGGACGATAAATGCAGCCAATGACGCAACGCACAGCTGATGGATTTGATAATTTTTCGGTCTCGGGGATCCAATGATTTTTCAGATAAACTTTAACAGCACGGGCCGGCGGTCGGGACGGCGGCCTGAGATCGATACTTGGGGCTCGATCGTATCTACTGGGTCCAGACCGCAGGTGTAGTCATTCATTCGGGGGTGGTGGGGCGTCTCCATGCTACCCGCTGTGGAGTCTCCGATATCGAAGTTGTGGGTTCTGTAGGCGACCGTTTATGCGCGCCCAACCCCTCGGAAGTATCCGCCAAGGTTTGGAAACGGCCGTATCTAAACCATCAGTAGTGCGCGGCCAGGGTGAATATGGCAGTGGATTATAATTAGATAGATGTTGTTGGATGATGTGTTATCTGTGTTGAGGAACGTTGGAGGAAAGTATTTGAATAAATCTACCGTTGAAGGCCGTATATGTCTGGCCATATATGTCTGGCCAAGTTCTCTGTCATCACCTGGTCATCGTCTTATTAATCATGGCTCATCGCTTAATAATTTACAAGGCCCAGAAGGTTTCGCATTTTATATAAAGAGTGATAGTTGCGAAATTCATCAACCATGTCTTTTCAAACCAGCCAAGTGAACGTCAGCGAGGTACCGCTTGACCAGATCCGCAGACCCATTCCTCCTGTGCTTGACCATCAAAAGATCGATGCAATGGTATCGACATTGAACGGGGTTCCCATGGCCTCTGCCACCTGCCAGCTAGAGAACATAGAGTCGGGGGAGTTGCCTCCAATCGATGTGTTTCGAGTCAGAGAGCAGGGGAAAGATTATTATTTTGCGTTTGGTGGGTGTCATAGATTCCAGGCGTACGACCGAATTGCTGCTGAAGGGAAGCAGGTGCTTGTTAAGTGTAGATTGTTACCTGCCACCAGGAAGACGCTTAAGCTTTATTTGGGGGGATCTGTTGACGAGATGTTTGAGAGCAGGAATGACTAAAATAACCAGAACTACCGAAGTCTCCAGAATTACCAGAATAACGAACTACTGAATGAATTAAACTATGTAATAAGAACTATTAAGAAACTAGAATTGGAAATACTAGAAACTAGAACAACTAGAACTATAACAACTAGAAAACTAGACTAATAGATATTTTATAACGACCAGATCCTCTATAATACTACGATCAAATACAACCTTAACCACTAGATCACCATTCTAAAATCACAACCCCATCACTACTAATCACTACTCATCACTACAACTCAAACTAAATCCTTAATGTATTAAATATCTAACAGTTCTAAGACCAAACTTGTAACTGCTCATAAAAGTCCACTCTCTTATCGTCAGGAAGATTACGACTAATAAAGTATCTCATGTCGTCCACCTGGGCTGGGTGTCCACAAGTAACAAACGAAATGGATCCATTACTTTCGTCTATCTCGTCCTTCAAGAGTTCTTCCATGTTTGGTCTGCCGTGTCTAAATTCTATATGGGACAACTCTTCCTGTAAAATAGAGCTCTTTTCTCTTTCACTGGAATCGTCTCCCTTCTTCTTCTCGCTATCACTTGAGTCAGAGACGTTAAGTGATGGTCTTGTCACGTATACGGTGGTTTGGATGTTGAGGTTCTTGAGATACATGAGTTCATCGTAAAACCATTCCAAAGAACGGTACTCTCTGATGACCCAGATCAACTTCACCACCGTCTTGGTGTTCTTCTTGGCGATATCATAAGCTTCACTATAGATTCCTGGAATACCATTACCACCAGCAATAAACACAGCTGTGTCAGACCTCTTTGCTGGAGTTGCTTCTCCGTAAGGACCTTCAATAGCGACTCTCATCTTGGCAGATTTGCCTGGTTGGTTGGCCAAGTATTTATATAAACCATGGGTGATACCACCTTTGACTTTGGCGTAGATGATAATCTTACCGTTGTTTTCCACTGCTTCGGTGAAGGTGAAAGGGTGTGATTGCCAGAAACAGCTGGGTCTGATGAAATGAATGAAAGCATGGCCACCAGGGATAGACTTCCAGTATGATGGTTTGGGGACCGTCACCTTAATGGTTTCATCAGCAACAAGCTCGATGTTGGATAATGGGAACCCGAAAAGGATCAATCTACAGAACCTAATGGCTCTATCGAAGGCCCATACGGCCACCGTAGCATAGTACCAATAAATGTATCCCAAGTCGTAGACATGATACCAAGCACCCACCACGAACAAGGCAGCCAAGATAATGTGGAAAGCTAAGAACAACTCGTAAGATCTTCTTCTAAAGAAAAGCAATCCCTGTACCATAATCAATCCTCCGGCAACAGTTGCAACCATACCCCAGACAACGTATGTATCTTTCATGTAAAGCAAGTAGTTGTCCAGGAACGCAATGGAGTAACCAATACCATGGACCATCACCCAGATGAAAACCACTCTTCCTACCCATCTGTGGTAGGTGATAAAGGTAGCGAAG
The DNA here is from genome assembly GCA_030571955.1 of Yamadazyma phyllophila. Lineage (NCBI taxonomy): Eukaryota > Fungi > Ascomycota > Pichiomycetes > Serinales > Debaryomycetaceae > Yamadazyma > Yamadazyma phyllophila. The sequence continues at coordinate 296,481 of JAJLZE010000011.1, read as the reverse complement.
TTCCAGCCGGTAATCCACTGCAAGAAGTTGTTACGTCCAGCAAATAAAATCAATAATGGGGCAGAGTAGCTCGCAAGAATACCTTGTCTAACAGCAACATATCTGGATAAACCATACAATTTAGAGTCATATATGGTATCTCTTGAATACCACTTGATATCACAACCGGAACAAATGATCACAAGTATTAAGTAGGCAGACAAAATGATTGTTTCAAGTCTTGATGGTACAAGAAGATCCAAGAACTTCAAGAAGGGTTTTGCGTCGGTCTTTCTTCTGTGAACAGCAGGTAAGATTATGTTAGCTCTGACCCAGTTTGTGACTTTCCCGGTTCTTTTCTTCATGAAAGAAGGAGCAATGAATTTAAGCCAGTGGGTGATGGTTGCAAAAAGCATCACAAAGGGCCAGTAAACAAAGCACCCCAACCCGTACCAGGGAGAGTTCATATAAGTTCCCAAGAAGTTGTCGTAGGAAATTTTATAATCTTCACAGTAAGTTTTGTCGACAAGAAGAGGCTGGTCCACTGGAACACTGATATTGAAATCTTTGATAGTAGAACTATTAACTGCCTTGGCTTTGTAGACCTTAAGACTCTCTTGGAAAGCCTCCACCGTAGCATCGGTCTCTCTGTACTCACTCATACACAGGTGAGATATTTCCTTCAACACTTTCTCGTTGTTCTGTCCAAGAGCATCTATACAACCCATGAATGTAGCTCTCAGGTTTTCATTCGAACAGTAACATGAATAATAGTTTCGATCCATAGGGTCACAAAAAGTACCCACATTTCTGATAACACCACTACAGGTGTAAGAGATGATTGTACTTTCGGTGTAAGTCTCATAAGGTCTAGCACCAGCGTTGGTACCAGCGACCAAGCATAACACCAGGAGCAAAAAACAAGCCAACATTTTCGAAACTTGTAAAACCAAATGTAGAATAAATTGAACTCACCTGGCATTCATTCGGGTATATATATCACATCTTGTTGGGCGGTATAGAACGGGTTTGAAACTTTCACTTCGTAGAATTTTCATTTACATTTTGCAGGTTTTTTTTTTCATTTTTTTATTTTTTTGGTTGTTGCCAATCTCAGACTCAAAGTTAACGAATCCCATGGCTTCATTCTATTTTAAACTTTCGTAAACGCCTTGACGTCGAAGACAAAAAGATGTAGGTATCAAGCGATCGTCACGTTACTGCAATAGGCCATAATAGTGGAATGTTGGGCGGCTGTGTCGATGTTAGCCCCCTCTGCCAGGTTGCCAAGCACGAGACTGTGAAAAATACGTCAAAAAATGGCTTGGAAAATTCTTATCAGTTTTTGACGTGGGATTTGCTCCAAACGGCAACTGGCCACGTCGGCAATAATTAACACCACTTTCAATGTATAAAGTGGCCGAGTCTATTCACATGGTGCCTTACTGTGCACATATTCCCGCATCATGGGTAATTTACAGTTTAAGGCGTTTTATGCACGATGATCCCATCAGATAATTTTGGCATGGATATTTTTTGCCGAATTAGAATATAATGTGAGGGTCAAATCTTTATTAGGGCCGTGTGCAGGGATTGTCTTTATTCTAGGGGGATCAGACAACGCTCGCAATTTATAGCCAATCATGATATGTCAAACGCACACATTTGCTCGAGATATTTACAGGTTAGCTGTCGATCCGGGCTTAGTATGCAATCGCATCAACGGCTCTCTGTTCCTCAATTTGAACCATCCAATTTACAGTTGCATTCATTGGTTGCAGTGAGTTTAACTTGATGGTTACGGTACTTTTCGGGTTTCATTAACGCTTGTCAATTGGCTCGTTTCATGTAATTATGGTCGATGTACTTTTCGCCCTTATTTGAATTATTGTCGCCCCACAAACCATGCACCAGAGGGTTTCCTATTCATTGTTGTTTGAGGCTCTCGGACTCGCTCAGGATTGTTGGAAGCTATGGGTCTCGTAACTGTGAGGCGAGGAATTCGTCCAATAGAACTGGCTGTCTTACTGATCGTCGAGTTGTCCAATTTTCTCTATATATATCTGGAAATTTCACACTTAAGGTATTTTCTTTTGACGGGCTACAAATAAATGGGCAGCGATTGGGTCATTGAGATCTTTTGGTTTCACTTTCAACCTTAAAGACGGACAAAACTGCTGGCTACAAATTGTTACAATAAATCAGTATAAATTAATCAAATTAAAGGTCGAACAACAAGAAATCAAACGACATATATCACGGCATGAAAAACAAATCTAGGACCAGACTTGTAACTGTTCGTAAAAGTCTACTCTTTTATTAGCAACAAGGTTACGGCTGACATGGTATCTCAACTCGTCAACTTGTTTTGGGTGTCCACAAGTGACAAAAGCAATAGAGCCATTGCTTTCTTCGATCTCATCATGGACCAATGTTTCGATACTAGGTCTTCCATATTTGATTTCAATATGGGACAATTCGTCTTCGATGCTGGAGGATTTCTCCTTTTCACTGGAGGCTTCGTCGGTCTTCTTTTCAGAAACACTGCTGTCTGAGCTTTCAACAACAGGTCTGGTTACGTATATGGTGGCTTGCATGTTGGTTCCCTTGATGTATTTCAACTCATCATGGAACCATTTGAGAGAGTCGAGGTCCCTGACAATCCAGATCAATTTGACAATAGTCTTGGTTCCTCTTCTGGCAACATCATATGCTTCACTATAAATTCCTGGAATACCGTTACCACCAGCAATATACACGGCAGTGTCGGATTTTCTAGCCAAAGAGGCCCGGCCATAAGGTCCTTCAACCCCAACCCTGATATTGGCAGCTCTGTTTGGTTGGTTGATAAGATACTGGTGTAATCCATGAGTGACACCACCTTTAACCTTACAGTATAACACGATTTCTCCCTGGGTCTCGACTGCCTCGGTGAAGGTGAATGGATGAGATTGCCAGAAACAAGTTGGCCTAAGGAAGTGAATAAAGGCATAGCCACCTGGGGTAGGCTTCCAGAAAGAAGGTTTAGGAATGTTTACTTTGATAGTTTCTTCTCCAACCAATTGAACTTTAGCAACAGGGAACCCGAAAAGGAACAATCTGATGTACCTGATCAACCTGTCAAATGCCCACACGGCCACGCAAGCATAGTACCAGTAGATGTATCCCAATTCGTAAACATGGTACCAAGATCCAACCACAAACAAGGCAGCCAAAATAATGTGGATTGCCAAGAACAACTCATACGATCTTCTTCTGAAGAACAATAATCCTTGCACCATCATGAAACCACTGGCTACAGTTGCAACCATACCCCATACAACATAGTTGTCTTTCATATAAAGCTTATAGTTTTGTATGAAAGCAATGGAGTATGCAATGGAATGGTTCATTACCCAGATGAAAACCATTCTACCAATCCATCTGTGGTAAGTGACGAAGGTAGCGAAGTTCCAGCCGGTAATCCACTGCAAGAAGTTGTTACGACCGGCAAATAAAATCAATAAGGGAGAAGAATAAGTAGCAAGAATCCCTTGTCTAACAGCAACGAATCTTGATAATGCAAGCATCCTGGATGCAAAAACAGTATCACGGTCGTAAGTTCTGATGTTGGCACCAGAAAACGCTATCAGGATTAAAGTATAGACAACAAGAACCAACGTTTCTAATCTGGAAGGAACAATGAAATCTAAGATTTTCATACATGGTTTAACGGCTGTTTTTCTTCTGTGTACTGCTGGCAAAACAATATTTGATCTGACCCAGTTGGTCAAAGCACCGGTTTGTTTGTTGACAAAAGAAGGGAATAAGTATCTTGACCAGTGGGAAAAGGCAGCAAAAAGCATGATGAAGGGCCAGTAAATAAAACATCCAAGACCGTACCAAGGAGAATCAGAATAAGCATCAAAGAAGTAATCGTAAGACACCTTCCAGTCGTGACAAATGGTGTCGTTAACAATAATTGGAACGTCCACATAAGCACTGGCATTATAACCCGGCAAGGCCTGGTATGCTTCAAGAGTGATGGCATCAGCCTTGTACACCTCATAAGATTTCTTAAGTTCCTCGACGGTAGTTGGGCCTCCCAATTCTTCACAAGCATGAACAACCCCTGCCCATATATCTGCGTTGTTTCTTCCAATGGAAGCAAGACACCCCACGAAAGAGGCCCTCGAGTACTCGTTGGTACAGAAACAACTATAGGCATCCAGGGCAAGAGGGTCACAAAAAGTGGCCATGGCATTGACATAATCTCCACAAGCATAGGCAGTATATTCGCCAAGATTCGGAGCTTCATAGGCAGCACCTTTTGCAAGCACAGCGTTGGCAAACGCTAAAAGAAACACAAACTTCATAGAGAACCTACTATTGAAACAAACAGGATTGTTGTCGGTTTTATACCAAAGTCTTCCCCCCCCTGTGGAATTATGGCTCTACAAATTCGCCTTTACGGTAAAAAATTTTCGACCATGGAAAACAATAAGTCACTGTGCTTCTGAATGAGGACATACGGCAGAAAAGCCGCATGGACACACCAGCAGTTTAGATTTGAGGCGATTTGCGGATACCAAGAAAAATGCCCTATCTTGACATATTTGACGTCGAGGTGGAGGTGCTGGGGTACGGCCACGGGGAGGTGGGTAGAAGAGGAATTGGACAAGCCAGGCACTTAGAACCCAAACGTATGTAGCCGCTGTAGAAAAACTAGCGAAACAAGGCGGGGCTGCACGAAAAACATCCGATGCAATAAGTTTCACAGATCCAATCAGATAAGTTCAAGATGAGGTTATTTTTTTTTACGCGAAGGTATATGCAGGGGCGCGCACGCTGGAGATGTCGAAAGAAGCCAATCAAGAGGTGTACATTAATCCAGATCTCTAATTACGAAGATATTAGTAGATGGTTACGATCCACCCCGACGATTTACCCCGTTAAAGGGGTGGTGGAATCCACGCTGGCCCGGCCGCCGTTGTCCACAGCTCCACGGATCAACTGGTTTGCCAATAACCGTTTTTTCATCCGTGTCTTTTGCAACCGGATGGGGATCAACGGTAAGTATCCGTGCTTCTCTTCAAAGAGCAACGCACTAAACATGTAGATTACCGCCACCCAGTACACGATGTAGCTAATCACACTGCCGTACGTGGCACTGTTGGTCCAACCCAAAATGGCCGTCATGATCATCCAAAACGCCCCGTCTTCCTGAAGCTCTCCGTTACAACAGTTGACATGCCAGACACTTTGGGTAATGTCGTAGGACCCGGGCCCGTGCCCGGTCTCGCTTACGTCGAACCCGTCGCATAAGTCAATAAACCGTTGCAACTCGAAATTCCACACTCCTTTGGAGAACAACCCGCCGGCAATCAAGTAGAGAAACCCGGTCGATACCAATAAGAACAACCTCAACGATAACGAGTTCCCGGTCTTGTACAACGCAGCCCCGGCCCCGACTCCAATCACCACCGCCGTCACCGTCGATATAACGATCGCCTGGATCAGAGTATTTTCGTTGATGCCGATTCCCCCAATAAAGACAATCGCTTCCATTCCCTCTCTCAAGGTGGTGATGAACGGTAACACAAACATCGAGTACTTCTCGCTGAAACTCTCAAACAGCTGCCAGAAGCTCGAAGCCTTGCTCTGGTGGCCCACGGCCTTGTTGATGTAGTTGGACTGCTTGATGATGGTGGTCAACTTGGCCTTCCATTTCTCTTGCATCTTATTGACTCGAAGAATCTTCACTCCCATCACCGAGATGATCACACTGGCGATGATCGAAAACGCTCCTTCCCAGTAGTGCTCTGTCACCGACCAAAGATCACTCCCGATCACGTAGAAAACACTCAAGATCACGGCCCCTATTACTAAACAGCATACCAATCCTAACAATCCCCCCACCCAAACCTGGAGACGTAAATAGTTGTAGGTACTTTTTTGATCTTCAGGGATCTGATCTGTCTCCACGAGCAAATTACTTGCCCCTTCTTCAGGGCTGGCGTCCTCATTAGGTAAGTTGATGTATCCCTGTTGGGACGATGGACCCGAAAACGTCTGGTGCAAAAACGCTAAAAGCACCGACACAATGATGGCCAGCTCGAGTGTTTCTCTCAACACAATAAGAAACACCTGGAACGAGAAATAGTCTTCTATACCTGCCATGGTCTCTGAGTAAAATGTCGAATTTATTTCCAACTGGCCGTTATATGGTGCCGTTTAAGTGCAAATTATCTTTTTCATCGCACCCTCGGAACTCGTTTGGCTTGGCTCTCCGCCATCGGCCCAGGTTTCGTATGTGGGTATTTTTTGGGACGCGAAGTAGCTATAGGGGGTGAATTGAATAAAGAGTTGAGTGTGGTCTGTGAAGGAGTGTTAGATTTATGTGAGTACCGTGTGAGTGTCGGTGTGAGTGTCCGAGCTATGTGGGTATTTTGATTATTGAGTATTTAATTGAGTTTATAATTGAGTATTTAATTGAGTATTTTAATTATTGAGTATCCGTTATGTGAGTATTCGTCATCGAGTATCCGTTATTGAGTATCCGTTATGTGAGTATCCGTTATGTCTATGTGAGTATCCGTTATGTCTATGCGAGTATCCGTTATGTCTATGTGAGTACCTGAATCAGCTATTTGAGTATTCCATTTATCTACGGAACTACTTATTACCGGAGTTATGTCCATATATTGAGGATAGATATGGGATAACCAAGTCAGTCTAAAGTCTGCCAGACTTAGTAGAGCCATCCAAACATCAACAGTTCTAGAATATCAAACTCTGGACAGCCTAAAAAGACCAGAACTCCTTAACCCAATCCTCCCATCTTGTACCCAAAATCCAGGAGTTCCACCCAGCAACTGCAGCCATTCAATTTTCCCGTCTTACATTCTACTAAATATAAGGTTTAACTCCTACATCACGCATGGTTTGCAATGTGCCACACGGCACCCTGGTATCAATTATGTACAGTATTTACAGGTTAGGGTCGGTTACTGCTGGCATGTTACAGCTGGCCCGTGCCGGTTTTTCGGACCGTGTACCGATCGAGATCTAATACTCGAAGCTTATGGTCGCTCACATCTTCTTCAAAGTCGGTAAGATCGCTTTCAAAGTCGCCTCGGTCGTTCCGAGTAGAAGCGTCGACGGCTGGTGACGACGGATTCGTCGACTCGTTCGAGCCTGTTTTGCTCACTTCAATGGCCCTGGGCTTCTTCTTTTTGGGCATGAATATGCTGCTGCTGGTCTTGGCCGGGTCCTTTGGCGATGGCTTCGGGTCCAAGTTAATATCGGACTTGGGTTTAACAAACTCTTTTGAACCATTTCCTTTCACCGCTTCACCCGATGAGGGCCGAGAAACCTGTGGTTTTTTACTGGGCTCCACCCGTGTTACCTGCTGTTTTTTGATCTCTTGTCTTGATAAATCCGGGTCTGCCTTTTGAGTTTCATGCAATGGTCGTTTCTGACCAATATGTGGAGGCAACGGTTTATTGTCTGCCATTTTCAAAAACTTCTCTTTATCTATTTCATGGCACTCTTCAAACTTCATTTCACTAGGCGATACCGGAAGAGGGTCCAGGGTGAAGAACTCATGTTTTAATGCATCAAGGGCATTGTATCGTTTGTATGGGTTCAATGTTAATAGATGGTCAAGTAAATCAAGCCCCAATGGGTCGTTGATTAACGGACCAAATACTTCTTCAAACGTCCTCTTAAACGTTAAGCCAATGTTCAACTCGGTCTTATTGGGCAACTCCATCACATCAGGCCAGTCTCTATTAGGCGATCCCATAAGCTGAAATATTAATTGACACTGGTGGGAATCGGTCTTACCACTCATAATAGGCTTACGGGTAAAGAGCTCGCCAAAAACACATCCAACCCCCCACATGTCCACGGCAGTGGTATACTTTCTCTCGCCTAGTAAGATTTCTGGAGGTCTATACCATCTCGTCACCACTAAACTGGTATACGATTTTTCACCTCCCCCAGGCCCGTTCCCTGCTGTCGGTGCACTCCCGTGGTACACTCTGGCCAACCCAAAGTCGGCTATTTTAACGATCCCTTGGTGGTCTATAAGAATGTTGGCAGCCTTCACATCTCTATGGAGGTACTTCTGCTCATGTATATACTGAACTCCTTCGAGTAACTGATGCATCACACACTTCATTTCCAGCAACTTTAAAGTGATGTTTGGGTTCAGTAGAATCCCAACGAGATCGGATGACATAAAACTGGTCACGGTATAAAAACATCCTCGTTCCCTTATGGCATCTTGAGTGTTGCCAACTTTAGGCTCTTCGTATATCATATCTATAATCTTCAAAACGTTCTTATGGTCTAGTTTTTTCATGATGGTGATTTCTCTCATGGCGGTGATGGGGAACCCTTCTTTTGCCGAATGGTTTAAGAGCTGTTTCAAAGCTACCACCTGGCCTGTCTTGGTGTTTTTGGCCTTTTGAACAACACCAAACGTTCCTCTGCCAAGCTTTTTCAACACCTCAAAGTGCTTCATCTTGTTCATATCCCTGAACCTGTCGATTCTCTGGGTCCGGGGCCCCGGGCTGACAGTCTGAGATGACATCTAAACACGATCGATAAGGTGAAACTTTTGAGTCGCACTTTTTGGTGATTCCATCAACCGCATTACCGTCCTGAATATAAATACTGTTCGTTACTATTAAATGCTAATTAAATAAATACATGAATAATCTAGGCTTGTGAATGGTCGGCACCGTTATTGGCGGCAACAAACTTTGACGCTTTTTTACGCTCTTTGGAAAGTTTTGCGGCCTTTTTAACGTTGAATCCATCTTCTAATAAGGCACTGGTTTCTTCTAATTCTAATCCACTGACTTCTGGGTATAAGAAATAGATGAACAAGAATGAAATCACACATAACCCGGCAAAAAGAGAAAACGTTCCGGTAGGAGTAATGTTTTCCAACATGGTCAAGAAGGAAGATGCAATGGTTAAAGATCCAGCCCAATTAGTACCGGCTGCAAACATACCACCAACTGCTCTAACGTTGACATCGGAGAACAACTCGACACCTGTCCAAGCTGAAGTACCGATACCAATGGCATAACTTGCAACATACCAGACCATGGAAAGAATAACCACAATCCCCCAACCTGTAATTCCTTGAGTCTTCACAATCACTTCGTTTGAGTCTCCAAACTTGATGTCCAAGAAATGGAACCCTATGGCGCATACCACCAAAGCAGCACACATGCATGGAACGGCAAAGCACAAAATTCTTCTTCTACCGATCTTATCAATGATTAAGAATGAAGTACTTGAAAACACGAAATTGGTAGCAGCAATAATAATAGACACCGCAGTTGGGTTATTGAATCCACATGTTTCGAAAATCGTAGCACTGAAGTACATTAAAGAATTGAAACCGGTAAACTGTTGAATACCTTGTAAACCACATGCCAAGATCAACGCCCTAAAGTTTGCAGGAGTTGAATGGATCAATTTAAGCGAGTTCCAAATGGTCGATAATGGGCCATTTCCAGGAACGTTGGAATTGGATGACACCATTTCTGCCACCTCTGCATTGATAAACGCATCGTCTGCATCCTTGTAAACTTTCTTCAACACCTTCTTGGCACTGGTTATATCACCATTGATAACATAGTATCTTGGGGTGTCTGGTAAGAACCAGAAAAGAGTGAACTGAACAACAGCTGGCACCATACATAAACCGACCGAAACTCTCCAGCCGTGGTCCATACTGGTTAAAGCCCAGTTAATGAAGTAAGCAACCAACTGACCAAACGTAATAAGAGCACTATTGGTAACAATCAATCTACCTCTATGACGTGAAGGAGCCAACTCTGAGATCATCAACGGAGATATCAACGATGCAATACCAACACCCCAACCCAATACAAATCTACCCACAATCATGGTCCAGACAGTTTTGGCGGCTAATTGGATGACTGTTCCTGCGATAAAGATGACATTTGAACCCAACAACACCACTCTTCTTCCCAAGATATTGGCCAAAATCCCCCCGATGATGGCGCCTATCAACGCCCCAAGAGACGTGGCACTTGTGATTAATTCTTTTTCGCCGGCGGATAAAATCTTATTGGACAAATCTTTGTTGATACTGATCAAGGCGCCGGATATATAACCAGTATCGTAACCGAACATGAACCCCGAAAAGGAGGATGCCAACGTTAAAAGAATCACCAACTTACTCGGCTTTGTTTTAAACCTATCCGTCAAGACAGAGTCATTCTCTCTCACTAAGTTCTGAGAAGACGACACCTCACTCGAAACCTCTATGTTGGAAGAGTTGGAATCTTCGACTGGCTTGGACATTTCTAGCGACTTTTGTTGTTTCAGATAAACTTTTGATTTAGCAAAACTTGAATAAAAAGATCTGGGAATTAAGATGTTTTTATAGTGAGAAATTTTGGGGGAATTCGGCGAAATTCGCGCCCCGGGGCACCATAACCTGATGATATTGAATTCAATTCGCCGAATCGATGGCTTCAGCGAATAATGACGCCAGATTGTGCGGATGGAATTTACTAGAAAGCTGTTGATACATCATACGCGACGGCAAAGTCTCCCGAACCGGGTGGTGATATAGAGACACCATTTGGGGTCTTTAATGAGTGTTTCAACTCGCCTATTGTTCTACCCCATCCACCTGAATCGCCAAGCTCATAACTGAGGCATCTCTAAGGCGTCGAATTGGTTCCTGTAAATCTAAATCCGCCGGCCACTGCTATGGCGATGCTACTGCGGTGGTGGGAGGCCAACACCGTGGCTTCAGCCGGACGTCGTGGCTTGGCCCCATGTCATTTCCACGCTATACCGCCGCGTCTTATCTCCAGTTCCTTCAGGTTCTAAACACTTCTTACTGTTTCTAAGCCAACCATCCGGGTTTCTCTTTCATCCGGGTTTCTCTTTCATCCGGGTTTCTCTTTCATCCGGGTTTCTCTTCCAAACCCAAAATTCCCCTCCTCTTAAATTTCTACTCCAATTGCGTAGTTATAAATTAAACAAGTTATCTATATTTACCTAATTACTTTTTTGGTGGAGTGAATTTAATCTTTCTGTTCTTGATTGGTTGCCACTTGAACTTCTTCACCCAGAGGGATAAAAAGTATAAGGAGGAAAGAACTATGATAGCCTTCAATCCCAATCTCTTTCTATCGTCGTGTTCCGGTTCAGAAGCCCAGTTTAAGAAAGTACTAACATCCTTAGCCATTTGAGAGGTGGAAGCTGGAGTACCATCTTCGTATTCAACTAAGTCATCGAATAACACTCTACCCATAGCAATTGAACCACCTGGGAAGTAAGGGTTGTAGTTGGAACCTGGAGGTAAAACAACCCCTGCTGGAGGTTCATCTGGGTAACCGGTTAATAATGAGAAGATGTAGTCGGCACCTCCGTGTCTAGCTTTGACGATTAAAGACAAGTCTGGTGGTAAAGCACCCTGGTTGGCAGCTCTAGCAGCTTGTTCGTTTTCATAAGGACCTTGGAGATAATCGGCCAATTTACCTGGTCTCTTTCTTGGGTGACCTTCATCATCTGGTTCATCATCGTATTCTAATTCTTCGGCAAAGGCCTTAGCTTCACTGGTGTTGTGAGAAACCCCTACCAAGTTTCTCCAGGCAATTCTATCCAAAGAATGACAAGCTGCACAAACTTCTTTATAAACTTGGTAACCTCTTCTAATGGAGGCATGGTCAAATGTTGAAAACATACCATTATGAGGCCAGTCATAACTTGGAGGATGTAACCCGTGCTCAGCTGCGGTCATGGCACTGGCGGTCATCGAGTCTTTGTACAATAAATATGAAGCAGTTAACCCAGTTAATCCAACTGAACCATAAATGGCTTTTTGCAAAATTGAATTTGAAGCTTTTGAAGTGGCTCTAAACATGGTGAAATTCGAATCGTTTCTTCTAGTGATAAATTTGACTTTAATTTGACGATCTAATCTTTCTTAATAAATAAGTAATTGTGTATCAATAAAGATTTCAAGAGAATATTTAAATGCAATAATCGGTAAAAAAAACTCTTGGGTCCTCGATAGTAAATGACTATGGTGATTCACAATTCAGAAAATATGCAAAATATGAGATCGGTGTATCGTTGATCAAATTATTAAAAAGATTTCGTTCAAAGAAAAAGCTTTCAATTCAATAAATAAATCTTTCACTCTTGAAAAAATTGAGCCTTTCTAATGAACAAAAGGTTTTCATTGATTGGATGAAATTTCTCAAACTTGTAGTGCACGTACCGCTTTATGGTGTGAGGTTGATGCGACTTTTGATTTACGATTGGAGGAGCTTTGGCAGTTTGGCGTGGGTGGCTGCGGCCATGCTGCTGCTGAACGGGAGTATATTGTGGTATAAGAGACGTTATGGTGTAGTCATTTTGGGCTGGACTCTCAGGAGATTCGGGCCGCTACCCTGGCAGTTAAACCCTAGCCCATTTTGTCTCGTAACCGGGCAACCTTATTACCGTAACAGCATTCCCGTTTTGCTTCCTCCAGATTATATACTATCTGCAGCTTCTATATTATCTCTAGCTTCTATACTATTTCTGACTTCTATAGTGTGATGTATCGATTCTTATAGATTCTTAAAAACACCTTCTCCCATTGGCTGCAAAATTGCGCTCAATGCCACAGCGAATTTACACCACAAAAAGACATGATATAACACCTCCAGCTTCTCCAGCCCACTCTCAGTAGTGCAAATTCCTCAACAGACTTACATGGAAGCAAAAAAAACAGGCAAAAAAGAAAAGCCCGACGCGGGACTCGAACCCGCAACCTTGTGATTAAAAGTCACACGCTCTAGCCGATTGAGCTAGCCAGGCCAATTATGATCACCAACTTGGGGTAATGGCTTCCATTTTTCAGAATATAGTTGAAGCATTGTTTCGGCACTTTTCTCCACAAGTTTCTTTACTTTTAGCGTCCGTTCGTGTTCAGCGTATATTAGACATAAACGGCCATATCCCCACTTTTTTTGCCGTGCGATTAGCGTATCTAGACATCATATTCTGTAAAGCCTTATCTCAGTTTACCTCAGTCAACCTCAGTCTACCTCCGTCAACCCAGCCTACCCAGCCTACCTCACCACTTTTCTTCAGGATTCTCCTTGAATGCCAAGTAGTCGTCCAACTTGAACAAACTGATCTCGGTCTCATTCTCAATTCCTAAATCATACAATGACTTTTCAGGGCTTGTTTCGGGTGAAAAAATGATACTCTCCTCGTCGTTTTCGAAATTGATAACAAGGTTCATGCTCTTAGTTCCGTGGGCTTTGGTATACACTTTCAACGTATCGTATGCCACATTTCTATAAGGTCTCAACCCACCAGTTGTAGCGATCGTGTGGTTGATTTGTTCGAATAATTTCTGAGGCGTTGTCTCCTTCAAATTGATGGAATGAATGATATAGTTCTTAACGTTCCTATAAGCAAACGACTTGATGATACGTATGGTCAACACTGCATCAGTTGCAGGACGTACGTTGGAAGTTAATGGCTCTTCGATATTCATGGATGGTTTAAAGAGATGCGAAGCCTTGAGAAAAATTAATTCGTGTACTCATTGTATAAATAATTTGCAGCTATATTTTCAACCCGTCTTCAAATTTCTGGAAGAAGTCCTCGATATCGTAGATCTTATCATTACCGAGCTGGCTTCCAACCTTTTTCCTTTGCTGTTCGAAAATCAATTTGGAATTATCTATTTCACTGTCGTCATCATCGGATTCTAGCACAAGGCTAAAATCGCTGTCATTAAAGCTCAAATTGACAAGCTTGAGGGGCACTGATCTTATGAAAAACTTTGTATAGGAGCTGTTGAGACTGGGGGAAGTCAATTCCTCCAATATCATCTTAAACTCCCGTTCATTGGTAATTAGTTTGGAGTCAAACTTGCAGAGTTCCTTCCTGAATTGGCTATACTTCTTTCGGATATCCGTGTCCACCTTATTATCAAACGCTTGGATGAATTTGAGATTTGATGGTGATACAGCATAGTCCAAGTTCCGCAAGTAATAGTCGACCTTATGGATGAATTTAATCATCACATCAAAATCGTCCAAGAGTTGATTTAAATCATCTTTCTTGGTGAGTAAGTGGTTTTCAATCTTCAATAAATAAGGATTGATCTTACTTATAACTTCGTTCTTGAGGATCCGTTTTATAAACTCTTCAACCTTGCCGTTATTAATTTTTTGCACGTTCGTCAATTTAGAAAACTTTATTTCAAGCGTATTGAACTGTAAGCCTTTCACGGTGTCAAACCTGAAATCTTCGTTCATGAGCTGTAGATTAGTGTTGACCTCTTTGTTCAAGAACTCGAGTCTCTTGAAGTCCCCATATGTTAATTTCGATAACTCATGGTTTGTTTCCTCATAATCCTTCAAATGGTTTAGTATAAAACTCATCTTCTCGTGTAGAAGTTTGGTCAATTGGGTGAAATTGAAATTCTGCAGAAACTGGGTGTAGTCATCTGCTGCAAAAATTTGTGTTACTTCTTTGTCCCATTGCCTCAATAGTTCAAAAAGTTCGTTGTCTAGATTAGTTATAATCTTTTCATATGTCTTATTCATGGTGACGATCTTATTGGAGAACCTGAGTGACTTTGTTTCATACTCGAGCTTGCTTTTGATGATATCTGACATCCGTATTATAACATCATCATACACAACATCTTCCGGTGTCTCTTCTTCATCTTCTTCACTTTCACGAAGCTGTTCGAAATCACCCAACTCAAAGAACTTATACCACTCAATAGTATAAAACAAAATACATTTACCGTCAGGAACCAATGACTTGAAATCCTCCACGTCGGCCAATTTGGGTATTCCTAAATCCTCTGAAAATTGAAGAATCATCTTCATATTCTGTAGTTGGGAGTCGGTGAGTTTCGGTACCTTAGACGATGGAAGATAGTACCGAAGAATGGTGTGGAAGATACTGTCTGGTGCATTGACTTCCAAAGACCAATCTCTGTCGAAATTCGTTATTGGCTTCAATTTATACATCGAGTTTACCCACTCTAAAACTATCCTCTTGATTTGAGTCACCGAGTTCCCATCATTATATATACCTATGGAATTGGAGGTCGAGAAGATGAAAAGCGACCATGTCAATCCCAAGATCAACTTGAGATTCCCTTCCATTATACTATCGGAATTTATCCCTGTGGTATTAATTTTAAGCACGATTCTTATGAACTCAAGGAAGTCATTAATGTTCTCCATTTTCTGGATGGGTAGCTTGGGCTTGGTATATAATGGGTTCAACAAGTAAAGCTTTAAGTCCGTTCGTTCCAAGTCCATTTCTGTGATGATTTTGTTGATGAGTTGGATAAGGATTAACCCGTCACATAAGTCCTCTGATAAGTCTGAGAGTTGGAGGTCTAGCTTGGCGTTTATCCACCTCAACATGGTTTTGTGTTGTTGCTGGACCCACTCCGGGGTAGCATTGTTGCGCCTGACTATACTGCTCATGGCTTGAGTTGCAATGGGGCCTTGTGAGTGTTTATAAAGAAACAGATAGTCGTCTATTTTGATGAAACACGATTTGAAACATTTTACTGCGCGCGTTTATTTTCTAGTAAATAGCCAGGCCTGTCGCGTAAATTCATGGGGTCTAGACACAAGAGGGTGTTATCTACGCGTGGAACCAAGAGCCTTGGTGGGTTGGGGTGTCCGGGGAGGTATATGGGTGGTAGATGGCGGTGGAGGCTTGGATGAGATCACTATTCCCGCTGACTACGCGGTGTGTTTGTGAGTTCATGCAGATTAGACCCTATTGTCTAATTCTGTATACAGTTATGTACAATTTAACTTGACTTATGATTCGGTTCGACTTGAACAAGTGATTGTAATTGAGCAGGGGTGAGAGTGAGTGGGGTGATTTCATTCGTTAGTTCTTCTATCCTTCTCTCCCACCACCTACCATCTTACTTCCCACCTCCTTTATCTCACCGTCCTACTCTCTTTCCGTTTCACCACCTGACTCTCTCACCTCTTTTATGTCACCATCTGACTCTCCTACCATCTTACTCTCCCCTCTGCCTACAACTCTCCTCCCTACAATCCTCCTCCGCTGCTACGATAAATCTGCACGCCATTACTATTAGTCATACCTCGTACTCTATAATACATCAAATTTTAAAGAATGGATGATCCATAGCCTCTTGAGCCGTAGGCCGTAATTGATGGTCAAACGTCAATAACCGTTCGGTCAAATCAAGCACTTCGTCATTAATTAAATGCTCGTTAGTCTTGTTGATAAATGTCGACCAAGGCTTTCTAGGATAGTTACCCAAGATATTATCATAGTCGGAACTAAGCTTAATCCCGTACTTGTTGACGTATTCCATCAATGGCTTTGTACCCAACACTTTTGCAATTTGTACAAGCTGGTCGTTGTTTGAATCACCCCTGAAAAAAGGGTCCTTACGAAATATAATCCCGGCAAATATACACCCAACCGACCATAAATCCAAGGAATAATCGTATTGTTGCAAGTTTATTAATAATTCGGGACCCTTATGATACCTCAGGGCTACCCTGACGTTATAGTCCATTCCTTCGTGATAGAATTCTGCCAACCCCCAGTCAATCAATCTCAATTTTTTCTTTAATGGGTCAATCATGATATTTTGTGGTTTAACGTCTCTGTGGATTATCCCCATCGAATGACAGTAATCTAATGCAATAAGAAGCTGCGTCATGTAATACTGGATATCCTTGATTCCAAATTTGGGGTACAATACTCTGAAATCAACATTTTCAATCCGCTCAAAAACCAATGCCGGTATCTTGCTTTGCTCATCTCTAACAATATCTAATAAACCAACAACGTTTGGCCCACCAGTCAAGTTTTTCAAGATCTTCACTTCTCTGTATATCTTTTTCATCTTCACCGGCTTCAACACCTTGATCACGCATGGCTCGTCGTTTAAAACATTGACCCCTTCGAACACTTCACTGTACTTCCCTCTTCCGATTTTACTGATGATCTCATAGTGCTTTATATCACCCCAGACAATCTTGTGGTTCTCGTAGTCCCAGTACTCCTTGGGCTTCTGCTTGTTGACGTCCGAATACACTCGGGCAACAGAATACACTTTCAGCACTGCACTGACGCTCATGATGAGATGGTTTTTGCTGAGGCGAACTTCGCGCGCAGGTCAGGTGTGAGGACTTTGATGCTAGAGGATGGTATATTAGAGGTATTTGTAGGGATAAGTGTAGAATTGAAGTTGGTTGGATATATACGTATTTTCCAGTGTAGATATAGTAGTGACCGTGTTCAACACCCAAAAACATGTATATTGACAACTGTAGTTAACGCCGTGCCAAACAATTTCTCTCGCACTATGAGCATAACAGTAGCATTAAAAGACACCGATTCCACTGCTGAAGATATACAGCTCTATTGCAAGCACCAACTACCCATCCGGTCCCGTGATGTGTTTGAGAGAATCAGCTACGTGAACTATCTACTAACGCCGCTCTACCTACTACAGTCAAACACCATCGATGTGTATACGAGTCTGAAACAGAGCGAAGACTATGTCAAACAAACCCTCGTGAAGTACGCCCTTAAAGACCTGAAAATCGGGCTACTCTTGAAAAATGCCTCCAACGAAAACGTATACATCATTTTGTTTCTTCATGACATGAAAGTTAAGGCCTTGGTGCTTGACTTTACCATACTAGGGAAGATCGAGGAGTCAAGTGAACTTTATGGTGAATCGAACGATACTTACGTGGTTGATTTAAAGACAAGAAATAATAATATAGAAGCCATAGATAAGGTGTTGGAGAAGAAGAAACGGTCGAAGCTGTCTACGCCTTTAGCCACTCCATTGACAACAAAAAATACCCAGGAACAGATCAATAGTATGGTTTCAAAAGTGGTATCTTCTGGCTTGAGGCTTCGAGGGTTGTCGACTAATACGGCCAATAAAAACACCAAAATAAGAGTAAAAGAGTTGTATCTGATGACGTATAAGTCGACCCTCTTTGCTCTTCGAAAGTATGGGGCCCAGTCAGTTAACTTGACGGATGTGCAAGATATAGTAGAGAAGTTGTTGCAAGTATATATAGATGTTGGCAAAGAGCCAGATAACCCGTTTATCGAGTAATATAGAGGAAATGAAAATACCATGATGATTGTTTATTATGTACAAGATTACAAGTCTGAAAGCTTGACTATATTACTGGAAAGGAAGTCTTTGACTTTGACATCGGAGGCTGTTTCCAACAGCTTTACAAGGTGGCTCTTACGCACAGACTTCTTGGCTGCATGGCCCTGTTTTCTGTGTTCCAATAAGATGGAAGGATCTTCTAACAAGTATCCTCTTTTATCTGGGTTGGAATAATATTCAATATCTCTTCTATGAGTTGGTCTGGCCGGTAATGGCAAGTATCCTTTCTTTAAAATGAATCTATTAGGGTTGATATGAGTCTTTAAGTTTAACTTGGTGAAATACTTGGCAGTGAACTTTTGACCGGCTTTTTCAATCGATTTTATAGCTCCACTTGACGCCCTTGATGCTTCAATGCTAATAGGAACATCATAAGCTTCTTTACCGTTACCCAAGATCTTGACTCCATCTTTCATCGATCCGGTGATTAATCCAACTTCTCTCATTTTCTGTATGGTCAATAATTCACCTGGTTGTAAATCAATTCTTTTGTTATCCCAGAATTCTTGAATTCTTTCCAAGTTCAATTGTTTATAGATTTTTCTGTGGGGTCTTTTGAACCCTATGATTGGGAATCTCTTATAGAAAGGCGTTTGACCACCTTCAAACCATCTTGGGACTTTACCTCTGGCTTTCTGACCCTTTTGACCTCTACCGGCAGTTTTACCTTTACCTGATGCTTGACCTCTACCCAATCTTTTGTAACTCACCACAGCTCCTTCGTTTGGAGACAAGTTCCCCAAGAACGAGCTGCTCTGACGTATGCTGTTAAAGTTGAAAAGCCCAACCCGTGCTATCCTCGAGGTTATCCCACTCAACATATTGGCTATCACGGTCTAAATTTTTCACCTAAAATGCGACTGAAAATTTTTAAATCCAAGGTAGTGCGTAACCGAATTCTTCTTATTAAACTATACCTTATATTAAACTATACTATTCTTGATCCTAGTCGTCTGATTTGTTCGTCACAGACCCGTACTCAGAGTTGTACTCTTCGGAGTCGACTCTTTCGGGCCTATCCAAGGCTGTAAACGGCACAGCTTTTACCTTACTATAACACCAGAGAATTAAGCATCTGGCTGCAACTGAAACAAATGCAAATATAATTCCTCCAAAAGGAGCAATTACAAATGCCCCAAATGGACCCCAATCGGATGAGTCGTATAAGCCATTCCAGATCATGAGTAATTTACCTCCTTCTTTAGCAGACCCGTAGTAGACGGTTCCAAAGATAAATACTGCTAGTAACGCACCAAGACCACCAACCATGACATCCATGCCTCTTAAGAACCAAAAGTATGTATCACTCAAGCCTAGGAATATCACGGGGATAATCGAACTCGAAATCAAATCGGCAATCAAATAAATTTGTAAGATATTATCGGCCACTTTAACTGCCAATACCACAACCGGTACAATAAGTACCACCACCATGGCTCTGATATAGATAAGCTTCAACTTATTTCTGAAGATATCATTTGAGATCTGGGAAATAAAAGCTGATTGTAAAGAATCAAATGTACATGTTGAAATGGTGATGGTGAAGATTAATACGAATGCAATGACCCATCTTGGCATTTTGGCAAGTAAGATGAAAAATGCAATGGCACCATTTTCATCGGCAACTTCCAAGTCTCCAGACCAAACAGCCAAAAATCCAGGCACCCCTGCTAATGTACAGATAACAAACACAATACCAGCAGAAATAGATGTGCCGATAGCCAAGCCTCTATCTGATTTACTTGCAAAAGTTCTTAACCAGAAGGAGTTCAAAAAGAACGCATTGGTTCCAATGGCCACGAACAAGATATAGATCAACTGCCAGCCTAATTTGTTGGAATCAAGAAGATGAGAAGGGCCGATTTTAGAAGGATCAATCTTAATGTTGGAACCCATTCCACAGGCACAGATCACAATAAGAACCAACACCAAAGCCCCCTGGAAATTATCGGTGATGAAACTGACCTTGAATCCTCCAATCGATGTGTAGATAGTGGTGACGACACATTCGACGATAACAGCACCCAAAGCGTTCAATCCAGTTAAAGTTTCAATGGCACTTCTTATGGCAGATAATTCGGCTACCATATATAAGAACATGGTCAAGCCGGTGAATAATGATAGGTACATGGCAGCCACCACTCCATATCTTTGTCTTACCCATTCAGACAAGATGAATCCCTCAGGACATTTCTTTCTGATTATGGGACCAAATACCCCAAAGGCTGCAATGGGTAATGCTCCACAAATGGTATACACAAGCAACCCATGTAAACCGGCGATGTTTGCTATTTGGGAATAGGTGTTTAAAATACCACACCCCATGGCTGGAAGGTTAGTAAAGGTCAATAAGAACATCCTCACGCAAGTACTAACTTGATCGAGTAAACGGTATAATCTCAGCGTTATGCACCCGTTTTCTTATTGGAGACTGCCCATGATAACTCATTAAGACCTGTGAATGAATAAGTATTGTAGACTGGTGATGTTAGTTATTTGAACGTACCTGAAGCCACGAAATTTAAGATTAACGGAAGGGTTCTTTGGGTACCATTGGAGGAGATAAAGGTGTCAGACTTGGAATGCTTGAACGCCAAATACAACCCTGTGGCCAAGAGAAACGCATACGTTAAGTATATGATGGCGTTATTACCCTGTGATGATATTTGTGCCATTCTTCTTGAAAAGTTTGTTTCTAGCGATAGCCATCTATTTATCCCAGATTCTCAACTCGTATGCGCTTAGAAGGTTTTAGGAAAATTTTCGCATTCGATAACAGAGCTAAGTTGGTGGTATGATTGATGGGGCTGGTAATTTCATTGGTGGGTTTGTCTGGCTTGTCTACTTGTTTACCGGTAAGTGTTCAAGTGTCTTGAATGTCTTGATTGTCTTGTGACTGTTCGACTATACTTGCAATTGTCGGACTGTACTTGCAACTGTCTTGCGACTATTTGCGGCTCAAATAAATCCGAGTGTATTAGCTAAAAGAGCTTGGTCTTACTGTTATTACAGTTCTTGGTCTCATTGTTTACAATTGGCTTACAATTCGTCTCAAATATGTAGACTGTAGACGTCAAGTTCACTTTTAATACCTCTACGCTTACTCGAAGAACCTCTACTTCTGTCCTACTTTACCTCTCCACGTATCTTGAACTATACTCTAACCTAAACCCTCCTTGACTCCAAAAACCCAACTATATTGTCAATCAAATCCTGCTTCTTGGTAGCACTCTTAATCTGGCCCTTGTATTGAGATACAAAGCCACGTAACTGAGGCATGGTGAATGATCCCAACATACCGGACTTCCAGGCACTTAAGATATCTTTTTCACCGATTTCAACGGTTGTCTTTTGCTTCTTTTTTACCGGTGTTTCGGGTGTTTGACCTACGAGATCTATGCCTGAAGACCTCACCTCATTAGCTATACTTTTAGCCACCTCCAAAATGTCTCCCTGCTTGAATTGGCTCGCTATCGAATTCAACCTGTCGATACTTCTATCAAACTTCTCAACTTCAATGTCGTCTGAATGCTCTTCTTGTAATATGTCCCTCTTAATATACTCATAGAAATAGTTCAAGCTGGGGTTGGGAAATTGGTTTGGTTCATAGCCTTTCATCGAGAAGTTTCGGATCAATAGTTCATACTTATCTACCAAAGTACTGGGCACAATGCTGTCCCCCTTATTGAACTGAACCAGCGGGTTTCTGATGATGTGTGGTGGTATACACCTAATGTCATCCACCCATGGCAATTTGAGTAATAAGAACCCGTCCGGGAATGGGTCAGGTTTCCGTGACTTGGAAACGTTCGTAGGGTATAAAGCATATGTAGCAGGGAAAGCATTCTTTCTGGTACATCCAAACACTATAGCAAACCTCTGTAACTTGACACAGGCCATGTATAAGTTTTTGAACGTGCTCCCCAGATTCTTATAGCCTATAGGCATATTGGAGCCATTGGAAGGATCATAGGTTAAAAATATAGGTGCTTGCATATTATAGTACGGTTGGAACTTTGAAAGACGTCTGAACCCCAAGAGTTTAAGGTACGGAGGGTGGGAAATCGATACATAAGGAACGTCTATATTCCCATCATCATCACCCAATTCGTCTTCGTCTTCTTCCTCTTCTTTGACTGCAGAGCCTGGACTGTGGTCAAAAGTATACTGCTTAAGAAACTCTACTTGCTTGTTATTCAAGTAGAAAGAATCCAGGCGTGTCTCTCCATCTTCCTTATACTTGAACTCAAACCCTCTGAATATTCCGGCTTTTTCTCTCCTCTCAACGTAGCTGAGCTTTTTGTCTTCAGGAATATCCACAGGCTCATTGGTTTCTTTATCAACAATATTTCCATCGGTTTCCACTACAGTGATATTCTCTCCTTTGGTATAGATATGGTTTGTTTTACGAGGCTTCTCGTGACTGTAAAGCGTGTAGCCTCTCACAGAACACCCCACCTTGCCTTCAGCTTTACCATCACTGAGAATGATATTGCAGCCAATTTGAATCCTATTAACCTGTTTCAATCTCATGATGTTAGACCGAATCTGCTCAGAAACAACCGTTTTCTTCTGAGGTTCTTCTTCGAATTTATCCTGGAAGGTCAAGAAGTTTGTATTCAAAAACATTTCCTCGAAGAACTTCATTTTGAACTCACTATTGTCTTGTTTGTGTAAGAAAAATGGAATAATGGGGATTTTTTCATTGAAGAAATTGGACGTGGTGTCTCTCAACTTCACCATTAATTCCTCATCATCATTAGGGTCTTTGAGGCCGTACGGGTTATCATCATTAGTGAACCATAAGAGCTTTCTACGGTTGAATTTATTAGCCTTGGGGGTCTTAAACTCATCCATAATAGCATTGAGCACTCCGTTCAAATCCAACCACAGCCCTTCTTCAGCTGGAGGAAATTTATCTCGGATCAGCTTGAACCCCAGCAATTCGTCTTCAATGGAAAAGTTCAACCTCTGCATGTCATCCATGTTCAACTCTTTTAGTCTGAACAACCGATCTATTTTAGATTCTTTGGGCATACACCGGGCCGTATTGGCACAGTGGTAGAAAAAGATACCTATCCCGG
Source organism: Yamadazyma phyllophila (assembly GCA_030571955.1). NCBI lineage: Eukaryota > Fungi > Ascomycota > Pichiomycetes > Serinales > Debaryomycetaceae > Yamadazyma > Yamadazyma phyllophila. Next base: position 273,201 of record JAJLZE010000011.1, on the reverse strand, counting down.
TATTTGGAGACGAAATGACCAAATCTTGTGCCAATTGATTTATGCTTGAAAGAATTTCGAATATACGAGATTTACCACCCAACTCTTTCAAAGGCATATACATGTCGTCATTGACCTCAATCAAGAAGATGTTCCCATCTCGTACTGAATACTGCTTGTATCTCCTATCATCTTCATCGTCCTCGAGATCAAATATGTCTTGGTAATTATAACTCATGTGGGTTAAAACAAGGATTTATGACAAGCATTTTGCATCAAGTCGCGCTAAACACGTCCCGCGCGAGCCTCCGCCATTCCGCTACACGTCCGCGGTACACATAGTGCCAAGTGGAACCAAGTCGCACTAATTGTCAGATCGCACCAAATCAATTCTCCAGCCTCCACCATGTCTATCCATTATGTTCTTATACTAAACAGACAAGGTAAGACAAGATTGAGTAAATGGTATGATAACACATACAGCCGAGAAAACCAAAACAAAAGCATAGCCGAGATCCATAGACTCGTATCGTCTCGAGACCTGAAATATCAGTCAAATTTCATCGAATACCAAGAGAGAAAGTTGGTGTATAGACGTTATGCTGGGTTATACTTCATCATGTCAATAGACTTGACAGATAGCGAATTGGCGTATTTGGAACTGTTGCATTTTTTCGTTGAAATCCTCGATGTTTATTTCGATAACGTTTGTGAGTTAGATTTGGTTTTCAACTTCTACAAGTTATATGCTATACTAGACGAGATATATTTGGGTGGAGAGATCCATGAGATACTGAAGTCACAGGTGCTATCGAGACTCCAAACGGTGGACCGGCTTGAGTAGGAAAAGCAGAACTACTGAAACAGACGATATAGATTAATGTATACTAACTTAAATACCTGATTTCCGAACTAGTTAGCTTGTTATAAGATCCCGCATCTATAAGTTCCCAGATATCCTTTGACACTTCATCTATAAGCTTACTATTAACGTCAAGAACTCTAATTGAAGGATCTTTCACGTCCAAGACCTCAAGAAACTTACTCTTCACGATCTCCTGGAATTGACGCTTCTCGTACCGTTCAGCACCGAAATTGGCTCTCTTATCGATCTCGTCCAAACTAAGGGTCAAGAACATCGTCAAATCGGGTTTAGGTAAGCCTTTATCGGGGCTATAGAGCCAGTCCACAGATGACATTTGATTATGCACATTACCCAACTGCAGCTTGGCCAAAGAGTAGGCAATTCCAGAATAAATGTACCTGTCAAGTATGATTGATATTCCATTGTTGAGATCCTCAATTATCCGGTCAAATAACTCCCATCTGTTGGCAGAAAAAAGAAGGTGGATGGACTGATCTGGGAGTGAAAAGTCTGGGTTGGTCAAGTATTCATTAATGATCTTACCAATATGCGTTGATCTGTCGGGAAATTTTAAGGTTTTAGCGGACTGGCCGTTTCTCTCGAGAGCCTGTTGTAGTTTGGCCACTTGGGTCGATTTTCCTGACCTGTCAAGGCCCTCAATTAGTATAAGTTGACCTCTCATCGGTAAACCGCGTCTAGTGGTTGTTTTACACGCGCGCCTTCTCCCGTGCCATGTCCCGTCCGGTGTCGCGCCAGGCTTGTGTCTGCACTTCCAACCGATAACCCCCGCGCCTCGCATCACAAGTATTTCGGTGCTCGTTACCAACACTGCCTGGCTGGCGAAGGGCCCATATCTAGTGGTAGCCGTGCCCAGTACGGGTGGCCATTGTCCTATCATTGCCAACGTGCTGACCCAGTTGCTTGCCTTACTTGCTTCCCCAAACCACCAACGAGCTTCCTCGCCTGCTGGCCAAGTAATCCCCCGCGTATTTGCAAGCTTTTTAGGTCCACCGCGATCAATCGCTGTATTACTGCGATATTTCACTCACAGCTGCAGCTGCAAAATAACTTCTCCCTACAACAAGTACGCCCACTTGCTTCCATCTCTACCACCTCTGCACCGATATAACACCTCTACGCTCCCCCCATCACCCTCTGTGGTGGCCCCGAGCAGTAATAGACCACGCCCTCCAAACTGTCTCCCGTCCCATTGTCCATTCCAATTCCTGGCTTCTGCGCATAAACAAACGCCTCCTTTGAAATTCTGATCCAGTTTTCTTTGAGAAAAATTCCACTCTTATATTAAAGGTTTTTTACCTGTTTGTTTTTAACAGTAGATTCTTCACCGTATATGCTTTTGTGGTAGAGTAAAGAATATGTCCAATAACCTTCAAGTCTTGACGAGTATGTGTTTCCATTCAGACTCTGGTTCTGATATCAGCGGTGATCCGGTGTGATTGCTGTGATTCGTATGATGCCTGTGATCTGTCATCGATCGTACTAACCAAACTAGTTGGATCCAATCCAAACCTTGCCTTCTACGCCTGGCGCTTGGTGGAAACTAATGCCTGTGACGTTACAATGGTAAACCCCCTTTTGACCCCCAATCATCCACTTGAAATCTCCTCCAACCTGTTAAACTCAGCTAAATTCTCCCCCAATAAAACCGTTAATTCAATCGACCAAATAAGCCCCAGCTCCCGCTTTGATATCGTGATTCTTAGTTCAAACTCCTTGCAAGATTTCCAATTGGTGTCTAATGATTTGGCAAATCATATCCACCCTGATTCGGTCATTTTGATTGAAAGTACAGGTTACATTAATCTAGAGCCTTTCTTGAGGTTGAGTTTCGCTGACAATTGGCCGGATTTGGTGGTGGCTTCTATTATGAATGAAACGGATATAAGACAATTACCTAGTAAAAATTCTAATAGATTCATCCATAAAATCAGAAACAATGATAACAGAGTCTATATCGGTTCTTCAGTGGAGTACCCTTACAATTTAAACAACCATGCCAGTTTCATAAAAACCTTCAAATTATTTCAAATGGTCACCGAAGATAGTGGGAACAGATTATCTCTTTTAAAATCAGTACTACCTAAGGAATTTATGACTTATCAATGGAAATTGGCATTGTCTCGTATTGTGTTCAATCCATTATTGATAATTTTCGAAATCGAGTACCCAGAAATGTTATCTCAACAAATCTTGTGTAAACCTTTGGTCACCGGTATTTTGAATGAGCTTTTGAAGATAATAAAGAAAATGGACTGTAAATTGGTTAAAGGTTATGAAAACGAAACTAACTTGACAAACTACTGGAGCTCGTTGTATCATGAAGTTAGTCAGAAAGAGTTCGACGTCGAATTTGTCAATAGCCCAGGTTTATTTTACAACTACTTCCACCAAAATAATCTTGAAATCGATCTCCTCCTCTTACAACCAATTTTATTGGGTGATGACAATGGTGTGAGAACTCCTTACCTCGAAAACTTGTATTCTATGATGTGTCAACTTATAAAGCTTAATGATCCAAACCAAGCATCTATATTCTTTCAAAGAATTGGTAAACAAAATCCTCACTTAACTAACGGCAACGGGTTAGCCCACCAGTATGAAGAGAGTGATAGGCTCAAGAAAGAGATTGATGAAAAAATGAATCAACTCAACCTTTTGACCAAAGATGTCGGTGAATTAGAGATAAGGTACAATAATTTGAGCTCAAACATCAAGGAGAAAGAAATCTTCAAAAATCAATTGACGGGTGATATTGACAGCAAGAAGTCCATGATCAGCACCTTGACTACAAACTTGAATAAACAACAAGATAAGTTCAACCAAAATCAAGAGGCTTATAATACGTTGATGAAAGATTTCGATGCATTGAATCTTCAAAGGGAAAATCAGAAACAAATGGATCTTGAATCATCCAAGGCCATTCCAAACAAAAAGGTCAGGGAATTCTCTCAAGCCAGTGCCTTAAATGAACAATCCAAGAGTAATGTCGATGAAAATCCTAGAGTACCAACGAATAAAGGTAATGAACCGCCTACAAGAGATTCCATGATGACTACTGCCAACTTAGCTGATCTCACCGACATTGCAATGTATGGTGCTACTTTGAATGGTGAAGCTTTTGATCCGAATAGCCCTGCAGCTTCGAAACAACCTACACCTCGCCAACCATCGCAGCATCAACCTTATCAACCGGCCAATCCTCAGGTAGATTCTGCCAACGGAGAAAAAGACGACCAGCAGTTTTCCGGACAACAAGTTCAAGGCTTCAGCAATGGTCAATCCAATTTGAACCAACAAGGTCCACCACAGCCAAACAACTCTCATAACCAAGCCAATGGAGTAGCACCTCAAAATTATCCTATGAACAACAACCAATACTTACCTCAAAACGCACCTCCTCAACAGCAGGGCCAAATGCCAATGAATCAAATGAACCAAATGAATTCAATGAATTCGATGAACCAAATGAACCAGATGAATCAGATGCCTATGAATAATATGCAAATGAACCAAATGCAAATGGGCCAACAACGTTATGGTGGTAATGGTGGTGCATCCAGAAGTAGACTCAACTCATTGCAATCGAGTAATTATTACGATAACGGCATGGGAATGAACCCTATGCAAATGCAGATGATGCAGAATCAAATGCAAATGATGCCTAATCAAATGATGCCAAACAATATGATGCCAAATCAGATGATGCCAAACCAAATGCAAATGAACCAAATGTCTTATCAGCAAAGGCCCAGGAATGCAAACCGTAGGTCCGCCTATCCTGCAGTTGGAGAGGTGATTGATATGGGAGGTAGAGGAGGTATGCCAATGCCAGGTAATAAAGGATCACGTAAATCTACAGGTGGTATTCCCATGTTGAATGGTAACGGCAATAGCCATCAATACAACCAACAACATACCAAGGTGGACCCTGAATCTAGGCATAATAAGTCAATGAGTACCGGGAACTTGATTGATAAGCCTAGGAATGATCAAGGTACACACTTAAAGCCTCCACAATCATATGAAAACTCCAGTGGTCTGTCCAAGTCTTCCGATAATGGGCTTAACCCCAACGGGATCAGTATTCAAGTGCCAGTACCAGATGCGAATGCCAAGCCATTGGGAGGAGTGTCTGGATCCAACAAACCTGATGAAAAAGCGAACAAAAAGAAGAAGAAGGGACTTTTTAGGTGAAATTGTATATATAGTTTAATTAATCAAAACTCAATTGCTATTTGTAGCTTGGTATTGTTTTTATTGTTTATTACCTTTTGAACCTAATTTACGAACCGCTCGGGTATATAATTAAATTTGCCGCTGTTATGTGCGTGGGTACAAAAATGTGTCAAGTTGCGGTGTATAAATTAGTGCAGTTTCCTTGGTTTAATATTATTATCCCCCAATTATAAAACTCAATTGGCTCAGCTCAAGTACAAAATGACCTTATCCAAAACCGTTAACTCCGAAGAGATCACCAGATCTGTCGTCGGAAAAGTCCATAAGACACCTCTTAACTCAAGGGAAGAATTCGTTTCCTCCTATGATTCCAATAAGTTGATTCCTCACTACCATATTCCTTCTAAGTCAAGCGACTCTCGTTTGATCTATAAGTACTTGAGTGAGGAATTGTCTTTGGACGGAAACCCCACCTTGAATTTGGCTTCTTTTGTTAACACCGAACTCTCGGATAATGCTAAACTTCTCATTAACGATAACTTGGTGAAGAATTTAGCAGACAACGATGAGTATCCAAGTTTGATCGAATTCCAAACGAGATGTATCAACATGCTCGGATCCTTATGGCATGCTCCTACCAAGTATGACAAAGGCTTAGATAAACATCTCCCACTCTCGGTTGGTACGGCTACAACAGGGTCCTCTGAAGCTATCATGTTGGCAGGTTTGGCATTGAAAAAACAATGGCAGGCTCAACGTAGAAAACAAGGAAAGTCGACAGAAAAGCCAAATATCTTGATGGCTTCTTGTGCCCAAGTTGCTTTAGAGAAATTCGCCAGATATTTTGATGTTGAAGATCGGTTAATTGATATCACTGAGGAGAGTGGACATTTGCTTGACTTGAGTAAGATTAAGGACAATGTTGATGAAAACACCATAGGTATATTTGTGATCTTGGGATCGACTTTCACTGGTGCTTTTGAATCTGTTACAGAGGTCAGCAAGGTCTTGGACGAAATTCAAGAAGAAAAAGGTCTTGATATCAAGATCCATGTTGATGGTGCTAGTGGAGGTTTTGTTGCTCCTTTTGTGTTCCCTAATTTGAAGTGGGATTTCCAAATTGACAGGGTCGTTTCTATCAACACCTCAGGTCATAAGTTTGGTTTGACTACTGCTGGTTTAGGTTGGGTTCTTTGGAGAGATCTCAACCACTTACCTTCTGAATTGAGATTCAAGTTAGATTACTTGGGTGGAATTGAAGAGACGTTCAATTTGAACTTCTCAAGAGCTGGATTCCCTGTCATCCACCAGTACTATAACTTTTTGTCTTTGGGTAAAGAAGGTTATACTAAAGTGTTTGATAACTGTATGAATAATGCAAGAATGTTATCTTTCTTTTTAGAAGAGTCCACATATTTTGAAGTATTATCCGTTATCCATAAACCTATTACTCCTGGTACATACACCACAGACAAGATTGATGACTCGAACTTCCATGAACAATACCAACCGGGTTTACCTGTTGTTGCCTTTAGATTCTCCCAAGAATTTAGAGAAAAGTATCCTGAAATTCCTCAAAGTATTTTCTCTTTATTGTTGAGAAACAAAGGTTATATCATTCCAAACTACCATCTTCCTCCTAACGAGCTGGAAAAGGAGATTCTTAGGGTTGTCGTAAGACAATCTCTCAGTTTAAACTTATTAGAAAAGCTCATGCAAGATATTCTTACCTCCGTTGAGTTATTAGTTTCTTCTTGTGATTCTGTCAAGGATTTGATCCAACTCAAGAACACCGAATCAGTGGATAAGAGATTGGTATATGACTTGTTAGTGTCAATTGCTTCTAATGGTGTTGAAGAACTCAAGGAAATCCAAAACAAACTTCACGAGGAGAAGCAGAACCATTCGAAAGAAACCAAAAAATCATACAGAGGTGCATGTTAAGTCCCTTTGTATCGAATTCATGTTGCCTTTGTGGCATTGACTATATAGTATTTGTTTAAGGTCTATCGAAAAATTTATGCATATTTTACAGTTATTGTAATTCTCACAATTTAGTATTTTAAGTCAGTCGGATAAAAATTGCAAAAAAACATATGGATCTTGATTTGAGTGCCTGGATAATTCAAAATCATTAAGAGATATTAGTAATATTTTTTAATGAATTTTTGTTAACTATTCAAGTAGTTATAGATTCTGGAGGTATCAATTATTTTAGCTATAAAAATGCGGTCAATATCCTGTGCGTAACGAGATACTTGTCAACAACTTGTGATGAATGAGGGGTCATTCGTAACTGTAGATTCACCCAGAGTTGCTCTTGATCTATAGACCTTGCCAATTAATTTCAGCGAAAAGGCTGCAAAATTCAATCGACGTTTCTCATATCTCATTATTAAAAAAGATATTTTTGTACTATTTTTCAAGAGTCTTAGTTTGATAACTAGCAGAGCCCTTTAAATTCATGTATTTATGGACTCAAGAAATCCTTGTGCCATTGACCAAATATATCAATTCACCTCGTGCACCTTAAAATTGTGCACTGTCCATCATTTTGCAAATGATAGAAAGTGATAGGAAATGATAGAAATTGATAGCAAATGATAGACTGCGCACTTGGTTGAAAAATTACTTTGTGGGCCTCGCAAATACCATTGTATTAACGAGGATAATTGAGGTGCCTGGATGGGGTAGTGTCATTGCCTAACATCCTGACGCCCATTTGCCGGTGCAGAAGAGAAGAGTTTTGACGGTAATTTTGAATTTCCCTAACACAAACCCATATCCGTTTCGTGTTAAATCATTAAGTACGTTTATAGAGCACTCCCATGCTAATTATTTTGGCCCTAATTTTTTCCCACTAGGGACGATTAGGGACGATTAGGACCATTTTCCGTGCGCTTGCAAAACGACCTATTGCAGCATAAAGTACAAAGACAGAGATATGGGATTGTGTTTGTGAGCTGTTGAAAGCATATTACACACCCTTCTGTTTAACATTTTTGTAGGCTCTTATGATTCTACGGGAAGAAGTAAAGCTGTACGGCGACAATAAATGATCCCTTTTCTGAAACGATATTCGCTGCGCGGCCCGCCGAGTATCCTCGCTAACTTCGCGCTAAAGAGGCCCACAAGGTAATTTTTCAACCAAGTGCGCAGTTTTCTATCATTTCCTATCATTTCCTATCATTTTCTATTTCTATCGATTCCTATCAATTTCCATCATTTCACAAATAACAAAAGAGTCTATAACTTTCTATCATTCTTATCATTATTCTCTTCGCTATTTTCATCATTTTATACTGCAATAGGTTCTCTTATGAAGCGTCCATAAAGTGGCCCTAATCGTCCCTAATCGTCCCTAGGGACGATTAGGTCATTTCGCCAGGTACATATTACCATGGATGTGTACATTGAACTTACACCTCCACTCTCTTTCACTTCGAAAATGAAGGAGAATTCTCGTAAGGCCAGTAATGATAATAACCATAGAAACTAATAATAGGGATAGTAAAGATATATGATAGAAAATGATAGTAAATGATAGTAAATGATAGGAAATGATAGAAAATGATGGTGCGCATCCATTTTTGCAGCCTTAATTTTTTTTCTCAAGATATACATCACAAATAGCTTAATAAAAGGGAGCGAATTGCCACGTTTTTTTTTCTAGAAATTCTCACTGGATTCAAAATTGTGCGAATTTTGCTGTAAGTCCTGCACCCCCAAAGATCGACACTCTAAATCATACTTCTTGAACGTCTACTTTAAATTCTTAAGCGTGCAGATTCCAATTTGCCGACAGAAAGATATCCAAATATCTGGAATTATAGAACGGTCCCTTGGCCCAGTTGGTTAAGGCGTGGTGCTAATAACGCCAAGATCAGCAGTTCGATCCTGCTAGGGACCATTCGAACGAACCGATTCAAGCAATTGGTTCTTCACTTTCACACGGGCGTGTGGCGTAGTTGGTAGCGCGTTCCCTTAGCATGGGAAAGGTCTCCGGTTCGACTCCGGACTCGTCCATTCTTTTTCATATATACCACACATATGTCTATCCTTTTTTGCCCGTTTTTAATTGGTAATATTAAACCATCAATCGTTTTTTTGCATTTTTAGACCCCAGAGTTTTTGGGGATTCAGCGCGCGAAAAATAATACAAGCTTGATAACGTAACAGTAGTTGGTAGCTTAATACTCCCCATTGTGAGGAATAATCATAGACATTACGATGCTGGAAAGTCATAAATTAAATACAAGAACTAATGCTGTGCTTGGGTCAAGCTCAGCGACTTCACAGGCTCCAGAAAATAAAAACAACGTCTCTGTACAACCTCCGGAGCACCTTTCAGAGTTTTATTCATTTGTCAATAACCATTCACACAATCCTACGACTCCCCAACAAAGTCCTAGCTTACGAGACTTCCTGCTGTCAGACCACCGAGGATCGAGAGTCACAAGGCAGCCATCGCTCAATACGTTCACCTCATTTACTCCATCAGTATTGGATTTGCCAAATATCTTAACGTCTAAAGATTTTGAAGTGTCAGTGGGGACGTATCGAAATACCCTAGATAAAGCCAAAAAGTTTAGAGAAGCGCTCCTTCAAGTGTCAGCCGCTGCAAGCGAGTTTGGTGAAGCATTAGAGGATACTATTCACAACAACCCCAAAGTTAATAATAACAAGCAGGTTTCAGATGGACTTATTAATGCTGGAAGCTTACAGTACATAATAGGCAGCAACAACCAGATTCTTAGTCGTCTTTTCCAGGAGAATTTTGAAGAACCATTGGCTAAAGAGTTGGAAGCTTTGCAACGTAGTTATAAGGCCAATCACGATTATTATCAGAATGAAGTTCGACAAAAGTCCCTTTTACTTAGGCAGAAAGAGCTTGAAAATATCAAACTTTCAAAGCTGAGGACAAGAAACTTATCTGTCTATAAGAGCAACTTGATAAATCTTACCAACCAGCTTGATGAAATCGATAGACTCAAATATGATTATTACCTCGAGGTTAATTTGCTAATGGAAAGTTTCAATCAAAATGAACTCCTCATCAGAACAGGGTCAATGGTCAGGGCGGAGTTAGAACTTTTTGAGGGGATCGCTCGGAAAGGATGGTCAGGTGGGGGGCTCGATAAATTACTCGAAATTTCACCAGATTTGTTTGCCGTAGGTTATGAGGAGGATACGAAAGCGGCGAGGGGCACTGATTTGGGAATGGACAGAATAAACGAAGATAGGGGGGGTATTGAAAGCGGGCACGGCCATCTCGCGGATGATCGGGATGATCCCGATGACACTGTTGAAACAGTTAAAGTTGGTGGGTGCAAATTGAGAGAACCGGTTGAAAAAGATGAGGAAGAAGGACCTAATATTAATGAGATACAAGAAACATCATCTCTAGCTTCATCTACCAAAGTCGAGCAGCAAATGCAAACCCTAAATCTTGATGAATCTTTTTCGCTTCCTAAAGTCAGCATGAACTCATTTCAAAAGGTAAATGAAGAAGGAGATAACCACGATAGGAAAGATACTGCTGACGTTTGACCGAGTATTATTTGCAGTATCTACGGCCTCAAAATAATAATTGCCTTGTGGCTCCTCCACGCAACAGCAGATACGCCTGATAAGTCTGGGGAGATGGTTGCAAAGGATCCACACCATTTATGCATGGTGCCGTGCGCATGTGTAACATCAAAACTATGACATCTATAGAGATAGAGAAATGCTGGCTACAACATTACTGACCTCACTAACCTTATCATTAGGAGACCTGAATGCGGTTTCCTGAAAATTCATTCCGATCGTAAATAGTCCCTTTAAAGCTGCAATCTGACTCCACTTTAACCCGCCCGGCATCTTTTGTTCAAGAATATATTTGGTGCCGTACGGGGCGCCCCCGATTGATAGGGGCGCGAGATTTGGCGGAGGCCAAACAGAACCGACCAGCGATTGTGGATCGCTGGCTAGCAGTAACCAATTTGATGATGATGACCCCGGTAGCTTTTGATATAAGCAGCAAAAGAGGATCATTATAATACATTGATGGTAACAATAATCATACCTCCAACTTTATATATCCCAATTCATAGGATCAAATTTAATCGACGAGTCTCAAAAGTTCTGTCGAGATTATCTGCAGGAGATAACATACTTATCAACCACAGTTCAGATAAGCACGGCGATAATGCTTGTGAGGGAAGTCTATTGTTTGAATATTGCGAGCGGAAATGACGAAATAGGCTTGGTAAAGGTATAAATTACCCGACATTTCCTTTCAAAAAGATACGGAACTACAACTTTACGCCATGTCAAAAGAGGCTAAACAGGTGACTTCTTTGGATGAAAAAGTAAAGCCAACCGAGGAAACTTGGTCTGACGAAGCATCAGAAGATTATGATTACGATGATGAAAGAAATTACAATACTAACTATGTTGATGAACACAACCCAAGGGGTTTAAGAGTTCCAACAAAACACGAAGCTGGTACTTTGAAAAGAGTTATTGGATCTGCTCCCTATGTGGTTTATCTTATTTGTTTAGTCGAGTTGGCTGAAAGAGCTTCTTACTACTCAACCAAGATTCTTGTCACCAATTTTGTTCAAAGACCTTTACCAGAAGGTTCAACAACCGGGGCAGTTCCAAAAGGTCCAGGTAGTGGGGATATTTCTGCTGGTGCCTTGGATAAAGGTTTACCAACTGCCACTGCTATGTCCTTATTACTTACCTTTTTTGCTTATGTCGTCCCATTATACGGTGGTTATGTTGCCGATACTAAAATTGGTAAATTCAAAGCCATTTGGATTGGTACTATTGCTGGGTTTATAGGTCATGTTTTGTTTATTATTGCCGGTATTCCAAAAGTCATTGCTGGTGGACATGCTCTTGCTCCAACCATTATAGGTATCCTTGCTTTGTGTGTTGGTACGGGTTTCATCAAACCAAATTTATTACCGTTGCTTTTGAACCAATATAAATTCAAAACCGACGTCGTCAAGGTGTTGCCTTCAGGTGAAAAGGTTATTGTGGACAAAGAACAGACCATCGAAAGAATGACTTTATTCTATTACTGGTGTGTCAATATTGGTTCTGTCTTCCAATTGGCCACTTCATACTCTGCCAGAAATGTTGGTTACTGGCTAGGATTCTTTGTGCCAATCACTATCTATATGGTTTTACCAATTGTCTTATTTTTCGTTGGACCAAAGTTAATTAAAGAAGAAGTCCAAGGTTCAGTTTTGACTGAATTTTCTAAGATCTTGAGAGTTTCTTATCAAAAGGGATGGATTAAGAGACTCAGGAATGGTGAATTCTGGGAATGGGCCAAACCTTCTAACTTAAAGAAAAGAGGCGTCGAAACTTACGGTAGAAAGAAGAAACCTATCAGCTGGACCGATCAATGGGTTTTGGATATCAAACAAACCATCCATGCTTGTAAGATTTTCATGTACTTTCCAATCTACATGATGAATGATGGAGGTATTGGATCAATTCAAACGTCTCAAGCCGGTTCAATGACTTTGAATGGGGTTCCAAATGATTTATTCGATAATTTCAACCCAATCACTATCATTGTTCTTATTCCAATTTTGGATTACATTGTGTACCCGACTCTCAGAAAGTACAGAATCGAGTTCAGACCTGTTTATAGAATCACCCTTGGTTTTACCCTTGCTTTCCTTTCCCAAGTTGCTGGTGCCATTATCCAAGCTTCGATTTATAAACAAAGTCCATGCGGAAACCATGCTTCTTCAAGTGGATGTACTGCCCCTATTTCTGCTTGGGTCGAAGTGGTGTTATTCATCACTCAAGCTGCTTCTGAGTGTTTCGCCAATGTTACTTCCTATGAACTTGCTTACACTAGAAGTCCTCCACACTTGAAGTCCTTGGTGATGTCCATTTGTTTGTTTATGTCTGCTATTGCTGCTGCCATTTCTCAAGCCATTACGCCAGCCTTGGTGGATCCACACATCACCTGGGCTTTCACTGCCATGGCTGTTGTTGGTGCTATCTTCACGGTGGCATTTTTCTTCCACTTCAGAAACTTGCACGTTGAAATGGAGCAAGAAAGAATTGCCAGAGAAGCTGCTGACAGAAAGGAACAGTCGAATATTCAAGACGACGAAGAGATCAATATACAGGCCGTGACTTCCATCAAGTCTGTTGTGGGTAAATAGTTGTTAGTGTATTATAGAGATAATAATATAAGTGATGATAGGGTTTTTAGTCGTAGAATCTGAACAAGCAGAACTTCCGGTATGCATGATTGGTTGTATGATATCACCATAATTTCTACACTGCATCAAAAAGTTCAACCCACTGATACCACATATATTGTTATAGTCTAATACTCTACCCATAAAACAGCCTGGCTGCAAACTCGCGCTTCGCAGATGGGACTCACACAGGGCTGGAACCCTAGCACTGGGACGTTGAATAATTCAACATCGCAGTGAAAAAATATTTCTTCTCAAACTACATCTATAATGGCTCCAATCGTATGTATACTAACAAGCTAGACGATAGATACCCCAGTGTACGGGTACATGCAACCATATACCGCCTCATGGCACCTCCTTCTTCCATCAGGAACTAGTAAGATTCCTTTCCTGTGGCAATGCAAACCCCGTCCCAAGGGCTATTCTGTCGATTAAGCATTAATTGTGCAGTAGGCTAACCGGGATTTTTAGACCTCCAAGAAAGCTAAGACCGCTAAGAAGTTCGTCATTGACTGTTCTGCTCCTATCGAAAACGACGTTTTCGATCAAGAAAGTTACGTCAAGTACTTGGTTGAACACATCAAGGTCGATGGTATTGTTGGTAACTTAGGTGACGACATCTCTGTTTCCGCTGACGGTAACAAGGTCGTTGTTGTCTCCAACGCCAAGTTCTCTGGTAAATACTTAAAGTACTTGACCAAGAGATACTTGAAGAAGAACCAAATTAGAGACTGGATCAGATTCGTTTCTGTCAAGCAAAACCAATACAAGTTGCAATTCTACAACGTTGGTGAAGATGACGAAGAAGAAGACGATGAGTAATTCATATAGTAATAGATAATTATGGGTTAGAAACGTAGTCTCTATAGACTGTATCAGCACATGATGGCCTGCCAGTTCTTGGCTTTTGACTGTTGATTGGCTGACCTGCTAGTGCAGTAAGTTTACTGTTGTTAGAGTTGGTGTTTCGCCTTCACCATTGGCCAGGAATAAGCTTACGGCAGAAACAAGAATTTGCCCAACTTAAACGTTTACGAGATGAGTAAGACTCTGGGAACGAGATTTTAATGAAAAGACGCTGAAAATTTTGCCCTAAACCCCGGATACAATATATTTACATGTGGGGTTTGGGGTACAAACACTCCTAAAGACTGGTGTGTATCAAAATACCTCTCACAGGCCCATGTATCCCTACTCTCTGGGCCCCTTTCTCTCTCGACCCATCTCAACAGGGCCTTCTTTCTGACTCACTTTCCCGCTTACCCATGATTTCGCGCTCATCAACTTTCGCAGATTTGTACCACTTTTTCACATATTTATAACCCACTTTTCCCATATTTTGTAAACCGTTTTTTCCTCGTACAACGCCTTTACATCATGGAACAACTCACCAGAATGTCCATGAAGGTCTGTCCTTTCGTGAAGTCTCATTCTGCCCAAGCTATGCGCCAGATAAGCCAAACCTCTTCTTTATCAACCGAAGCCCGTCAGTGCCCTTTCATGAAAAATGCCTTGACCAAATCCTACTCAACTGCTACCAAGCCTGTTGCTGCTTCTGCTGCTTCCAGAGACACCTCTGCTGCCGCTGCAACCGCATCAACATCCAGCAGCTACGCTTTTAAGGGTCATGAATTATCCAATGGTGTTGACAAATCGTCCAATGAGAATGGATTTGATTACCAAGGGTTCATGGAGAATGACTTGTCCAAGAAGAGAAGTGACAAATCTTACAGGTTTTTCAACAACATCAACCGGTTGGCCAAGGATTTCCCAAAAGCCCACAGGGCTGTTGAACAAGACCAAGTTACTGTTTGGTGTTCGAACGATTACTTAAGTATGGGGAGAAACCAACAAATCTTGGAGACAATGAAAAAGACTTTAGACAAGTATGGGGCTGGGTCTGGAGGAACCAGAAACATCGCTGGTCATAACCAACATGCCATGAAGTTAGAGGCAGAATTAGCCACTTTACATAAACATGAAGCCGCCTTGTGTTTCACTTCTTGTTTTGTTGCAAATGATGCGGTATTATCTTTATTAGGACAAAAATTAAAAGACTTGGTTATCTTTTCCGACGAGTTGAATCATGCCTCGATGATTCAAGGTATTAGAAATTCAAGAGCTAAAAAACATGTTTTTAAACATAACGACTTGGACCATTTGGAATCTTTATTAGCTGCTTATCCTAAAAGCACCCCAAAACTTATTGCCTTTGAATCCGTTTACTCCATGTGTGGACTGGTGGCTCCTATTGAAGCCATCTGTGATTTAGCAGACAAGTACGGTGCATTGACTTTCTTGGATGAAGTTCATGCTGTTGGAATGTACGGTCCTCACGGAGCAGGTATTGCAGAACATTTGAACTTCAACCAACACTTAAAAGCCGGTATTAATCCAGTTGCAGAAAAAACTGTTATGAACAGAGTCGACATGATTACCGGGACCTTAGGTAAAGCTTTTGGTACTGTTGGAGGTTACATCACTGGTAAGGCCAGTTTAATTGATTGGTTTAGATCATATGCCCCAGGGTTTATCTTCACCACCACTCTTCCACCTGCAGTCATGGCCGGTACTGTTACCTCTGTTAGATATCAAAGATCTACTCTTAAAGACAGAGTAGCCCAACAAAACAATACTCGTTATGTTAAAAACAGCTTAGCAGATATTGGAATTCCAGTCATTCCAAATCCTTCTCATATCGTACCAGTATTGGTCGGTAATGCAGCCGATGCTAAGAAGGCTTCTGATTTATTGTTAGAAAAACATAACATCTACGTCCAAGCCATCAACTTCCCTACCGTGCCAATTGGTGAAGAAAGATTAAGAATCTCTCCTACACCTGGCCATGGTAAAGAATTATCTGACCAATTAATTGGAGCATTGGATTCCGTGTTCAATGAAATGAGCTTGGACAGAACCAGAGACTGGGAAGCTAAAGGCGGATTATGTGGAGTAGGTGTAGCAGGTGCATCGCCAGTCGAACACGTTTGGACTGATGAACAATTGAAGCTAACCGACGCGGACTTGAACTCAAACGTATTTGAGCCAGTCATTGAACCTCGTGATGTCAGTTCCGGAAGACCATACTAAATATTCAAACTACTTAACCCACGTCAAGGCTGGCGGTAGTTTTTTGTCCTATGGTTTTCTACTGTTGTAGCCTTCAATATAAAATTCAATCTAAATTATCTCATCTCTATTTCGCATCAATTTGTATGTTATTTTTCGCAGCTTCCAAAATAAACAATTGATGGCTCTAGATACGAATCAGGTGGTTAGAGTTTATACCACGCGGCTCGTCAACTCTTTGGTGCCTGCAGAGTTTGGCCAGGAGTATATACAGAGTGTGACGCGTGATGTTATAGCCAATCTTCTGGCGCCGCAGATTAGCAACCCATCAGACTTTAATCAGGTTCTAAACAAGTACAAGAAGCTCTTTATAAGTGCCGGCAAAAACAACGAATGGATAAGATTCAACAGTGTGGTCAGATCTTTGACCCAGATCAAGAGTGCCGAAAGCATCAAGAGCTATTTGGTTTTCCTTGCTGGTTTGAGCGGGTTGAATACTTCAGATACAAACCTCAGAAGCTCTCCAGTTGAAAATAGAGGCTCTTCTCCTTTCAAAAACGATATAAATAACACGATGCTGGACATGATAAAACCTTACTATGATACTTTGGATGAGCTGGTGATCATCCAGTATTTATCCTATACATTGATGGGGATTGACTCCAAGATCCTACGATTCCACGATGATAATGGCCAGATAAAAGTCGAATTGCCTATAGACATCAACAACAGCTACTCGCTATTACTAGGGAAGATTGTTGAGCCAGCATTGATATACGTGCGGTTGAAATCCACCCTCTCTGGAATGACAGGTACCGGCCTAACTCCCATCAAGACATCCTTTTTAGCAGCATTGGAGAATGAACTATCGAGATACTCAGGATTCATTAACGAATTGTTCAGTCAAAACCCCAAGTCTTTGATTTATATCTATAACCTTTTACATCCACAGATATATAGGTTAAGGTTATACTATTCACTTACGAATCAATTGAATCTTAGTGGATTTGAATTCTTGCAAGCAGTATACGAGCTCACAAAGTTTGGTGATACAACTATAAAGGATTTAAGCACCGAAATATTCAACTCGATATCTTCTGAATACTACGAGATCTTAGAACATTGGATCTTGAGAGGTGAATTGATTGATGTCAATAAAGAGTTCTTTGTTGAATTCGATAGCCTGGCAGATAATATCCAAGATATAATCATGTATTTCCCCGAGAAAGTCCCATCTTTCTTTGTCAACATCAATAAGGACATTGGCTTCAAGATATTTCAAATTGGGAAGATCATAATCTTTTTGAGCAGATATTGTAAGGAGTTAAACTGGCTAAATGGGTACACGTCTAAGTACTCCAAGTTCCTTTATCAAGACTTCACGGGATTGAAAAGCATGAAAATCAGTTTGATCAGCCATTTGATCAATAATCAATACGAAGAGTTGGTCAACTATTTCACTCATGTTATCCACTATAAATATGAAATGGTTAACCATTTGGCCAATTTCAAAAAGTTTCTTTTGATGGACAATAATGACTTTATAGATGCATTGATTTTGAAAGGATACGATCTTTTCAGTGAACCTTCAAACCAATTAACCTCGACCCAATTGTCCAAGATTCTAGTAGAATCAGTCAATTACAGCAGCGTGAAGAATTACAACATGGCGTACAAAAATAGACTAGATGCCAGGATTTTGAGTTTAAGCCATGGGAATATAGGGTGGCAGGTTTTCACTATAGAGTACAAGGTCGAGGATTTGCCTATCAACACGCTTTTGAACTACAAAGATTCCAGTATTGAATATTTAAAGATGTTCAACTTCTTATGGAAACTTAAACAGTTCTCTTACATGCTTAACATGAGTTATGTCGAAGGCAACAATCTTAAAAGAGGGGATTTAAAAGAGTTCTTCAATATCCACAGGCGGAACCGTAAGCTTCGAGTTGACCAAATTAAAAGCTTCAAGGAAGCCAAAGTGAGTTTCATCATACGCTCCTTCCAGGCTGTCAACTTAATCAGATTCAAAATGACCAACTTCCTTAACACCATTCAAGATCATTTATTTGATGGGCTTGACCAGAACTACCAAGCCCTTATGCATTCCTTTTTCGATAACAACGTTGAAAACAACATCCAATTGAATCCCAAGTTCAAACAACTTCTTGCGAGCCAAGAAGCATCACTTCTCCCGCCAGTGCACAAAAAAGACACTGCAGTGAATGAGTTTAACTTTGAGGATATGATTAACCTCAATGTTAATTACACCAAGAAATTCAATTTAAAGATCCTCGATACCAAGACCGTAGGGAAAAGCGGCGAAACATACATCAACCAACTATACCAAATACTCGAGACCATTTATCGATTCATCAACAGTAACGAAGAGTTCCACTACCTTGTCATTGAGTATGTCACGTTACTCAACATCGATAAGAACTACGACATGAACGAGATAGATAGTGATTTAGAGTTTTCCGAGGCCACGCTACGTAAGATCGTGACAAAGATCCAAAGAGATATCCATGGCGAGTTCCGAAGTGGCTTGGCACAGTTGGCCAGAGATTTACGAGGCGACTTGGACTTGAAGGAGTTAAGCAAGTCCATCAGTTAATTCGGATCTGTTTAGCCTGTGCCCCACAAAATGGCCCGGGCACGATGGTGCGACAAAATAATTTTCACAACCATATGATATCACAGGCCAAGGGCGGGACATGGCAGGAAACCAGGGGAGTTAGCGGAGATAGAGATGGCGATGGAGGAAATCTGATGATACCATCAATACATAGAAACATGGAATATGAATGAAGGGCCCTAATTGGTACTGCTTTGGTATCAACCGAGGAAACACCCTTATGGCGCCGCGATTTTTAATTCTTAGTCCGAGGATTTGCATAAAATTGTAAATATATAAAGTTGGTAAAATTCTCAGTTTTTATTGCTCATTGATAAAATTGACAATATGGAAGAAGTTGATAGTGCTTTGGTCGACAATGTTAAGTCGTTTGCCTCCGGGGGATTCGGTGGTGTTTGTGCTGTTTTAACTGGACACCCATTTGATCTCGTTAAGGTCAGATTACAGACAGGGGTTTATAACAGTGCTATTTCGGGTATAAAACTGACATTGGTCAAAGAAGGGTTACCTGGGTTCTATAGAGGGGTGGTGCCACCTCTTTTAGGGGTCACACCTATGTTTGCTGTTTCTTTCTGGGGTTACGATGTGGGTAAAAGAATTGTTTCTTCCACAACTGGATTATCGGCCAGTGAGTTCCAAATTTCACACATCTCAACTGCCGGGTTTTTATCGGCAATTCCAACCACATTGGTTGCAGCTCCTTTCGAAAGAGTCAAAGTCATGTTGCAAATCCAAAAAGAAAAATCAAGCATGGTTTCTGTCATTAAAGAAATGTATAAGACTGGAGGTATTAAATCTATTTTCAAAGGGTCTGCTGCAACTTTGGCAAGAGATGGTCCTGGGTCAGCATTATATTTTGCAACATATGAATACTTGAAACAATCCTTGACCAAGCCAGGTGACGAAAGCTTATCCTTAGTGAACATTTCTATCGCTGGTGGATTTGCGGGTGTTGCTATGTGGTTGGGTGTGTTCCCAATCGATACCATTAAAAGTACCCAACAGAGTTCAAACACCAGTGTTTCGATTGTTCAAACCACTAGAAACATTTATGCCAAGGGTGGTATCAAGGCTTTCTTCCCTGGGGTTGGTCCTGCCTTAGCTAGAAGTTTCCCGGCCAATGCTGCTACTTTTGTTGGTGTTGAAGTCGCCAACAACTTCTTAAAATCTCTTTGATATTTATTGTATTTATAGCATATAGAGCAATACAGGTGATTGATATTTATTGTATTGGTGTACGGTGATATCCAGTTCAGGATATTCTCCATTGGAGTCAAGACTTCAACCATTGATGTCAAGACTTTACATCAACCACACGCACGCAATATCTCATTCACTTCTCTATCTACGAATCCATCTACAGCCCCAACAGACAAACTCTATCACCAATTTTACTGCCTACACTCGTCCTCTTTCACCCTTATCTAATTCGTCATTTTCGCGCTAATTATTTCAGGAGAACTCAACAACATGTCTTTAACCGACGACCAAGTACGTACCAGCATACCATCACCGGTCCCTCTAAGGCCGTCACGCCTAGCAAGGAGCCAATACAACTCACCTCAACTGCAATGCATCATACTAACCAACCACAGGTCAATGCCGAACTTCGTAAGATGAAAGCCTTCATCGAGAAGGAGGCCCAAGAAAAGGCTAAAGAAATCCGCTTAAAAGCTGACGAAGAATACGAAATTGAAAAAGCATCGATCGTTCGTTCGGAGACTGCCGCCATCGACTCAGCTTACGAACAAAAATTCAAAAAGGCCAGTTTAGCACAACAAATTACTAAATCCACTATTGCCAATAAGACCAGATTGAGAATTTTATCTACCAAGGAAGAAGTTTTGGGTGAAATCTTCGATGAAGCAAAGAACCAATTAAGCAAATTGAGTTCCGACAAAAAGCAGTATAAAACTGCATTTGTTCAACTTATCTTAGAAGGATTATTCACTTTATTAGAAGATGAAGCCGTATTAAAAGTTAGACAAGCAGACTTGGACTTGGCCAAGGAAGTCATCGAAGACGTATCTAAGCAATTTGAACAAGAAGCCAAGTTCCCTATCAAAATCACCATTGACGAGTCTGACTTTTTGAGTAAGGACATTTCTGGTGGAGTCATTGTGACCAACAAGAATGGTAAAATCGAGGTGAACAATACCTTGGACGAAAGATTGAAGTTGTTATCTGAAGAAGCATTGCCAGGGCTTAGATTGGAGTTATTTGGTATTTCTGAATCGAGAAAGTTCTTTGATTAGCTAGGTAGATTCTAGGTAATATAGACTGTTTGTACAGATTGTAGATCGAGAGATCGGTGATCGGGAGGAGATCATTGAAAGGTAGAGCTAAGAGTAGAGACCTTGAAGCTGACAGACTCCTTGCAACTGAAGTCCTTTTAGTCAAAGCATCACCATAAATTACTTAATTGAACAAGCATTATCAACTTAAATTACTGATCGCGAATTTTCATAGCCATCGCTGCATGTTTTCAACTCGTTTATGGCGGCACAGCAACCTAGGACGATGCAGTTTGACGAGACCCATTTCCTCCACCAGCATTAACTTGGGATTCAGGAAATGGAGACCCGCAAAGTGGAATTTCAAAAACCCAATAGAAACAGTGACCAATCCAGATAATGAGGTTCCTGACCTTAAAGAGTTCACTTCCAATGCCAGTCATAAAATCGATATCTCCAAGTTCGGACGGTTGAAACCAGTTCCACCAAGTGATGCCCATGTATCCTGTACTGTGTTTGACAAACTAGGGAATAACATAGCCATCAGTAAGAAGTATCCCAAAACTCAGTTCTTGAAAGACCACAATCTTTTCCCTAGAGATTTAAGGAAAATCGATACGTCTGTGATTGATGTGGCTCCACAGATAATGATCAGAGAGAAGACATTGTTGATCAATTTGCTACATATCAAAGCTCTTATTAAAGAAGACAAAGTGATGATTTTTGATACCTCGACTCCAGAAATAGCTACTCGGCTTGGCTTATTCATTTACGATTTGGAGCTGAAGCTTAAAACACCAACCAATTTACCGTTTGAGTTCAAGGCGTTAGAAACCATTTTGATCAACGTTATGGGATACTTGGAAGCAGAATTGAAGATCCATATTCAAAACTGTGGGAGTATTTTGCATGACCTTGAAAACCAAGTGGATAGAAAGAAATTACAAGATCTTTTGATTCGACTGAAAAACGTCCAGAGTTATTACCAGAAAGTTCTTTTGATCAAACAGACACTCGAAACCGTTTTGGATAATGATGAAGATTTGGCAGCCATGTATATTTCCAAACCCTCGAAAACAAAAGGCACAGAAGAGCTCGAAAACATCTTGGAGTCGTACTATTCTCATTGTGATGAGTTTGTCCAGCACTCAGGAAGTTTGGTCAACGATATCAAATCTACCGAAGATATAGTGAATATCATTCTAGATGCCAATAGAAACTCGTTGATGCTTTTCGAACTTAGAGTTACCATCTATACCTTGGGAATCACCTTTGCAACATTGATCCCAGCCTTTTACGGAATGAACTTGAAGAACTTTATTGAGGACAGTTACGTTGGATTTGGAGCGGTGGTTCTTGTTTCACTTCTTCAGGGTTGGTTTTTAACCAAAATCAACCTTCATGCGTTGGATAAAGTTCAGAAGTTGGGCAGAATGGGAGGCTCAAGATCCAAGCATATGACAAATACTCTTTTGATGGAGCATCAAGAGGCCCACCGGCGATGGGATAAATGGTGGAAGCACCAGCGTTGGGACACATGGTGGAGACACCAGCGGAAGACCAGGTACCACCGGCCCACCATGAAGGAGCGGTACTATATCTGGCGAATGATGAACGATAACCGCAAGAAATAGACACAAAGTAGACAATGGAGAGATGTTTAATGACTAATGGTTTGTACATATACCTGTAAATAAATATACACTATTATACCTAATCCAGATCTTCAGATTCGTTGACTATGTTTTCATTGTCTGAATTGTCCGAGTAACGAGGAGCTTCAGATTGGGCTTCTTCAGGAAGAGCTTCCGGTATCTCTTCATCAAACTTCTTATGGCTTCCATTTTGTGATGCTTGAAACTGATCGTTGGATAATGAGGTTCTTCTATTTCTAAACACCGGCTGGTTTTCCTCTTCAGATCCTGGTGTGATTAATGTTCCGTCAATCGACACCATTTTACCTGAACTGTGAATGTTTTTGACAGTGAATTTTATCTTGCCTTCGATCTTGACCTCATTAGAATCCACCCAGTAACCCAAGCTTTTAAATCTCGAGTTTTCGTCTGTTTCTTCAGAAAACTCATCTACTTGTGAAGGAACGAATCTCCAATCTGATGGGATATTGAATTTTTTGATGGAAGCATTGAATGTGTCGTGGACCAAAAGCCCTATGTGACTTGCAGTTTGCATGTATATATACCCTTCCAAGGTATCACCAAGTTGTGGTCTCCATACCAATAAATCGACACTAATCCATGAGAAGGTGAAGGGAGATGAGTCGGATAACTTGGCCAAGTAGCCACCGTTTTCGCTCGGGGAGTCGAGAAGTTCGATGTTGTTATATGCAATTACCACTCCCTGTGCTTTTGGGAAATAGTTCATGATCAACGGGTCTAAGTGTTGAGCCTTAATCCCGTTGATGGGGTTGGAGATGTGCGAGGGTGCAAGTGACACGTATAGTTGTGTGTGGTACGTTTGAAAGCATTCAGACACGCCCTCGTCATTCACAGCATTGGAGCTCTCAGGTATTATGAATTGTTTTCTTCTTTTCTGGCCACTCATGTTGTATATGTATTTAAAAAACCTCTGGATACCTGATAACCTGAAATTTTTTTTGAGCTGAGATGCGATGCGAATCGATTTATTATGCGATAATTATACACTATTAAAGTATTAATCAATTAACTCAGGTGAGTTTACTTTTGAGCTTGAACTTGGTATTCAGAAACGAGTTGGACATAAAACCTGTCTGTTTTAGTGACCCGATTTGCTGCGGTGGTTGTGGCGATTGTGGCGATTGTGGGGCTGGTTGTAGATTTGACTTGAATAGTAAACTCTCTTCTTTCTTTAGTTTCTGGTCCTTGACCTTCAATCCAGGTTTTGGGGTTCTGAATACGGCAAAGTTCTTGAGAAGCCTTGCTGAGTATTTGGACGGAGCATCCTCGGCTTCTGTGTACTCTGGAACGCCCGTGAACCGGACTTTCTTCACCACAGTAGTGGCATTAGTATCGGATAAACTGATTGATGTAGTGCTAGTATTGCCTGGAGAATCTGTAAGTTCTGGTTTAGGATCTTCTGTTGACGAGGTCTCGCTATTGCTTTTCAAGGTACTTGAAGTATCGGAGCCTATCTTAACAAGCTCACTATTACGCTTAGTATTAAGCTTGGTGACCTCAGCCCTTGTTTTTCTTTTGTTTTGCACATCTTTTGGTGCAGCAGCTTTTGTGGTTGTAGGTTTGGCCGGAGGTTGGGGAGGCGAGTCTGGAAGTGATTTGGATTCTTCAACCTCTTTGTCTGCATACTTTCTGATATTCACCGAAGAAGGAGCATTAGGATCAAACAACACGGACGTCAATATCTCTTTTTCTTGTGTCATCAAAGTACCGTTTTTGGCAGCTTCTTTCAAATGTTGCTGTAACCGTTGATTAGCACTCAATTTCTTAGCTATCGGCGACTCATTTTCTTCCTCAATAATCGATTGTTTAACGGGAGTTGCTGGCTTCCGGGTGATGGAAGACTGTCTTCTTACGCTTTGGTTTCCATTGTTCTGTTTAAGGGCTGCAGCAGCACCAGAAGATGCAATTCTTGAGCTCAAAGGCGAATTGCCTGGCGATGGAATTGTACTCAATGCCAGTAATCGCTCTGGGGAGGACTGTGGCTGGGAGTTGGATCTTCTTCGGTTGGTGGCAGGAGGAGGATATGGCACTGAGGTATTTGTGTCGGTGGTAGTATTAGTATTAGAACTGGTATTGGTAGACGAAGGTGCCTTGACCGGTAAACTATTTGTCGAACTGCTATGAGAAGGACTGAGAAAGATCATCGATGCAGGTCTCTGCTGTCTTGGACTTGCGGTCTTTGTATTCATCAACGGGTTTTTATTGACAGACGTGAGTGAGGTACGCCTGGTGATACTTGCATTGGAATTATTCGAAGAGACAGACGAAGAACGTGATCTGGTACCTCTGGAAATCAAAGGCTTATCTTCAGCGTTGTCTGTTTTCTTCTCGCCCTGGGGTTCTGCTTTTTTGTATATCTTTTCGACTGCAGTATATATCTCGGTCAATTGGGCTCTGGGTAAATTACAGGCTTTTCTGAACTTTAATTCGGCAGGTAACCAGCATCTGCCAAACTCTTCAAATTTGACTAGCGCAGACTCTAATATATAATGGCCTTGTGCAGCAAAATTGGTAAAGTCAGAAACGGTTTTGGGGGTCACTTCAAAGTTCGAGTTTTGCCTGAGAAGTCTTGTTAAGTTTGCAATCAAAACCAGGTTCTTTTTATTCTTGTTGAATGATTCTTCCATGTTGTTCAACACGGTGAGTTTAAAGTAAGTGACATTCGTGAAGGAGCTGAGAAACCGTTGGTCGGTTAAGTGCTGGAGATTCAGAAGATACACCTTTCTTGCGAATCTCCGAAGTATCATGTACATATCATTCAACCTCAAAGTAACCAAGAATATCAAATGTAATGAGAGATCCCAGTTAGGCATGGCCTTGAGAGTTTCAGGAGCAGTGTTGGGTTTGATAGCCTTATACTTTGAAATGATAGTTTTCAAGTGTGCTAGACTCTTTTTGAACTCGGTGATAATCATAAACATCATCTTCAAATCTATATCGATCAAGGTGGCTTCACCAAATGTTTCCGTAAGGGCACTTTCATCTGAGGGCAATGCAAGTGAAAAGTCATTGGAGCCCACCAAATCGACGTCGTCTTTGAATAACTGGTCGATGAGTTTATCAAACTCCAGGAGTTGAGACTCATCAATTGGTGCATTGAAGAGACGCTTTTCATAGCCAGAAAGACACGTCGAGTACAAAGATACCAAACTCTTGGTGCATTTACAACTTGTGGCAATGGTAGGTAACTGCCCCAACGCCACCACAGGGAGATCATTTGTATCGTAAGGAACATGACTCACCACCGACAGGATGATGATATTGGGAATACGTATATGTTTATAATTTGAAATTGCTTCTAGGGGAGCCGTGAAACCATCGTTTATAGCGAATACGTTACCTGCCACAAGCGTCAAGTAGTGGCATATTCTAAGTTCAGATGTGGACAGGGTGAGCGAGGAGAGAAACGGTAGATGCCTCTTGATCTTATGGATGGCATACTTATACTGAAGCCCCTTTGTGTGAGACGAGCTGATGGACATGATCTGTCGATGACTGTCTTTATCTTCTGAAGCTGAATTATCACCGGCTGACAGTCGCGAAAATAAAATCGTTGTTTATAATTATGGCACTGCAAAAGGACGCTACTAAGGTCGACACAGATGAGACGGCGGAGTATAACCACCGGGTGCTGTCATTGTTGACGGAGCACTTTGGATACCCGCCACTTGCGGTGGTCGACGATGTCATAAACGCCGTCAATCATATCTTGTACAAGTGCACACAAGCAATGGAGACCTATCTTGTTGAGCGCCAGCAAGAGCGTATAAAGAAGTATCAACACGAACAGGAACTGGGTGGGGAGTCAAACACAAAGTCTGACAAAAACCTGTTGGAGGCGTGGGTGAATTTACCCAAAGACGAAATCACTTTGGGAACCGCCAAGTTAGAAACGCTATTGGAGAATCAAGTCGATAAGAATTTCGATAAATTCGAGTTATATGCTCTTAGAAACATCTTTATGATCCCACATGAGTTAGTAGAGAAAGGCCATGTACGGCTCAAACATCACGAACAATTGGATTTCAGTAGGAATGACAAATCGGATGATGAACAGATCAACCGGATCATCAAGGACATTAAGCTCGAGCTCAAATTACGAGAGATCTTAAAATTGCAAGTACAAAAGGGCACAAAGCTTGTGGGTATCTTGCGTCTGTATAATGATAATTTGAAGTTTTTAAACGAGAGAGAAATCAACAAGAAGTTGAGTGAAAAGGGTAAGAAGATTTTAAAGGATCTATCACCCATTGACGAGAACTTGCACTTTATATTGAAACAGGCCAATATCTTGATTGATCAGGTAAATCGGTTGTACACAAAGTTTGAAAAGAACAAGGTAGATATGAATTTCCAGCCTGATCTTCGGGACTTCTATTTGAATGGGAAATCATATAAGCTTTTGGAGAGTATTGGGGTGAGGATTGAGAACAAGCAGGTTGACTTGTTGGATCCTAAGGCATTGGGAGAGTTTGCTCCAGAGGAAGAAGAGGAAGCACCAGACGGACAGGAAGGTTCAAACGGTCAAAGTGTTGATGAGATTAATGGAAAGGCAGATAGCATAAAGAGCATAAGCGTGAGCGTAGAGGACAATGCAGAAAACACAGAAAAGGTTCTAAGTAATGATGCTGATGATGAGAAACATCCTGAACCAAGCCAGGCACTCAATCAAGAGCCCAGCATAGAGCACTCAGACGCACTCGCAGCAGAGACTCAGAACACTCAAGAGACACAGGACCCAGAGACCCAAAATCAAGAGACCCGGTCCCAAGAAAACCAATTCCAAGAGCAAACTGCCCAAGAGACCGATTCACAAGAAGCTCAGATACACGAGCCTCACCCTGACGCAATGGAAACAGATAACGAGTAACGATATGTAGTATAATAAATCAATTTTCTCAAATTTATTCATAAATTTATTCCTAAATTTCGCGCTCTCAGTTGTCCAATAGATTTATTTGCATTACGATGGCAGCTACTTTAAGACCAGATAAAGAATTCCAACGTTTCAACAGGGCCAAGGAAAACGCCGGAAACTACTTCAGATTCAAGCCAAGATCCATTTTATTCAACGTCGTCATGATGGGTTTAGTGCCTGCTGGTATTGCTTATTATGCTTACGGTCATGAAGGTCAAGTTAATTTCCACAGAAAGTTTAGAAAAGAAGCGGTGTCGAACCCAGAGTACGTTCCTAGACAAAAGGATTTATAGGGTGTAGCATAATATATATTTATCTGAAATGCTGTAGGGAGGCATAGAGGGTTTGGGAAGAGCTGGGATGAGATGGAGAAGAAATGAGATGGAAAAGAGAAGAGTTGGAGAAGAAAGAAGCGGGAGAAGAGAACACGAATGAAAGAGTTAAATGGGAGTTGCAGTTTGGCCACCTTACCCAGAAGTTATAAAAAACGGTGTTTTTTTCTGTGGTGACATTACTCAGAAGTCATAAGTGACATGGCTCTTTTTACTTGGTTGGCTCGGAGTCAGAGTGGTGACAATGAATGATATAATATGGAATAAAGTGTGTAGTATACATATATGGCGTCTAATCTATCATAAAAAAAATTCGAAATAATCATTTGCCCAAATGGAAATTTAAAATACCCGATTTCATAGTTGGTTTCTTTCTATCCAAAGCTCCAGAGCTTGCTTTCTTCTTTAAACCTGGTTTTTCAACTTTCTGAGGTAAAGTGGAAAATGACTGGGCACGGTGTAAACTCAGGTTAGACTGCGTGCTTCCTGGCGTGGTGGCAGCAGAGTTTGATGTACCTTTTGGCTGGAAAAACTGGTCTTGTCTGATAATGTTAAAACTGTTCAACAGCTGAAACGTAGTGGAACAGTCTTCAAGGGAAAATTGCTTTGAAGAAGACGAAGTCTTTGAGGTTCCCAGCTTCTTTTTTGATGAGGTAAGAGTCTTCAGCTCCATTAAGCTATTTCCAGGATCGTTTGAAAGACTATAATTTGGCGTATTGCTTGCACTCGAATTATTGCTGATACTTCCTCTAGAGACAACATTTGTAGAATATGTTGTTTTATTTGTTGATGTTTTGGTGGACATCTTAGCGGACGGTTTAGCAGCTGGCTTTGTTTTCGATTTCCTATTTGGTTTTTTTGTTGGACTTGGAACAGAAACCGAAGAAAGATACGGCGATGCCCCATCCTTATGAGAATCCACTAACGACTCGAAAGGATCACTTTTCAAAAGCTCTTCAAGAGCGTTATCGCCATCTTCTAAGGCTGTAAAGTCGTGGTTCTCATCAACATCACTGAACAAAAGCTCCGCAGGGGTAATGCTATCTAAAGAGACCTCATGAACCAGAGGGAGCAGCTTATTAAGGGTTTGGAAACTTTGCAATTGTGACACCGGGGGTATTGGTTCAGTCTGGGGAGTTGGAATCGCTTGTGCCAGGGGAATACTGTATCGAGGCTTACTTGGAGTCGATGGCTGGTGAGGAACAGGCGGATGTGCCATATCGGTGTTCGTTACATTGTGAGTCAAGATCTGATCTGGCAGATTATATGACGAGATTTCAGGCGATACGGTTGAGCGAGGACCTGTTAAAGTTTCTATTTCTGTTTCCAGAGCTGAGCGAGGTTCACGACGTGCTGGTCCAGATAAACCCGAAGGAGCTGAGTTGTAGACCGGCCATCTGGAATTTGAGCCGTTTAACGTTGGATCTGAAAGTGGAAGCGTCGAGTTCAATTGATTGAGCTGACTTATATTTATCGGTTGTGCCACTGACAGATTGGTTGTAAAATTACTAGCTGGGCTTTTTATAGGTTGCAGCAGTTGGGGAATCTGCTGAATATTCTGCTGCTGGAGATTTTGCTGTTGCTGTTGAATGCTTTGGTATTGTCGCTGGAGAGCCTGTAGGTTTTGCTGCTGGAGTTGAATCGATTGTTGAAGCGATTGCAATGACAGTGGTTGCAGCTGTTGCAGTTGTGGGATTTGCAGCTGTACCTGAAAGCTCTGTTGAAGCTGCAGCTCTTGGAACTGCTGCTGCTGGATTTGACGCTGGTGGTATTGAATATGTTGCTGTAATTGTTGCTGAAGCAGTTGAAGTTGCTGTAGCTGTTCATACAGCAGCTGGTTTGGGACCGCAAGTTGAGTGGGTACAGCTGGTTGCAGAGCTTGTGCTAAGTTGTGTGGAATGCCGCCGAGTTGGTTGCTTTGAAGAGATTGGTTTGGCGGTATCACCTGTTGGTTCTGTAGATGGGAGTTAAACGATTGGGAGTTCTGGCCTTGTATATTTAACTGAAGGCTCTGAAAGTTCAGAATCTGGATATCCCGTTGTTGGCCCAACTGTTGGTTCATCTGTTGGCTCATGTGCTGATTAATCTGTTGGTTTAGCTGGCTTTGAACCGGAGCCAAAGACTGGTTGTTGAACGCCAACTGATTCTGTAGCTGAGTCGACAACTGATTGGACAACTGGCTCGGGAACTCAGCTAGTCGGGTTTGGACCATATTGGAGGCATTAGCGCCGGTGGGAAATTGTCCGTTAGTGAATTGATTAGACTGGAGCTGGCTCGGGATATCTAGTGGAACAGGCATTAACGATAGCCTTTCTTGCGGGTACGGAGTGTATGCCATTATGGCAGGGGATTAGTAGGATACAGGCTCAGACACACTTGACTTTAGCTTGGAAGCAAACGCTGTGTTGGGGTTATAAAAAGGTGATAGTTAGATTGTGAAAAGAAGGGACCTGAGAAAATGCGAATTTACAACCAGCAAAAAGTGAGGTGGAATTTGCGGAGGGCGAGAGACAAACATGGAATAATCACGGTTTAGTTCGGAGAATGCGAGGATGAGAGCGACAACATGGTCATAGGGATACCATAATAAGCGTACGGGACCCAGAATATACAGGAAGAGCCATAATAAACATCTCGACAGACCCTTCTTATTCTACCAGCAATTCATTGTGCAGTTCGTTTTAAGTTTAGATAAGTGCGGGAATTCTATAGACAGGTACCATTGACAAAAACAAGTGGAAGGCAATGGCAATACAATGGCATATTAGCTAAAGGTGATGGTGAGTAGATGGCAGATAGCTTCACCTACAAAGCCATAAAGTACCGGGAAATGGTCTCTGATACACGGGTCGGGGATTGAGTGTGTAGTTCGTGGTAGCGCATTTATGACCTATCTAGGGTTTAAAAGGCCCGCGGGGCTCGTATTAGGAAGATGGAAACAATAGACATTAAATTGAGCAGGTTTAAAAGGGCGTCGATTCTGTAATAGGAACTGCAATATGCCGGGCTTGATGATACGTGGCTAAAATGCAGCGTGTTAGCAGAGGTTATGCAGCTGCCATAGTGGTGTGATGATGAGGTGAAGCAGACACTGGGTGGTGGGCATTTACGGGTCAGTTTATAGTGATACAGTATCGACAGTCTACGATTCGATGGTGTATAATCTCGGCCGTGGAAACACGTACTTAGAAACCGTTTTGCGCATTTCACCTCACAAACACCTCAACCCATTACAGCAGAAACCGTCCTCGTAGCTGCCAGAGCTCTAAAATGAGGCTCCAACTGCCTTGTTATGTGCGGGCAAAGTGCGAAACATCGCTGCCGGGAATCCGAAGGCATCGCTGCCAGATATGTGAAGCCGAGCCATCACCGGCACAAAATCGGCCGTCGATGCCCTTGGAACCCGAAACTGTCCATCACCAAAACAACTTCTGAATTGTATCTCCGTTTTAAGCCACCACCCTTGAAATTACAATGTAAACCGGTAGTGTCTTCCCTCTTAGTATCTGCAAGAACCCTGGTCCACGAACGACCAAAATTTTGAAAGTGTATCTACCGTATCGACTAAATCCAAGATTGGCCCCGCTAATACCGAACCCCCTCCGGCCTCCTCTCTTAATGCCCAACCAGTTTGTTGATATGCGCACTCGATCGCCCAGGTTGAAAAATGGCCCCATGGTGTTATTTCACTTTCGGCCTCCAAGTGGCTTGCGTCGTACCGGGGCTGGACCCAGACACGCGCCGCATCGCCCCCATCCCTGACGCTCGTGGTGCGGCGGGTTTAATGACCAACTATAGTTATATTATCTATCTGGTGCTGATGGTTTTGACATATTGTGCCATCAACAAATCCCCCCCATAACCCCCTCCACTAAACCACTCCCCACCAAAAACTTGACCAACAATCGCCTGCCATCTGCCTCTCTCCTGCCTCCCTACTTGTTGCTTGTCTCCGACCCACCATCCCCCTCACGTGTTAAATTGCTTATCCCGCCTCCTCTCGTTTTCGCACACTTAATTTGAACCCCTTGTTCTCAATCTAATATTTCTCAAAATTCACTCTCTTCTTGCCGCTTGCAAGCAAATTGTTCCAAACTATTTAACGACATTGCTTAGCGTATAGTCGCTCAGCCATGTCAATCATCACAAATCGAAAAAGACCTCGTGGGTTTAGCGAGTCCTTTGATCCCAATCTCACCCATTCAAAGCCCGGTGAATCGTCTCTGATTCTGCTGCTGCTGTCCTATAATGACCCCCTTTTTAACCCTTCAACAAACAACACCGCCAGCTCAACAAACGATGATCCAAGCTTGAAGTACTTGCAGAAAAATGACTACTATAATACTGTGTTTGAGGAAACCGAACCGGTTGATGATAATGAATTTGATTTTGGATACTCCGATTTTAGTCAGCAAAAGCAACATTACAAGGAAAATGGAAGCGCCGATGATGATGACGATGACGATGTGATCATCTTGGAGGAGCGTAACCTAAACACATACCGTATAAGGCCCAAGCGGAATAATAGTGATCTGATTATCTTCTTTGATAATGATTCTTATAATGCGTTTAAAATGTTGAATGTGAATAATGAAGGGGTGAGTGAAAACAACTTGGCGCTCAGCTCGGGATCAGTCAGCATCACCGGGAAGAAACAAAGAACTCATTCACTTCCTCAGCTTCCTCAAGTGAAGTGTTTCTATGAAAAGATCCCCCATACTCCGAATCAAAAAGTTGGGAATATCAGAGCCGATATCGTCCCTCATAATAATGGAAGTCCACCCTGTGATGATAAAGATGGTCATTTCATCATTGAGATTAATAGTCTTTTCGCCAATCGGTTTGTCATTCTTCAGCTTCTTGGACAAGGAACGTTTGGTAAAGTGGTCAAATGTTATGATAAACTTAATCGTCAACATGTGGCAATCAAAATCATCCGTAACATTCCAAAGTATAGAGATGCAGCCAAGATCGAACTAAGAGTATTGGCTACGCTTAAAAGATTCGATAACAAAAACTTGAATCATTGTATTCACCTTCGGGAATGCTTTGATTATAGAGGTCATATATGTATTGTGACAGACTTGTTGAAGATATCCTTATATGATTATCTTGAAAATAATAAATTTATCCCATTCCCTGGATCCCACGTCCAATCAATTCTGAAACAGTTGATTCGGTCCGTGACTTTTTTACACGATTTGAATTTGATCCATACTGACTTGAAGCCAGAGAACATTCTTCTTTATAACGACTCATTTGTTAAGAAGCCACTCTCTTCAAAAACCCTTATACAGGCATTTGCACATCTATCCAACATTCAAGACTTGAAGAAAGTCCCAAAACAACTGAAGATTTTAAAAGATACTTCGATTCAAATCATCGATTTCGGCAGTGCCATATTTGATGACGAGTATCATTCTTCAATTGTCAGCACACGTCACTATAGAGCCCCAGAAATTGTTCTTGGATGCGGCTGGTCGTATCCCTGTGATATGTGGCTGATTGGGTGTATTTTAGTCGAGCTAATCATCGGAGAGCCATTGTTCAAAACTCACGATAACTTAGAACATTTGGCAATGATTGAAAAGTTTGTGGGGTATAGAATTGATACGTCGATGGTACGTCGACTGAAAATCGCTGGTAACGAGTGTGGTATCAATTTCTTTACCGATGAAAGTATGATACGTCTTGAGGATAGTGCAGATGAGAGTGACGATTTGATCGATGATGTGATAGAGGAAGACCAAGATGAAAATGAAGAAGAAGATGGGGATAGTGAAGATTTACAACTCATCTTCCCATCACCTTCTACTCCAAAGCAGTTTGTTCAAAACGTACTGCAATTATCCAGAATCGACGAATTCATAAGTAGACGAATTGGGTTGAAGATCAATTTCGACTACTCGTTGAATTATAACTACGAGAAGAATAAAGGAGTAATCAACTTTGGGAATTTCACATTCTGGTGGTTCTTTATCGATTTATTGAAGAACTTGTTTATCATCAATCCTAAAAACAGGTTGACGGCACAGGAAGCCATGGCACATCCTTGGTTCAATTTAGGTATTGAGGACGAGGGTACGTGCTAGGCTTGTGTCGTGGTATGGGTTTCGTGTATATTAAGGAAGAGGAATGGATGATATGATAGAGGGAACTAATGTTAGATAATGAAGGTAAATGAGATAATATATGAGGTAATGAGTAATGCGATAAGGAGCGAATAAGTCAAGCGAGTGAAATAATTAAAGTATACAAGTAGAGTTTTGGAGTGCAGAAACAGAATCTGAATCTGGCAAAATGAACGCCTTCCCTTCAAAGTATTCCAATTTGCCGCCCCAACTTTATACCCTCCACATACTTTACGCCTCAACACACTTCTCTACAACACCACCGATTCTGCGGCTCTTTACTCTACTGCCCTGCTACCCAGACTGCACAAGAAGGAAGGAAAATAAAAGTCAGATGCATCTAGATGGTGCCCAATTCCGAGGCCAAGTATATCGCATCATCTGTTCCTGCAACTGTTGAGCCGTCCACCACTGGCTTAAATGCTTAATGCTTACGTTCTTCCAAAAACGGAAGGCCTATTAAGCAAAAACAGAAATTTGCAGTACGGCTGCTTAAAGGCGAGACTGGGGGAGTCATCCAGATGAGGTGAGGAACAAGATTTATGCAATGCAAAGGTTATGCCGAGTTAAATCTCGCAATGTCCGAGTCTCGAATACAAACCATGTTGTATTCCAGACCATGAGGTTAAACGTCCGCCCCCAAATTGGGCTTACCTGTGAATTACCAATGAACGGTTTTGCAATAATGTTTTGTTTGTGCGGCGCCAGAAAAATTTTCTCTGCACAAAGTTATGCATCTAATTAAGCCCAAGAAAGAATGTGTCTACATTGGGTTAAATAGGGGGGAGATGGATTATTCTTTGGATGATCGCTTGTGTTTGAAACGGATATTCAATCCAGTCACTATGTAAATACAAACATGTAAATATTGCTAAAGAGTGTGAACCCATCAGCTGAAATCGCGAGGATAAGGTGAAATTCGCAGTGAGCATCAAATGTTTCAAGTGGGACGAACAGTAGCACCGTAGGCGGAGTGGAGAGCGACGGTGGCGGTGAACGTCGGATTGCAACGAAACGGTGTCGGATTCCAACAAACAAAATGCATATCGGAATTAATAGTTAAAGTTCTTTTTTTCACTTGGATTTCCTTTCTTGTCTGACATGGGTTGTATCTCCGTCGTCTGGACCAACCAGCCCGTGGCAAGAGGTTTATTCGGCCCGTGGTACTGCATCGTGGTACACCACCCCACGGCGCATTTGTACCTAACCGCCACCCACCGCCCTCCGACCGCACCCCTGGGTTCCGTCCACCGCCGTGCAACCCACCACCATGTCGCGGCGCCTAACGCTATCCACCGTCGCGCGGTCTAGAACGTTTTCATGTTGCATCCACTGCATCGCACAATGTAGAAATACCCTTACCCAATGCGGCGAGTGTACAATTCTCACCAAATTGCACTTAACTGCTCTTTTTTGGAATACCCGCAATTTCATTTTGCACATTGGCCGGAAGTGAATGTCGTCGGTTGATTCATCCCTGACGCCGCAGCAGATGTTGATAGGAGCAAAGGCTAATGTTTATGGATTTGGGACAATTTCACCGCTGGTTGTGTAGTAGTAGATCGATTAGGTACCTTGGATTTACTGACACCAGCACGAGGACATTTTATTAAATTTTCCCGTCAATTTTAAGCCCTCTTGTGGCTGGATCGTCAAATCAACACCGGTGCATCAGCAGCTTTAACCGGTTTCTCACTCCGCCTAATTGCAACACCAGCCGGATTAAGCACATCGAGGCCGGACCAAGCACACCCAGGCCAGAGACCCAGGCCGGATGACAGATCCCAGGTCGAATCAAGCATAGCCAAGTCGAATGGCAAAGAGTAGTGCCCGTTGCGATGCTTAAACCCAAATTGGATTCGAGCCAGTTTAGACGATTCAGAATTTTCCACTTTAGATTCAGCCAGAATATTGAATTGGGTAAAAGTCTGCCAACCAAGCACCATCTAGTAATGAACTTGTTCTAAAACCGACTACACAATGAATTAGAGTGTTCATAAACAAGCAATTTGAAAGAGTTAGATGTGATCTTAAGCGAGCAGTTAGCACGAGCAGTTAGCACGAGCTAAATGGGAGAATCTACTTTTACAATATTAGGAAGTACCATCTACCACGTGATAGATAAACAACACTATTCGGGAGACACAGTTGGCCCTGAAATTGTATATTCTTCAAAAGATCAATCCATCAATCAAATCTTTATGTCAACTCGATCGAGATGCTGCAATAAAGATCATGGCTATCAAAAATGTCGTTCATTTTCTCAAGGGAGTACCGCACAGATTTACCGAAACACTCGTGCTAAAGTCTGTTCGCTCGCCCTGTTGGCGAACAAATCTCAAGGTGAGACATTTCAATTTCGGGCCAACGTGCAAAAGAAATTCCCCGGTTCTGCGAATTACTTGCAATTTCGTCTGAGGGATTATTATGAACCCCAGAGATCTCTATTTACCGTTCGATTATTGCCGGATTCGTCCCGAGAATGATCAGCAACAATAATAATCTGCCCCTCCCCTGTCAAACTGCCCCTTAAATAACCAACACCTCACCACCCCATACTCTGTCTGTCCCTTCAGAACCGATCCATTCATAGCCTCTTCTATTTGTAACTTTCTCCCATCCCTCCTCATAACTGTAGTGAAAAAAAGCTCAGGTCAAGCTCGCCTAGGCACGACTCTAGATGCACGTCAACTCCCGCGCCCCAAACCTTGCCGTCACCGTTTCCCGTTTCGATTATATTATACAGGGGCACATTACCAATACACTACCTGCGCTTTGTGTCAAATTTACTCATTTTCATCTCACAGCCGCCTTTTTAAAACCCAAACTTCGCACTTCAATTTCGTCTTTTTTTTTTCTTCTTTAACACATCACTTAAAGTCGATTCACATTCTTTTGAATTAATCAAACAGCTCCTAACTTCAAGTCATTCCTTTTACTTGTGTCCATTCCTTACACCTAGCTGTGAATTTATTAGAATTATATCACTCACTTTAACACTCGTTCATTCCTTATTTTGAAACATGAAGTTTTTATACTCTGTCGCCGCCATGCTCTCTTTGGCCGCTGCTGCCCCAGCTAACCACAACCATCAACACGTTCACCTCAACAAAAGAGCTGTTGTAACCACCGTTGTTTACGTCGACGGTAGTGGTAACACTGTCAAGGACCCTCAAACCCAAGCATCTGCCACTTCTGCCCCAGCTGCTCAAATCTCCAGTGCTACCAGTGTTGCTTCTCAACAAACCAGCGCTCAACAAACCAGTGAAGCTGCCACTTCTTCCACCAAGGCTTCTTCTGCCTCCTCCAGTTCCTCCGAATCTTCTCCATCTTCTACCAGCTCCGGTAGTTCTTCAGGTGGATCCGGTGGATCTGGTGGTATCCAAGGTGACTTGTCTGCCTTCTCTGACCCAACCGAAAAGTTCGAAGATGGTGTCTACGACTGTGACAGCCTCCCAACTGGTCAAGGTGTCATTGGTATTGACTGGATCAAGGACTTGAACGGTGGTTGGTCTTCTATCATGAACCAAGATGGTGACACCTCCTCCACTTGTCAAGACGGTTACTACTGTTCTTACGCTTGTCAAGCCGGTATGTCCAAGACCCAATGGCCAAGTGAACAACCTTCCAACGGTATTTCTGTTGGTGGTTTGTACTGTAAGGGTGGTAAGTTATACAGATCCAACAAGGATGAAGACTACTTATGTACCTGGGGTGCCCAAAAGGCTAGCTTCGTTTCTCAAATTGGTAAGGACGTTGCTATCTGTAGAACTGACTACCCAGGTTCTGAAAACATGAACATCCCAACCTTGTTAGAAGCTGGTAGCTCTGCTCCAGTTGCCGTTGTTGACTCTGATGACTACTACACCTGGAAGGGAGGTAAGACTTCTACTCAATACTACGTTAACAACGCTGGTGTTTCTGTTGAAGATGGTTGTATCTGGGGTACTGATGGTTCCGGTGTTGGTAACTGGGCCCCAGTTGTCTTAGGTGCCGGTACTACCAACGGTAACACTTACTTGTCCTTGATTCCAAACCCTAACAACAAAGAAGCTCCAAACTACAGTATCAAAATTGTTGGTGAAGACGGTGCTTCTGTTGTTGGTAACTGTAAGTACGAAGACGGTGACTACAACGGAAGCTCTGGTTCCGATGGTTGTACTGTTACCTTGACCTCCGGTAAAGCTAAATTTGTTTTCTATTAAGCTACTGTATAATACCAATATATGTTTTGATTCCGATTCATAGCCTCTGAAAAAAGCCCTCTTTGCCAAAGCCTTGACATTCTATCCCTATGCTGGTTGCTGAATTTGCTAGCGATATTGCTACCTGAAACTCGTCTGTTTACACTAATGAACCCTGGGCCGACGAATGTGGTAAAATTGGGCCTGTCATTCGCGACTTGCCCGGGCACATTACTTCCTCCAACAGGGCGTTGGCTCGTGGTATTTAGTGGTGCCAAAACCCGCCGCATTTGTCGCGGTTACCGCACTTTTAACCCTTTTACCGCACGGTACCTTTTGCCTGCAGGGTTATAATGAACCATTGCCAATAAAGTTAAATTGATTCAGAGCTATGATTTATTCAACTCAAACTCACAACATCCATATCGTGTCCTGAACGGGGTTGTGGCTAGTGGATTATCTGTGAAATCAATTGCTGTAACTATGACGAATAAGCTTTTCACGGTCTCTCTCTCTCTGCATTAATATCTTTCTCCAAACTCACATGTTGAAGCCTCAATTTACCTTCTCGATGATCCCTGAACCCTATCTGGGCTTGCTATCATCTCTCCAGCAATAGTGGTCAAGCAACCGTATAAGGTTTTGTAAAGGGGCCAGTATAAAACCCCTTGTTTCTGGCTCTGTTCTCTCTTCATCAAATGTCTGATATCGATAATCAACCGTACTATAAATTAAGCACTGCTCCGGATCCAAACACTCTTGGGTTGATAATACAATGGGCCCTTTGGGGTGCTTTTGCTTATTGCCTCGGTAACACCATTGCAAGTGTGATCCATGCTTATCACAGTTGTGTTGAACAAGCCAACCGTAATAGAGATGGCCCTGCAGTGGGAAACACATCGGGTGTATCAACATCAGTAGCGGCCAATTCTTATAAGGTTGTTGTCAATGAAGTCAAGGGAGCTTATGAGCATGTGGTGGTTTCGATAGTGTTGTTGGCAGGATCACTTTATGCCCTGAGTACTAGCAAAAAAGAGCTTCCTGAATTTATTCACAAGTATTGGCTGATTGCCGATGATCACTTACGTGAGTGGACAAATGGCCAGGAGAAATGGGTGTGGGGGGTCCTTGGTGTTGGGGCTTTAGCATTATTTATTTCTCGGTTGTTTAAGTAGGCATGATTAGAGAATAGAGTAGCTTTAGAGAATATAGAGGTTATATTTTAAAATGCACAGTTAGACAAGGAACAAAAGGAACAGTTAGGCAATACATAGTCAGAAGAGTTGAATGCACAGATTGGAGATATCTTCGACACAACATATTGTAGACACTTATAGTCAATGGTTTTTTAGTACAATTTTCATGCCTCAAAAGGCTGAATGTGATTGCAAAAACTTGTGATTTTTGCAACATTTTCTCAAAGCCCTATTAATTGAAAACAATATTACTTCTTCAGGAACATTTATACAAAAAACTGGATGATTCACCAAATTCTCTGAACTGACGATATTTGAAATTAATCCCGATATTACCCTATTTATTACCATATCCAACATATAAACCTCTATTATCATATAATACACCCAGAATACTACCTTCAGATTCACCCAAAAGCCACACCACTACAGTAGTTGACTATCAATTCGCCATTGACTCCAAACATTCGGTATAACTCTCCCAAATTCTCATCTGGATTGGGCAGAAATGAACTGGATATATATAGTTGTACCGACAGTAAGCGCAATTTGCTACAAAGAAACTTCACCAAAACACTCACGCTACTTGAACCAGAGACCTTGAATATTCTAGGATTAATTGATCCTGTTGACCCAATTGGTTTGAATCGTATGGTGATTTTATCATTGTGAATTAGTGATTGTACTAATTGATGCCTGCGAACCTCATCCTGTTGAATCCCTTCTCTATTAAATATCACGGACGCTGAAACGGACTCTGTATCAACATCTATAGAAGCACTGCCACTATGGTTATCGCTAGAATCATCCTCACTCTGTACTAGCGACATAATCAATGATGCTATCCAAACCAATTTTGCCTGTCGCACTGCAGGTTTAGGCGCGCGCTTTTCGTTGCCTTTCCTCATACAAGTATATCAATGCTGGACACCGAAAGTAACGACGAATCGTCTGTCACCACCATAGAGGAGTTACCTGTTGAAACCATCATCAGCAATATCAAGCTCTCTGCTGCAGAATGCTTGGAGTCTAAGGATTTCCTTTCCTACAGTACTATTCTTGATGTCTACCTTTCAGACTTCTCCCGCTATACCTTGGAAGAAAGAGATAATTTATTACTGACCTTAGCAGACGTGTTGGAAGAAAACCCCGAACTTACCTATGAAATTGGTTGGGATTTGCCTGAGTTTGTAGTCCGGTATATCGAGCTGATTGTTAACTTCGAGGGAATATTGAAAGAGTCTCCTTGTAGCAAGCAAGTGTTTAGAATCTTTGACGACTTGGTCCGTTTGGGGAACCCTAAAGAGTTACTTTTGAAAGGGTGTGAGCTTTTGAGTGAAATCAAGGGGTCTGAAATCACCATAACTGATGACCAACTGATCAAAGAGCGAATATTCGACTTGAAATTCTACGTGCTACACGAATTGGTGGCCAGTTCTTTACCTCGAATTGAAACAGTTTATCCTTCCAGATTCCTTTCTATGGCTATAACAGCCTTGATAAACTCGATATACATCAATTTGGATCTCATAACTAATGCTGAATTCATATTGAAGAGGCTCTATGGGTTTATTAGGAATTATGACTCACTTCCTTTACCAAAAGATCATGGATGTTCCCCAGAAGAATTGAAGAAAATAACTGAAGACGAAGAGTACCTACAAAGAAAACTCTTGACTGGTTTCTTATCCCATATCATTGTTTTAGCTAGTAAAGAATGGTCTCCTGACCAATCGGTGATATATTTCTCGAACATAAGACAAGATACAAGTTACCAGGGTCAACGATTGGCTGTAATCGAAATGCTTTCGGAGTTGTGTTTGACAATGGACATAGAACTCGATTCGATCTTCAAGAACCTTATAGTATCCAGTCATGAACTCTTCCATAAGTTTGATTTGAAGAAATCTGAAGATGAATTATTAGGAGATGTATTCGAAAAGTTGGTGGTAGATTATCAGCAAAACTTGCATACCTCAATAATCAGTTCAGATAAGAAAGAGATTGAGATTTCAAAGTTGGGGTGCTTGATATATTATATTCGGAATGTGATCACACTTACTCGGAACGGTAACGAAGTTAAAGCTGGATTCCCAGTGAAGCTCAGCTTCAACGATGCATTGATCTTAACCTTGAGACTTATCGTGCCTATGATGGTAAGCCCTAAGTTTAGTAATAACATTATCAAAGATGCAGTGGTCTTCTGGGCTTGGTATGCTATTGAAAAACTGAATTCTGAAAATATTAACTTGTCGTTGGATATCAGTACTATTCCTAAACCTTACTTGATCACTTACTTCCAGCTGTTGTTATACATCTGTACCTCATGTCCAAGCAACAACTTCAAGAATTTAAGGTTCACCACATTGACTCTTTTGACTAAAGTGTTGACATTGTCTCCAGAAGAAATTAGTTATAATTTTCTTATGGACTGTCTTTCCAACTGTCCTATGATGAATGTGAGATCAGCCTTGGTGGGAGTATTGAAGGAATTGTTGACTAAAGACAAGTTTCACGGTGAAGATTTAGGGTTGTCCAAATTAAATATATCTGAAGAATCTGACGCATCCCAGCCCCCAGCCTTACCAGCCCGTGAAACGAAGAGATCGGTCAAATACTTGACGTTGACCACCACAAGATTCAATGAGATTCTAGACTGTGTGGATGATACAATCGAATCTAGTTTCACCGAACTCGAACTTGATCAAGATTCTGAAACAGAAACAGAGACTGATGATGTGGTTGGAAAGTCATACAAGTTGGACCATGCTTCTATTGGTACATTATCCGCTTACTTAAACTTATTGGCAGTGCTAAAGAAAGATGCTATATTCAAAATGAATCAGCAGAGAGTCGACAAGCTTGTGAGCTCATTATCAAAGGTATTGGCCGAGTTGAAGACCCAATTCAAAGATTCTTCTACCGAATCAAATATGGTTGGATTATTGTGCCTCACACTAGATAGGGTATCTGACTAATATTTCTACAGTCTACTTCATAAATTAATAAAATTTTTCCATTGAATCTCCCGTAAATAGTACATCCAATATATGAGACAACGTTATACCATAATCAATTTCTAACGCTTCTTCGTTCCTTTCTTAACGTTCCTCTCTTCTATCAATGGTCCCCAATATACAAAGAATCCTTCCTTGGTTGAACTTATACTTTCTTCCCATTGTAACTCGTCGTCATCAATAAATGGATCCTCATAATCGTATTTACCAACCTTACGATTCATTTTCGCTTCATGCCGTCTGACTAATTGTTCCTCAGTTAAGTTTTCTTCCTTCTTTCGTTTCTCCACTTCGGGCTCTTCCTCATTATCGTCATCATCGTTATCATCATCATCTTCAATCATATCATCCATGGCGTCAATGGCAGATTTGGCTTCCGGGTGCACTACCGACCAGCCGTACTTCTCTTCAGCTAATTTCAACACGTTAACAATGACTTCAGATTGACCGGCCTTGGGATTCTTGGGGTCCAATAATGGAATGTTCAATGCTATTATGGGGAGTTGTTTTTGTTCTTTTTTCTCGGGCTCTAGAATACTTGTGATTGGTTTATCAGCCTCTTTCTTTTCGTCTTTCTTGTCTGTCTTAACATCTTTCTTGTCCGACTTATCGTCTTTCTTGTCGGGAGTCTTGTCTTTCTTGTCGGGAGTCTTGTCTTTCTTGTCGGGAGTCTTGTCTTTCTTTTCTGGTGACTTTTCGCCTTGCTTATCCTTTGCATCTTTCCCGTCTTGTTTGTTGGTATCAACC
Organism: Yamadazyma phyllophila; assembly: GCA_030571955.1. Lineage (NCBI taxonomy): Eukaryota > Fungi > Ascomycota > Pichiomycetes > Serinales > Debaryomycetaceae > Yamadazyma > Yamadazyma phyllophila. Next base: position 229,796 of record JAJLZE010000011.1, on the reverse strand, counting down.
TCTAGAATCTCGGGAGGTGGTAACTTGATCGGCTCTTTAGGCTTGATTTGAATCACAGCTGGTTCAGGTGTTTTCCTCTTCTTGCTGGCCACTGGCTGCTTCTTTTCTAGCTTACGTTTCTCTGCCACCTTCTTGGCCTCTTGCTTTTTCTGTTGTGGTTTACGAGCAGGTGGGGGTTTAGCATCTTTGGGCTCATCAACTAATGGCTTGTCGTAGTTCATGATTGAACTGATGGAAGTCTTGCTGGGCACTTCAATCTGGAAAGAAGTCTTGAATCTTGATACCTGATCAGATAAACTACTCATTTTATCGGCTGAGTAGATTGGTGAAGCTACTTGTTCGATTGAAGTTTTCAGCTCAGCCACCCCAGGAGACGGCAGACTGGAGGTGAACTTCGGCAATGGTGATGGCTTTAAGCTTGGAATAGGTGAGTCATCTAGCACAATAACCGTATTGCCTGTGCCCATTTTTATTTCGGTTTGGTAGGTAGATACCAAGCTTCTAATATCGGCTGGTTCTTTACCAGGAGAATTTGGTATCTCTTGGGATACCTGTGAAGGGTTGTCTTCAGCGTTAGGAATGACTTCTACCTGGTCACTGGATAGTAGCGACATGATAGATACGTTTTTAGACATGTCAATGAAGGAAGTTACAAAGGCGCGAACGATAGTTGTATATTTAGTTGAAACCTATGAGACGGTTCGAGTTAGAACAATTCCTTTATTTTATTATCTAACCTATCTACACTCTATGCTCTATCCAATTGAGTCTTTGTACTGTAAATTCCAAGCTTGCTCAAAGTCAAACTTGTATCTGACCCATATCCCTCAAGAGAATTCATCAGTAAGTCTCCATTCCAATAGTCTGCGTATACTTTACACATGGGCAAACCTAATCCAAGCTTGTACTCATGTGGCCTTGTGATCAATCCCTCCAATGTCGACAGTTTTGATTTGGTCAAGCTAGACTGGCTATTAATATCACCAATGGTGGTTTTCTTGAGTAGATCTTCATCAATCACTGAAGACCCTGATGCGGTTACCTTCAAATTGGAATACAATTGTAAGCCAGGGATCCGGTGGAAGTTTGCAAGAGACTTTCTAGCAAACTGAGGGTTCTTTCCAAACGACCAAATATTACTCAACTTGTCATGATTGATGCCTCCACCTTCATCACTGAATCTAAAGATTATGTTTTGTGGGGTATTGATTATGGTTATTTTGACTGGTGGAAGTTTCTTAGACGTCATGTTACCGTGTCTCTTGATAGTTGCCTCGTAACTGTTTCTTAAGATTTCTCCGAATAAATAGTGGAGGTGAGGTTTCATGAACGGGAATGAAACATTTACATCACCATCAATTTGAAGATCTGGCATGTTATCTTTATTACTGTGGATGGAAAGCATCGAATTCTTGACCAAATCAGACACGATGTTCAAGTGGTCTACTGCTCCACAATGATCGAACATTTCTCCAATATAGTCAGGAGGTTTAACATTTTGAGGTTTGGACATATAGTTCTCAGTCAAAGAAAGATGCTCTTCCACAATGACTCTTCTACTGATTCTTGATCTTATCATTGAACTCATAAACTCATCTAGTTGATGCTGAGGGAACTTTTCCAAAATAGAAACTTCCAAAGCCCCCATCATCAAATGAGAGAGATTGAATACGTGATCATCCAAAAGTACTGATAATTGTTTACAGAACTTTTCATTTTCTTGAAGACTGGTGATTTTGGGCATTTTCCTGAACGCATTAAACAGGTGGTAATAACTTTCGTAGATCTGGAGAAAGTGGAAGTTGTTGACAATACCAAACGGGAGCTTTTGTAAGTCTCTGATTCTTATGGCCAATCTGATAGGTAGTTCTAATCTAACAAAATTGGCACTATGGAGGATCTTCTCCTTATTGAGTTTCTTACCATAACCTGCCAATTGACGTAACGAAACGGGGTGTGGCTGTTTTCGAGAATACTCCATTAAAATTTCATTCTGGTAGAAATGCTGGGGATTCAAGATATTGGAATAGTTGGGGTATGGGCCGAGATTATCAAGGTGCTCAGCGATTCCTTTTTGATTTATCACCGAAAGGAAGTCTTCGTCTATATATGAGAACGGAGTGATTCCTTTGGTGGAATATGGCCGTAGGTATGTCTTAGTGCAGCGTAGGGCCGGTATCTTCATGATGCGGTGAGAATTGAGTGAGCAGAATGAGAAGATGAGAAGTTGCGATGGACGTAAGGGATTAAAGAAAAGAGAATAATGAGCCTGGTGAGTACAGCACTGGAGGTAGGACTAATGAAGAGTGTTGACAGAAAGGGCAAGTGAGGGTTATGGTGGTTGGTTTCTCAAGGATCTCTTTACCCAGGATACCGATGGAGAAGAGTGTTTTGTCAGAGCTTGTACTAATAGGGTAGTGCATATATTTCAAGTATCCCGACCACCATCATATATTTCCCAGACCACCATTATAAAGGTCATGGTTATCAATAGATCCTTTGTCTCTTCATTTCTTCCTCTGTCTAGACATTCATTAGTGTGATCGTAGTTCCTACTCCACACGAGTAAATAACATTCAAGGCTCAACACTCACAAATACACTCCACTTAAATACATAATAGTAATGCATAACGATTGACCAAGTCAAACCACTTGCTTCTTACACACTTCCACACCCGTCACATACTGAACCCTCTACTAGCAATTTCATCACCGCAGCCTCTCGTCTCCTCAATTCGTTTCGCAGCCGATAGCCCTTGCGCGCCTGTACACAGCACAACCAGCCATCTATTGATCTAAATCACCATCAGCTTTCTAAAGTTTTCTGATCCAACTACCATTGACCATGAACGTTACGGAAAGAGGATACTTTACGAACTCCTATCTAGACACGGTTAACCGGAAACCTGGCCGCCGTGGTGGCCATGATAGAAGTAGACGACCCCGAGATAAAAGAAGCTTGACAAGACAACCATCAGATAACACGATTCTGCAACTTCAGCCTCCTGCCTCTCCACAAGAATCAAAATTCACCACCCAAATTGTCTCTCCCCAAACGGCCACCACCAAAGACTTTGAGGCCTCTGACGTGATGCCTGCCTCCCCAACTACTTACACCACGAACGCAGACTCCCCTGAGACCCAATACACGAATACAGACACAATCAACACAGAAGATGTATCGTTTGATCCCGATGACTTGCACGAGGAATTGACGCCTGCGCAGTTGAACGTGTTACAGAGAAGCCAACGCCCACCTGCAAGGAAAAGACGGTCAAGACCCAAGTATGATAATTACAGTGAGTATAGTAGGGATGATAGCCGGTACAGTGAGAGATACGACGATAGATATAGTGAGAGGTATAGTGATGCAGGGTCTTATGACAGTGGCTACGACGACTCCGTGATGTATGACGATTACTATAACCACGACCACCGTGTCAGAGTACCCAACACTTCCAGAAGGCCTCAGCCACCAAGAAAGCCCCAACCACCGCCAAAAAGAGGTGACGATTACTATATCAAGCAGAAGAAACGTTACGATGAAGCCGAATTCTACAAGCCCAAGAACTATACTCATAAGACGTTCAGAGAAGTGTTTAATGATAATGATGAAGAGCTGGGCAAATATAATCCTATCGAAATTGTATTTGATGACCCTGAAAAGCTAAGAGAACAAGAACAAAATCAGAAAGTGAAGAGAGCCTTGAAGAACATTCAGGTAAAGTTGGGTAAAGATGATTATTCCAACTATGATTACTATCACGAAAAGAAAAAGGCTCCTGTTAATAATGCTTCTAATGTTGTTTTTGTAGCTGGTGATGAAAGTGATGACTCCGAATACGATGAAGCAAAAGTCTTGGATGTAAGTGGGGAAGAAGAACAGAAAGATAAAGTGAAGAAGAAAACCAATTTCAAGAAATTATGGAAAAGGAAAACAAAACAGATAAAGAAGGAATTGGGAAGGGATTACTTCAATAGTATGGAAAAGCATTGGGTTATGGAGGAAGAGAAAAAGAGACAAAAGGAGATTGAAAAACACCAAATAGAAGAAGCACATGACGAAGCCAGTGAAGAAGTTTCTATGCTTGAAGTGCCCGAGACTGAACCAAACACAAAGCAACATACGTCTAATGGTGGCTTCTATGCTGGGCCTAACCCTAACTTTCACCCTGCGTGGAACTACCTTCTTTCATGGCTCACATACGAACAACCAAAGCCTGAATATCCACAAGAAGAAGTCGAAGATATCATGTCATCACACACCAAAATTGAAGAGATAGTGCCCGAGCAGAAACTGGTGAAAGAGAAGTCTCTCAAGCAAAAGTCTCAATCAAAAGCCTTGGTGAAGTCTAAACCAAAAAAGAATTCTGTTCAGAGAATAAAAGTCACAAAAGATCAACTAAAGAACATTAATAAGAATATGGTTAAATTGAAAAACATGTGGAATTTACCCGCTTCCAATCTTTTTGCCAACCAGCAAGCAATTGCAGCAGCGGCTTCAGGTCCAAGGAATGGGAGCATAAAGGGAGGAATGGATATGGCTACCATCAACGAATCACTTCCTAATTCATCTGGGTTTGACTTCCCATTCGACGAAAACTCCCAGGAATTTGTCATTGAGCTAGATGAAGACGACGAAAGCATGGCGGAAGAATTGTTCTTTAACCCGCTTACAGGCCAACTTGAAAAAGAGCCTCCTACATCTTTTTCATCTATGGATCATGACAAGAATTCAGGCAGAACTTCTATGACCAGATCATTCGGGGGATCTTCAAACACAAACACAATGCTCATTGACACCACAAAAGGGGCGCTGGCGATTATCTCCAATATCAACCAGCTCATTAAAAGTATCAAATTGATGAAGATTATTTTTGCACCCATTGATGTGATAGCGGAATCATTCCCTAATTTACAAACAGTGGTGATCATGATCGAGCTCGTGATCTTTATGTGGATGCTCTACGAGTTGAGTCTTCTCATAGATGCCTTGTGCATGATGGTGAAGGCGGTTTGTGCTCCTATGATTGCCATGGGTAGATTTATGAATAGAATTATGTAGACAAATATGATTATTTTAAAGTGCGACATGAAAAACCAACTGAAAAAATTCACTAATGCTCAGATCCAACCGTATAATAGCCAGATTACCTGGCAGCTTGAGGCAAGTGAGGTATAATTCTAGTACCCCCAAGAAGGATGAAGAAAAGAAACTCACTCCCGAAGAAGAACAACGCCGGAAAGAAGAAGCAGCCAAGCTTGCAATGCAATCTCTTAAAGATATAGGAACAATGTTCTCAAATGGTTCAGGTGATAAAGACACAGAGCCAATAGACACACAACCGATATATGAAGATCCTTCTAAGTTCGGTACACTCAGTCTTTTACACCAGGGTCAAGTGTTGCAAGAGCTTCAGAAAAAATACGATTCCAAATGGATAAATTTGACCGAACAAGATAAAAAACTAGGCTACTATATAGCTTATGGTAACTGGGGAGCCAGAGAAAAGTTCGACAATTGGAACACAAATGAAAAACCATACGATTTGCCATTTGCAGAGCCGGTGGAGGCCTCAAAAACATCACCAAAACCAACCGATTTGGTGAAGAAATTACCACCTTTATACCTTGCGGAAACACCCATCAGAAAGCCCCAATTCGATACAAAAAAGATGGACCCGGTTACCAAAGTGTTCATTTACATCACATTATTCATAAGTGTTGCAGCATTGTATAGAGATAAGAAGATTGGTGAAGAAGGAAAACCCAAGGAAGTGGTGGTACGGGATTTGTATGAAGAGGAAAGACAGAGAAAAATCCAGGAAGAGGAACAGAAGAAGAAACAAGAAGAGGAAGCAGCTAAGAGAAAATGGTACTATTTGTGGTTGAGATAGTATCTATCAATTCATCAAAGTTATAAATCATCGTGTACATATAATATACAAAGACTATGTCTAGACTACACAAGTTAGACTACACAAGTTAGACTAGACCTGCGTTGGGTTATCTACAGGCTACTTCTCTTCCTCTTCGTCGTCCTCTTCTTCATCGTCATCATCATCGTCGTTCCAACTGTTCTCTACCGTTTCACGAACACGCTTGATATACTGAGAACGATGCTCTTTATATAAATTTGCAGCCTCAGCGTTGGCAGGAGAGCTGATATTCGGGTCGTTCAATAACGACTGGATCGACGTCAAGATACTCGACACATCATAAGTAGGTGACCATCTGTTCTGTAAGATATCTAAACATAATTCTCCTGAGGCATAGACATTTGGATGAAACATTTCACTTATAAACTTGACTGTGGGAGGTTTATTAGGATATTGTTCACCGAACTGTAACACGAGTTTGAACGTTCCATCTTCAAATGGTGTATCTGCTGGGCCTATGATAACTGCATTCCAGGTCATGACATTATCTGGTAATGGAGATGCTGACACTCCACTCGGGGCGTCTTGTTGTATACGCTGGGATGTTAGTAAAGAATAAGCAAAGGGAGACGAGTACATACTTTGAAGTCACGCATGAGTCTTCTTTTGGCTGGAGTCGACATGCTGGGCTGCTCTGTGTTCCTTGTTGGTGTTACTTGTTGATTGGTGACGTAGGTCCAAAGCGGATATTGTAAAGATTAGAAATGCGACTTGCCACTGTGGGAACTGCGGATGAGACTTGGTACGGCGAGGCGGCGAGGGATTTCGGAGAATTAGCGAGACGGCGCGAGGAACAGAGCCACTGGCGGGAAACAATTACTTCGGTTTACATAAAACAAACATAAACTAGGTATCAAGTCGGATGACCTTAATCAACAGAATTCTATCTTCTATTTAAGCCTTGTGGTAAGCTTCATTTACTAACTTGTCGAGATCCTTCAAGAGTGGTTCGGCAGTTTCAGTAAATTTATGCATGAAGCTTTCGAAAACACCTTCCATTTTATCAGCTAATTTACCTTCAGTACCTTTGGTACCTTTGATTTCAGTGGTTTCTTCAGAACCCCAGAAATCAGTTAAATTGTGTCCAGCACCATTGAAAGCCAAAATGTTAGGAGTATCTTCTGGAATATCGGTCAAGATGTTCTTAGAACCGTATGCAATCAAGTTCTTCTTCAATTGGGCTGGAGTCACAGAGTCAGCAGCACTGAAGAATTCACTGTCAGCTCCTGGTTGCAAAGAGACAAAGTAAGACAATAAACCAGCAATGTGTGGAGAAGCCATAGAAGTACCTGATAAAGTAGCAGTAGCAGTGTTGGAGCCAATGTAAGTGGACAAGATGTTTAATCCTGGAGCGAAAATGTCCACACACTTACCGTAGTTAGAGAAGTAAGCTCTTGCATCAGAAATGGTGGATGCACCAACAGTGATGGCATTCTCAGCAGAAGCCGGAGAGGTGTTACATGCATCTTGGTTTTCGTTACCAGCGGCAACAGCGAAATTCAAACCAGCCTTAACAGCAGCGTTAACGGCTAAGTCTAATGCAGGTGACTTTCCTCCTCCCAAAGACATGTTGGCTGTAGATCCCTTGAAACCCTTCTTGCCGGCTTTAGCTTCAGCTTGGTGAGCTTTAGCAGCAAATTCAACCCCCTTGACGACGTCTGACATAGAACCAGAACCATTGGATCTCAAAACCTTGACGGCAACAATATTAGCCTTCTTGGCAACCCCGTAAGAAGCAGAACCAATAGTACCTGCACAATGAGTACCGTGGCCGTTACCGTCAATATCACTATCACCCGATGGGATAGTTGAACCCCAAACGGCTCTACCACCGAATTCTTCGTGGTCAACATTGACACCAGTATCAATGACGTAAGCAGTAACACCTTCACCAGCGTCGGTGTCGTATAAGTATTGGTTGAAAGAGTTCAAGCTCAATGGTTGCCTGTGAGAAACTCTAGCCAATCCCCATGGGGCACCCTTTTGGATGTCGAATTCATTGGCATAAACAACACTGTCTTGTTCAACAAACTTAACAGCTGGGTGGCGTCTAATTAAGTCGATGGTTTCTTCTAAGAAGTAACCAGAGTAACCGTGCAAAAAGTCACCAACCTTGAATGAGTCAACAATTCCGCCTTCGGCCTGGACTGATCGGGTGGCAGCAAAGAACATTTGTTGTTGGTTTTCATCCATGCCGGCCAATGAGTTCACGTGTTGCAAGCCGGCCCATTCCTTGTGGAAGCCTGCCACGTCGTCAGAGGTGTCATCATTGAAGACCACCATATACTTGTGAGGGATGATATCTCTCTCCTTACTGACGGTCTTTAATGGAGCGGCATCAGCCCAAGCCTTCAATTCAATCTTGAGCTTGGAAAGAGACTCCTCGGCGGCAGCCAGCAAAGCGTGTTTGGCGGCGTCAAACGATTCGTGGGTGGCATCTTGAAGTTGAGCCACAGCGTCCTTAGCGCCAGCAACTGCGTCTTTGGCAGCTTCACCGAACACGTCAATAACGTCATGGTGAGGAAGCACAAGCGCTTGAACGCCCATGGCGGTCAAGATTGACAAAGCAACGGATTTTTGTAATAACATTTTGGTTCTAACTCAGGGGGTAAAGAAAAAGAGTTAGTTAATTTTGTAAAAAGGAGAAGTGGCGATAAGATAAATGTGTGAGCATTTTCCCTGCATATCAGTAACCAGCATCGCCCGCGCAGTTACCATTTTCGCTTGGGCATATGATAGATAACAAGGTTATACTAGTAGAATTGGAGCTGTTGTTCAGGTTAGAGATTGAAAGTGGGATGGTCATAGGTTGGAGTCTTTAGGTGGTGCTTAATGTCGGTGGCGTGAGAATGTAGAAAAGCTTGGTAGGCCCAGATAAGGTAACTGAAGTTATTGCGATTTTCACAGAGAAAGAAATGATTAGTATGTTGAAAGAGCATGAATTGTTTGTTCTATTATTGACCATAATGACCCCTAGTGTTATTTCTTACCTCACTCTTGCTAATACCAAGTCGGTATAGATTATTAGAAGCTGCTCAAATACCCAAAGATTATTTATCAGTGTGGCTAAAGGTGTGTAGAAGGGAAAAAGGTGGGTATTCCTACACCCACGGATGGGACGACATGTACATTAAAAGATGGGTATAGTTCCAGTGTATTTGCAATATGATACAATTGTACCGAACCAGTTCAAGCTTGCACGCTACGTGTTGATGTACTCTAACCTCGCAGATTTTCCCTTTTACCCCAGCTCGTATAAACTAATACCCTCTGGGTTAATTTTTCGACTCTAAGCCATCGCTCTTAAACATCCCGCGTCATGCGATAAGAATTAATTCCCATGGAGATACGATACAAAGATTGATCAAGAAGTTTTGAAGAAGAATTCTAGCTATCAAATAGCTTGTCATATTGAAACCCAGATCTATAGTAACAGAAGTCTCAAGCTATCTTAAGAAACTTGGATTAAAAAGTATGAACTTAAACTCATAGCTAGCGTCATTATAAATTATCGAGACGCCGTAGATAAAGCTAAATCTCTCCAAATATCATGGGTTACAGCTGGTATCAAACAAGTGTACATGCATCTGTAATTGGCTGGGGGTCACAATGAACCTTTTGAAAGATTATATAGCTGAAGCAAATATTCAAATGTCTTTGGAAATTGTTACAGATGCTACAGCTTGGGTGCAAAAATATTCAAACTTTCAAATTGATCCAACTAGTAACAATTCCTGAGGTAGATTGGCCATACAAGGTATAGTACAAGGAGTTTCTTATACCCCATACCCTAATGCACCTCCCACATTCAACACTAATAATGCCAACAATAACCCGATCAAGCTGGGTTTTTGACCTTTTGAAGCACCGCTTTTGGATCGGTTGTAATACTCTCCTTGTTGAACGCCACACGAGTAAACCTCCTCATAAGTATAATTAGCATTGTTGGAGTAACCATCAAGTCCACACCCGAAAAACTCCATACTCCCATCGCTTGTAACGTTCAATCTCATCTGTATTGTTTAAGTTAAGTTTGAAATTTTGGGAAAATCCTGTTCATTTTATAGTAATTTTTTTGAGGAGACTAAGTAATGGTACGTCAATTTGTGCTCTCCGGATTTTAGGCCTGCAGGCTGAATATTTTAGACTTTTTCAAATAAGTCCGGCAATTTGTATGAGAGACTAGTAATATGATGGACTAGTTATGTCGATAGGATCCATCAATAACACAATGAAAGAAAACTCAGTGTTACAACAAAGGAAATCCTTACAATATCACCTCATGTTGATTCAAATTCTCTATGAAACAGGTCGCGTGCTAGCTTCCGCATTTGGGCCTTTAGGACTGTCGAGGCGCCGTGCGTTCTCTAAAAATATTTTTGTCATCATCATCGTTATCGTCATCGTCTTCAATCATATCATCCATGGCGTGAATGGAAAATTTGGCTTCGGGGTGCACTACCGACCAGCCGTACTTCTCTTCAGCTAGTTTTGAGACGTTAATGACTTCAGATTGACCGGCCTTGGGATTTTTGGGGTCTTTCGATGACGGCATTTCTTCCTTTATGCAACCAAAAAATAAAACAGTATCGTGTATGGCCTTTATTTATTCCTCTTATTGGAATTTGACGTACGGACATAAAAGACTAAGCCTGAAAAATCAGATACCAGTTATTGTACACAGTTCCCCTTTATCAACAAATCATTTTGTTAGAGACTGTTCAAATATTTTGGTATTGACTAAAGACCGAGATTGATCTTAACAGGCTCGAAATTATATAGCGGAAGGAAGCATAGATATCAGTTGGCTTACCATAGGATATTCTATCGGCTTTCCTTAGTGCGGTTTGTTTTATCGGTAGGGCGCCAAATTTATTTCTCTACGGCGTAAATCGTTCTATGCAGCGACGTTCATTTTGTTCGAGTCAATGTGACTTTGTATAGATATTCATAGTACCTATTATACGATGATATGTGACCGTCAGATCATAGAGAATCTTTGTATCACCACGAGACAGAAAGGTGAGGGTGCTCGGGGAAATAATAGCTCCATCAGTGAAAGGCACGAGAATGCTCCGTGGCTCAAGTATGAGCCTCTAGCCATACCTTCAATTCTTCTTCGTTCACCGGCGTGATTTCACTCAATCCCTTGAGCACAGTTTCAGGCATGAACTCATCAATAAACAGCTGGTAAAGTAGACACTTAGCATTCATGGATTCATTCACACAAAGCCAGAATCTGTTTTCCCCTTCGACTTCCTTTCCTTTATTTATTGGTAGCTGGGGACGAACCACTTGTGGGAGTAATTCATTTTGGACTCTTTGCATAATCTCTTTGATCTTAAGTGCTGGGTAGTTACGCTTACATTCTGGATTCACACAGTTTGGGGCATCACACCCTTTGCTGAGCTGTATAACGTACCTTCGCTCGAGTCTTGATTGTAACTTCCTATTTGTGGGGTCATCTTCTGGACTATAAACTAGCCCATAACACAGGTCACAAAGCCCCATGATATTCAAAGATGAAGAAGAAGCTAAACATTTCACATTGGTGCACTTGTTAAAATTCCGCTTGAACGTTTGGATCTTGGTTCTATTGTCTAGCTTATGTACTTCCATATGCTTTTTGAAATCCTTCCGTTTTATTGGACGTTCACAGGTTGAACATATATCGGTTTTGTTCCCACAATTGTTCTCATGATTGGTCAAGTTCTCAAAGTTATCGTAGTATGTGGCTCTTCCTTGCTCGATTATGAGATGGCAGAACTTACATTCGTGGAGTTTATGGGGACAAACAGTAGCTTTGTGCTGTTGTATGAGGTCTATGAAGGAATTGAACACTGGACTGTCTTCACAAAGAGAACAAGCAAAGTCTTGATGGAAGAGCTTTTCGTGCTTCATGCGGAACAAAGTAGAGTCTGAATACTCATCACAGTAATCGCAATGCCAGTGTGATGATGGGATACTTTTCAAGAATGTAGCTCCACATTTCGTACACACAACATTATTCTTTATGCAAAATGCTTCGTGTCGTTGGATCAGTTCTTTAGGAACTAATTTGGAGCAGTTGGAACAGGGAACAAGTCCTTCATGTGGTTGAACAACTTCTGGCCTGTGAAAGTTTCCATTCTTCTTCTGTTGATGAGATCCTTGAACTATTTCTAATTCGATATCTTCTGTGACCTCCCACGGAAAAGGAACAATATAAATCCATTTCCTCAAATCATCTTCATCCACCTTCTCTTTGATATCATGCTTACAAGCATCAATGAACGGTAGAAGATAGTTATAGCTGATTCTAATGGTCTTTTCACCCTGTGCCTGAGAAGTGAAATCCTGATCTAAAGTAGAGAAATTGAAGTTCTCCAAGTTAACTAGCATGTCGTGACCAACCACAACATCTATATTAGTTAGGTCAGTGCTATCTATTGACTTCAATCTTAATTCCAAGTCACTCGTAATGTCCAAGATATTCAACTTTAAAACAGAAATCTTGGCTCCAGGGCCATTGAAAGGTACAACTTGTAGACGCTTTTTACCCAACTCTATCACTTCGGATGTATCTATGTTAAATCGAAGCTGTTGATCTGCCATTATATCGTTCAACGGAACAATATCCAACACCAAGTCTGTATCTATTATGGAGACCGTATCTGTACTGAGGTCCTCGACAACCATCTCATGTCCATTGACAACAATTTTATCGCCCTTTGAGAGAACGGTGTATGATTCTGTTAATCTTGATTCAAGGTAGTATTTCCAATTATGGATATCAGGATAAAATTGAAGAGGCTTCAACTTCAAGTAGTTGCCTTTTGGTATATTGTTTGCGATGTTAAGCGTCACTTGAGCGCCTGGGTTTGTGTTTAATCTGGCACTTATTATATCTGGGAGCTGGACCGTATGGCTATCTGCCGTGAACTGCCGGACGCCTATAAAGGTTTTCAGGGTGCCGTTGGAGACTGAGAATAGAAGTGGGTGTGGAAGGTCTTCTCCGAATGTGGATATGGCATCTTCTAGGACATGTTGTGGGAGAATAGCTTTATCTGAGTCAGCTGGTGCTTGTGGTGCCACCGTGAGTTGGAACAGCATGCTTGAGGACTGAATGAAATCGTACAAGGGAATTTGTTGGTGATGTACAGAATGGAGCTGGGGATCAGCTACAGGCGAGGGATTGATATTTATAAGCGGTCAGCCTGTGGCAATGGCCTTGTAGATAGCTGCGAAAATTCAATGTCGCGCTTGAAAGAGTTTGGCAGATGAGAATGGAGAAGAGATGAGGGAGGGAAGAGAGAAAGAGCTGTTTGGAGGCACAAAGGCTTATAATACTTGTATATGTAGTGTGTGTTTGGGGAAACTAACATTTTCGGGGTGATCTGACTAGTTTGACTACGGTATTGTGGATTTCACAAGTTGCAGCATTAACTAAGATCTTGATTTGATCCTCCTTATTCTAATCTAATAATTTGAGTTATCAATCCTACCAAAACACTGCTTCCCCTATTAAGTGAAGTGTTCGAGTCTTGGTTGAGAAACAACCCTTGTATTGTTTCATTCTATATGTCTTTTTGGTGTTATCTACTTCGATCGCGATACTAAGATAAGACCTTCTGATTAAGTCAAGTGACTTTATACGCAAACCGACAGGCAGCAGTCAAAATGGACTGTATGATTTTGATTGAAGTCTCCATGAACTCGAATATGAGGAGCTTCTAATTAGCATTGGCTTTTCCACACCAACTTGTGCACCTGATTACAGGTTAGATGCGGATTAGCTGGGTTTCGCTTTGTCTTTTGATATGCTTACGGATTAAGATTTATGTGGCTTTGTTTACTAGTCGAGATCTGATTGTCAACTGGTTTAGCAGTAAAGATCTGTTGGTGGACTTATTTACAGGTTAAGCCTATCTGTCGAGTTGTTTACAGGTTAACATACACCGCGCTCCTAACACAAAAGTCCCTTACACCAGAATCGCCCCCAGGACCCTTACACCTACTTTATACTCCCCCATAAGCTTGCACAGATACAGTCCCATATAATAAATAACTCAATGCATTCGAAACAACAGAACTTCACTACTATGAAAAATGTCAGTTTTCCCGTTTCAGCACCGCTGCCCGAAAACGGGTTTATCAGCTACGGCGAGCTTACCTTATCAAGTAATGTTACATCACGTGAATTCACCTCCCGGGCACGTTGTTGCCAGACTGCGGTCACTAGCGAGGGGCTCGCAGTTTCTAACCCCCCCCACAATAGGTTTCACTCTGTATACACCCGCCTTTATTGTTTCTCGGAAATGAGCATCTCCTAACCCTTAATTAGGCGGTGGAGATTAATCGCGCGCCGCAGTAGGACCAGATACTCAGATCTTGACTGCAAACTACTTGTAAACACCATGTTGTTGCAAAGACTTAAACATCTACGTTCCGTCAAGGTCCAGTTGGTGATATTACTTGTGGCCATCACCGTCACCATTAACATCCTCTTCTACCAGTCAGAAGAAAAGTTGGGGCTACCCTCTGTTTCCTCAAGGATAAAAACCCAGGACGATTTCGACACAGAGGCTTATGCCAAAAACCTCGATATAAGTGTTGAGTCGGCCATGCAGAAAGAAGTGTTGAAAAAGGCGATTGGCCAGATCAAAAAGGAAAACGAAGAAAGAATCGTTCAGCAATTGGAAAAAGATCTAAGACTGAATAATGAAGCCAAATTGATAAAACTATTCCAAGACAAGATCAAAATTGAATTCACGAGAAAGGCTTTCAGACAGGACGAAGTGCTGGGCTCATTAATGCATCTGTTGAAGAAAAGTTTTATTAGGAATAATGAACCTGTACTCAAATCTTTTATTACGGGAGACTTGTTGAAGGGGTTGAAAAATGATCCCAATTTCAAAGATTTGGTTAAACTGGACGAGCAAATTGCTCAAATAACTGACCTTTTGATTGATAGACTCGGTAGCCAGACAAGCAGCTATCCGTTTTTTGAGCATGTGTTCAAGAATATCATCAAAGCTCACAATCCCAAAGTAAAACTAGATAAACAAAGCTTGGGAGAACCAATCGGATCTATACTGTTTGCTCAGCCATTTCCAAGCTTATTGTCCAAACAGGCATTACTGGAGAATAGAGTGAGTCTTCTGGAGGACCAATTCCACCAATTACAAGACACTCACGATGAAGTGGTGAGACTCTTAAACCATCTTAGTTTCCCTGATTCCACATTTACTGAAAGTGGAATAGTAATTAACTCGGGAAAGGAAGGAATAGGCTCGGCTTTGGTGTTGATTGTTCAATTACGGGAACTTGGATCTAAATTACCAGTCGAGCTTATGTTGAATACTAAAAAGAATGGCGATATCTATATCTGTGAAACCCTTCTTCCTCATTTAGATGGTAAGTGTGTATACTTGGACAAGGAGCTCCCGTTCATGAAAGAGGAAGAAATTCTGTCGTTAAAGAAATTCCAGGCTAAAGTGTTGGGAATTATTGTATCATCTTTTGAAAACGTCATTTGTCTTGATGCAGATAATTTACCCATCAAGTCTGTTGATGATCTTCTTTACACACAAGACTTTTTATCCACAGGGTTTGTTTTGTGGCCTGATACGTGGGCCAAGACCACTTCTCCTTTGTACTACGATATCGCCAGATTTGATATAGGAGAACCGATTAAAAGAGAAGGACTTCCAAACTCTGAAAATTATATCAAATACATTTCGTCCAAGATGAGGGATAGCGAGATAGCGTTCCATGACTTTGATGGGCTTCCAAGTGGACAAACAGCTGAAACGGGCCAGATGGTAATCAATAAGACTAAACATATTAAGTCTCTTTTGTTAACATTGTATTACAACTATTATGGGCCTGACTGTTACTACCAGTTATTCACACAAGGTGGTGCAGGAGATGGAGATAAAGATACGTTTGTTCCTGCTCTCCATGTATTTGGTGAGCCATACCATATAGTGTCCAAAGATCCAAATGTCTTAGGTTACAACTCGGGCCCAAATATGGATGGGCCATTTGTTGATACGACTTTTGTTCAATATTCTCCCACATCTTCCAAATATCATACAGCTGAGTTCAGAAAGTTTGCTAAGCAGAAAGGCTTGGATTCAAGACTCTGGCCTTACCAGGATAATGAATACAGCAAGAATTTGTATAAAGAATTCATCTCGGACTACGAAGATCGGGTCAAACAGTATAAAGAGATGCAAGACAATAGTATCACTTTAGAACCAATATTTCTTCATGCCCATAAACCCAAGATCAATCCTTTCACAAACTTCAAGAATGAACTTGGTGTTTTGGATAAGAGAAACTTTGGAAGAATGGAAGACATCCAAGGTATTTTGGGAAGCGAAGTGGACTGGGAGCTCAAGTTTCACAGCATATCGAAGTGGGTTGCATGTACGGGGATCAAGGGATCTGCCATCTTCAAGAGGTTGAAACTTGATCAAACAGAGGTGTGCAGTAAGATTTCTAAGTACGTCGAGTACCTCAAAAAGACTTCCTCTGCTCCTGACTCCGACAAGTTGAAGATTGACGAAATTATTCAAAAGAGTAAACAGCTGAAAGAAAACAGTAAACCAAAACCCGTCAAAGCAGCCAGTGAACCGAAGAAGTCCAACAATAAATCGAATAAGTCCAATGGTAAATCGAACGATAAGCCAGCTGCTAAGCCAGCTGCAAAGCCAGCCAAAGAGGGCGATAAGCCATAGTTATTGAATCTCAAGCTTGGTTTGGAAGACACTACAACAGAACCAAATATCTAATCTTCAGTATAGAGTGATTTGTACTAGAGAACATAAGTCAACTCTCGGGCTCGGAGTTAGAAATTTGCACCCAAACTAATTAGACTGTATCAACTCACCCTGTACAAACAGACAATACATATTCATAACAAGAGTAACATCACTACAACAACATTTCTCGAACAAGAACATCGCCAGCACAGGGTTCAGGCATTATTTCAGATGAGCGCATCAGTAATACAGTGCGGCTAGACCGACCTATTTTTAGATGTTAGCGATAACTCCAAGCAACAGACACATTTATGCACGAGACCGCCAACTTATCCCGAATGGCCCCAAATGGCTGTCATTTCTGACATCGCCCCGCTGTCAAATGAGTCACTTTGCTATTCGTTTCACGTCCCCCTCTCACACTCTTTTGCGAGACCGGTGGAGGCGAGCTCTAGACCAGGAATAAACTTTGTCACATAGCCTTTGGTACCGCATTCTACCCAAGCAAATGGCGCAGCCAATGTATTTTTATCCTCTCCCACTCTTGTGCATGACTGGTTTTTTCCGGCTCCTTGCCCCAACCTTATCTATATAGGGCTCGGTTAATAACGCGATGGCTGAAAAAAAATTGAGAAAAACAATACCTTAATAGCCATGACAAAGACAGACAGTTTCTTTGAAATAGTGGAGTCGTTTGACGTGGACTTTGTTCCGGTGAAGATGACCAAATGGAGGTCTTCCAGAACTGGGTTGCAAATCTGTTACGTCAACCAACCTTCCCCAATTGTTCAAGGCTTTTTCGCTGTCGCTACAGAAGTTCCTGATGATTCAGGTAGTCCTCACACTTTAGAGCATTTGGTGTTCATGGGGTCCAAAAAGTACCCTTATAAGGGGTTCTTGGATACCTTGGGAAACCGGTTGTTTTCTAATACCAATGCCTGGACAGGTGTTGACCAAACCGTGTACAACGTAAGTACTGCTGGATGGGAAGGATTTAAAACCCTCTTGCCTGTTTACCTCGAACACATTCTTGATCCCACCTTAACTGATGAGGCATGTTTGACTGAAGTTTACCATGTTGATGGTAAAGGTGACGAGAAAGGAGTTGTGTTCTGTGAGATGCAAGGCCACGAAACCCAACCATATTTCCAGATGTTTATGAAATTGCAAAAATCATTATACCCTAAGGACTCCGGGTACTCTTCAGAAACTGGTGGATTGATGCTGGAACTTAGAAAGTTGACAAACGAACAGATTAGAGATTTCCATTCCAAGATGTACCGTCCAGATAACTTATCTGTGATTATTACTGGTTCCATTGATGAGGAAGAGTTAATAGAGACTATGGCTAAATATGATGCCGAGTTAGATCCTTTACCAGAGACCCCACATAAGAGACCATTCGTGGATTCCAAACCCGACGAGCCATTAACAAAAGAGATTGTAGAAGAGATTGAATTTCCAGAGAAAGACGAAAGCATGGGTGAACTATTAATTGGATGGAGAGGACCCAAATATGACGATAACTTGGCATACGAGGCATTGGATATGTTGGGTTACTACTTCACTGATAACGCTAATAGTTTGTTCAACAAGGCATTTGTGGAAATTGAAGAGCCATTGGCAGCTGAAATATTTCCTTCCCAGGATGCTTATTATACTACTGATTTCAACTTTTCATTCGGTGGTGTCCCAACTGCCAGATTGGCTGAGCTTCATAAGAAAATCAAGGAGCTTCTTTTGGAACAAACTAAGCCGGAGAACTTCGAGCTTGATTTAATGAGACAGACTATACATCAACAGAAATTGAACTTGATTTTTGAAGCCGAAAAATCACCATACCATTTCCAAATATGTGCCGTCACCGACTTTTTGTATAGCCCTGTCAAGAGCAGGAATTTGCAGAACTGGGTTAATTCCAGCAAGCAGTTTGACATTTTGTACTCATGGACTTCTGAACAATGGAGTAAATTTATCGACGAATACCTCGTTAAGAACAAGTCTGCTTCCATCTTAGGTAGACCATCTGACAAGCTTAATAAAAAGCTCAAAGCAGAAAACAAAAAGTTCAAACAAGATACGATATCCAAATATGGAGAAGAAGGATTGAAGAAACTTGGAGCCATTTTAGACAATGCTAAAACGAAGAACGAGCAGCCAATTCCCGATGATTTATTGACTGAGTTCCCCAAACCAGACCCTTCCAAAATCATGTTCATCAACACCGACTCTTATAAACAAGGAACCAACGAACTTGAAGTAGGATACGATTCTTCAAGTGAACTTCAAAAGATCATCGATGCAGACAATTTCGAGGGAAATCCTCTTTTCTTCCATTTTGAAGACTTCAAGTCTCAGTTCATCACAATTCACCTCGTTATGTCTACAAAGAATGTAGACAAGAAGAATTTGAGATACTTGTCTGTTTTAGAAGAGATCTTTAACATGGCTATCAAGTCAGAAGATGGAACAATCATCCCGTATAATAAGGTTCTTGATTCTTTGAATGAGGATTTGATTGACTTCGAGTTAGATACCGGTTTTGATGGGCAGTTCTTGGAAGTTATCCATCTCAAAGTCCAGACTGAGACCAGCAAGTACCAGCAAGCAATTAACTGGTTACAGAAGATTGTCACTTTGAACGTGATTGAAAAGGAAAGAATAAAGGTGATTGTCGAAAAGATTATCAACACTCTTCCAGATAAGAAAAGAGATGGTGATCTCATGATGATCTCCAAGCAGTACCGTACCTTATTCACCGATGCCTCAACAAGAAAGGCCCAAGATTCAGTCTATAATGAAGACTTCTTCAAGCAGGTTCTTGAGGATATCAATAACGATAAGTTTGATGGAATCCACAAAGATCTCACCGACTTCAAAAACCAATTGTTTGCTATTGATAATTTCAAGGTATTTGTGAATGGAGGATGCAGTAAGCTTGAAAAGCCTGTTTCTTCATGGAAGGATTTCGTTGGCTCATTCAAGCAGAAAGGTGAACCAATACCTATTGACGCTTTACCCAAATCATATGAATTCAAGAGTGATACTGGTTTAAAGTGTTCTAACGAAGCTTATGTGGTTACCATGCCAGCAATTGAATCATCCACCCTCATCACTTGCACACCACTTCCTCTTGACTATTTAGATGAAGATGTGTTCAAAATTGCCTTGGCCAGTGAATACTTGAATGCCGTCGAAGGACCATTCTGGAGAGGTATCAGAGGTAATGGGTTAGCTTATGGTACGAACTTGAGCAGAAATCTCGAAACCCAATTCCTCAATTACTCCATCTATAGCTCTACCCATGTGGAAGAAGCTTGGTCCACCAGTAAGAAGATCGTGAATGATTTCTGTGATGGTACCACTAAGTTCGATAAACTCATTATTGAGAACTGCATTTCTTCTATCATGAACGAACTTGCCAATCTGCAATCGAACTTCTTTGATGCATCATTGGTGAAGATTTGTGATAATGTGATCAGAAGAAGAGGACCTGACTATAAGGCATTGTTGGTTAAAAAGTTGAAAACCTATAACGAGGAAGATTTGGTTCACATCATGAATAAGTACTTCAAGCAGCTTTTTGACTCTAAAAGTTGTGTTATTTTCACCAGTATTCCTAATTCTAAAAGGGAACAGGTTGATAAGTTTTTGACTGATCAAGGATTCAAGGTTGAAGTCGAAGAAATTAGTGCCGGGGATGACGGAAGTGAAGATGAATGTGATAGTTGTGAAGACGATAGCGAGGAAGAATCTGAAGACGAAGATCATTAATAGTTAATGCTAGAGTAATATATTTAATTAGAGATCCATAGAATAAAAGTCTATAATGTGAGATAAAGTAGTCGATTACGATTGTGTAGCCAGCTGGTGGCCTTTCATCAGCCAAAAGCTGCTTTCTTCAAGTCATCTCCATTCTTCCCTCTTCTACTCATCAGCCCGCTGTATCAATTTGCAGCTGCTATCGTATGACGCGCAGTTTCTCAATCTCATCGATGCGATAAACTCATTTATCACATTACTGTATTGAACCCCAGAGTTGACCATATCCTAAAGCAAGTATACTGCCTACATACACAGTCACACAACTAGGCATAAGAAAATCTTATAACCCCTGCACACCGTTTATCCGTTAATGCTGGCTGCGAAAACTACTTCAGCAGCTCTGGCCAAATCGGTGCTAAAACGCATTCGAAATGTCATATGGGGAGAACCTCCAGAAGATCCCGTGGAGGCTAGACTATTGCTCAAATTGGACTGGTTCATTCTTTCGTTCGCGTGTCTTCTTTATTGGGTCAATTACCTCGACAGATTGAATCTAAGTAATGCATATGTTTCTGGTATGAAGGAGGAAATTGGTCTTCATGGTAACCAGTTCAACGTTATCAATACGATGTTCACCGTGGGATATGTCATTGGGTTAATTCCTCACAACTTGATTTTGTTGAAGGTTCGGCCCAGTTGGTGGTTGAGTTTTTGCTGCTTTGCATGGGGAGTGCTAGTTCTTGGAATGTATAAGGTACAGCATTTCTATCAGTTGTGTGTTATTCGATTCATTCAAGCGCTTTTTGAAAGTTCTACTTTCACAGGAGTCCATCTTATACTTCTGAGATGGTATAAGGAAGAAGAACTAACCAAGAGATCTGCTATATTCACTCTGGCAGGGTTAATTGGAAACATCTTTTCTCTGACAATGCAAGCGGCTATACATCAAAGTATGGACAACAGAAACGGATTACTGGGATGGAGATGGTTGTTTATTATCGACTTTGTCATAACAGTGCCGATAGTAATCTATGGGGTATTATTGTTTCCTGATACTCCAGATACTTGTAAGGTATTTTATCTCAATGAAGAGGAGGTTGCAATAGCCCAGAAAAGAGTACGACATAAGGAGGTGGATAAACTAGACTGGCTGGTGGTGAAGAGGGTGGTAGGATCTTGGCACTGGTGGTTATTTTCATTTCTATGGGTGCTTGGAGGAGAAAATGAAAGCTATGCTTCGAATTCACTATTTGCCCTTTATCTCCAGTATTTCAACTACCCTATAGAAGATAGAAACCATTTCCCTATGGGCGTATATGCCATGGGAGTTGTTTTCACGTTCACATTTGCATTATACGTCGACACCACGGGTGCCAAATACCACTACCATATAGCCATTGTTATAGCAGTGATAATGATGACAAGCACCATCATGATGTTGGCAGCACCCACGAACGACTCGGTAATATTTGCAGCCCACTATTTGCTGGGGGTTTCATACGCTGGACAAGCGACATTCTTTGCATGGGCCAACGTTGTGTGTGCAAGTGATCTTCAAGAAAGAGCAGTCGTATTGGCATCAATGAACATGTTTTCCAACGCCGTCAATGCTTGGTGGTCGATATTGTTCTACGGAGCAGACACAGCTCCCAAGTTCCGTAAAGGGTGTTATGCCATGATAGCCACCGTGTTGTGCAGTGTGGTTGTGGCCGGAGTTATCAAGTATCTACATCTCAGAGATATGAGACAAGGGAGGTATAGGGACGATGGAGAGGAGCTGCCCAGAGAGAAAGAGGGGAGCTCCATCAACACATCAGTACACGAGAGTATAGGCGATGCTGATAACAGTGAGCTGGAACATTCAAGTAACAGAACTTAACATATCCAATAGTAAGTAATAAATATATCATATGATACGAAACTATACGTATTCACTACTTCATTGCTTTCTTCTTCCACATCTCTATATCAGGGAAATAGTAGCCACCGTACGTTTGAATGTCTCTACGAAGAGCAACACCTTTTTGACTCCTTTGGGTGTTTTGAAATGCTTCTACTCTCAGTCCAATATCTACAATTTTAACTGGTTTCTTCTTTTTCGGTCTTCTCTTCTTGTTTGGCTTTTCACAAAGACGAAGTCTCTTAAGCCCATTGGCTATTGGCACCACACGGCTCTCCCCGTTCTCGTGGTGTGATTTCCAAGCGACCAACTCAGCTTTGGCTTCACTGATTTGTTTCTTCAATGTCTCATGTTGTTGTAGCAAGCAGAAGAGCCGAGCTTCGAGACCCAGGACTTCCTGTTGTTGAGCAATAGGCGTGTGCAAAAAGTCACACACTTTGGGGGTTGGATGTAAGAATTGCATTGGGGTTCACGGTAGAATTAGAGGGTATATATAGCTGTTTTGTGGCATATCAATTGCGCTGATTGATATGCGTTTGTGCACTATGTGACATGTAATTTCAGCTGGTATGTTATGGCAAAGACATGGCGAGAGCAGTATCGCTGAGCTTAGAGCATAGAAGAGTGGTGGGACAATAATAAAGCGTATTCACAGAGACAATGAATGAGTCACTTGGATGCTTCTAGAAAGCGATCGGAAAGGGCGATAAACCGCAGGGGCTGCACCAGAGTCGTAAACGAGAGTGGAAGAAGCTGGTGGTAGAGGAGGGCGATGTCGCGCTGGAACTGGTCGCTGTGGCCGTACAAGTGGCGGTAGAATTGGTGAGGTGCAGATGGTTGTGCATATTTCCCCGTTTCTTTTTTTCTATTAACCTCTGCACGGTGGCTGCGTTCGTAAACGTTCGGAAGGTGCAGCGGTAAACCTACCACGGCACCCTTTGATTCACCACACTCGGTATAAGCAACAGTACCCTCCGTATGAGCAACGTCTCCATACCTCCAGCCGTGTACGACCACCGATGACCGAAAACGGGCAGTCAAATTAACAAAAGAAAATCAAACGGCTCTACCCCACCCGCACAGGGGGGCCGAATCGGTGGCCATGGCGCCATATGGTGCCCGCCCTCGCACCACCCAGCACGGTGCCGTCGCACGCAAAAGTAACTCGATGCGGAAGCGGGAGTGCCATTCATCCCGCATTAGTAATCACTCACCCCGATATAAATACTTTAATTATCCCACATATTCCACAATTTGCTTAATTTCTCACCATGGCTGAAGTTAAAAGACACTACCAAGATATCGACCCGCTGTCGCCAGCATTGGTGGAAGGTTCCACTGAGGCTAGAAAGCACACAAAATCAGGTAGAAAGCCTGCTGAAGGTGAGCCAAAGTCTAAGAGAACCGCCCAAAATAGAGCCGCCCAAAGAGCTTATAGGGAGAGAAAGGAGAAGAAAATGAAGGATTTGGAAGATAAAGTCAAACTGTTGGAGGACGAGAATTTGAAGATCAACACCGAGTCGGACTTTTTAAAGGCCCAGGTCGATATGTTGAAGAATGAATTGATCAAGTATAAGGGTCTGAGCAAATTCGAAATGAATTTGCCTACAAGTGTAGGGAAATTAAGTCAACCAAATCAAAACCAATACGGAAGTAGCACCACGTTGCATCTGAAGTCATCATCTGATTTCTCCGATTCCCGTTCTCTTAATAGCTCCGTCAATGATTCAAGCCCCGATACTGACGTGTCCGATGCCGGCTTAAAGAACGATTTTCCATGGTCAAAGAATAACTTACAGTTACAAAAAGCAAGCCAACTTAGCAACAGTAACGTGCCCGACTTGGTCAGCGGCTCAAGCAGCAGTGGGTCTCCACTTAATGATAATATCCTTTTCGATAGCAACGACAAGTTTGATGAACAATTGGATCCTTTTTGTAATAAACTCAATGAAGCTTGTGGAACTAAGGAATGCCCAATACCCAAGTCCAGACAACCTGAGGCTAGAAAGTCTGTTACTTCGTCTGTACAAAAAGACAGTGTGTCTCTGAGCTCTCCATTCAGCTTTTATAACAACGATCCAATATTCGCTGACACATTCAATTA
This sequence comes from Yamadazyma phyllophila, assembly GCA_030571955.1. Classification (NCBI taxonomy): domain Eukaryota; kingdom Fungi; phylum Ascomycota; class Pichiomycetes; order Serinales; family Debaryomycetaceae; genus Yamadazyma; species Yamadazyma phyllophila. The sequence goes on along the minus strand of JAJLZE010000011.1, from coordinate 205,339 downwards.
CAACTTGAATAGTAAATGGGATGAAAATGAAGCAGACCCATTGTCGTTTTTGAATGATAATAATTTCGATGTCAACATTGCTTTTGATGAACCCGATAAGGATAAATATAATAATCCAATTGACCTGCTAGTAACGGAAGAAAGTGTCTATGATCCATTAAGAGACCAAGCTAACACGAATTTCAACTTCAACGATTTCATAAAGTCTCAAATTCCATCCGATGATACCCCAACAGATTCATCCACAAGCAATATTTCTCCCGTACCACAAGCACCAGAAGCTTCAAATAAGGATGAAGATGAAGTAGTACCGGCTCCTGAAAAGACATTCAAGTGTTCAGAAATATGGGACAGAATAACGTCTCATCCAAGGTATACTGAAATCGATATCGACGGGTTATGTAGCGAGTTGAAAACAAAGGCCAAATGTAGTGAAGTCGGAGTGGTGGTTAATGCTAGTGATGTGAATGCGTTATTGGCCAGGTCTGCTGCAAGACGTTAGTATATACGAGTAATGAATGATGCTATAGATGGTAGTGGATGGTTGTATTGCAACCAGGTCTAAGCGTGAATGGGGAGATTTGTGATTGTACAAAGTATATTGATTATATGTTTAATAAACTATCAAATCTTGACTCGTGTTTAGTTGATTAATTGGCTGCAAACTAGATATCTCTTGGATAGAGAATGGATCGATAACATTGCTTGATCACCAACTCTACTTATCACGATACTCTACCGATCCACACACACACACCCCGATTCTTCGTCTCGAGACACGTCTCAGTGCCGGTTAATTGCTCTATAACATCGGTAGTTTAATTCAAATTGCTCATCTTCTTATCGCGAATTTATCAGCAATGGTCAAAAGGCTCTTAATTAAAGCATCAAACAACTACACTGATCTGTTTCAGATCGTGCCGGTCAACTCGCTCACGCCGCTCCGTATTCCCCTGGAGATCGGCGACTTCGAGCTTATCATTAATATCAAGAACTTTGACGGGTCAAAGTCTCACTTATCCAACAGTTTATATAACTTGAACAGCAACAAGTACCTTGACAATTCACCAATTGACCCCCAAAAGGACGTCAAACATTCAGTTGGTTATAATCCAGAAACATCTTCAGTTGCCAATCTCACCTTTGAAGTGAATTTCAAGCCCAAGTTTCCTTTGAATGGTAAGGACTTCTTGTTTGGCAATGACTTTACCACCCCTATCAAAGATTACGTTCCCACCACTTTATTATCTGCCGGGTTGAAGTTCTTCAATTGGTTCATCAATAGCACCGTCAAAGGAGACATATACTGTGACAAGCCCTATCTTTATGGCCCCGTACTTAATAGTTGTACTTATATGTCTATTGATGAGAGTATTCCATCCAAAGTATCCGTCCAAGACACAAGTTCTAACAAACTTCCGGAGAACTTGAATGACAACTTGGATAACATCTTGAAGATCCCCCAACTTTCCTTGGACAGAAAGAAGTTCTTCAACAAGTTGAGCAACTGTGAAAACTTTATATTCTTAGAGTCCAATACTTACAAGTTGAACTTCGATACCAATTTCATTAAGATGATGGACTCAAAGTACTCAGTCAGTTTGCCAACATGTAGCAGCAACACGTTTGAGATCAATGTCCTGAACTATGCAAATGACAAGCTTGACAACTTCAATTGGGTGCTTAAGCTTGGAGGTTTAGAGGGAGTTGGAAGCGGCAAGGTGGGGTTGGTGGTGAACTTTTCATTAGTTGATGAGGAATGAAATCTTGTTAGTTGACGAGAAATAAGACCAATGGCGAAGTATGTATGGTTATTAGATCAGATATGAATATATTTATATGGTAGAGATAGTTAGATGGGTAGTGAGATGGATAGTAAATGGTTAGTAAATGTGCTGAACATGTTGAAGTGCGATTACAACAAAAAGAGTTGGACAAGAAGAGTTGAGTCTCCAACTTCACGACCAAACACCCCCTCTAGAACCAACTGCAAACTGCTGGCATCTGATCAAGGTGATTTAGTGATGTTTTTGGTTCTCCCACATCGCTATATTACTTCGCACTCCTCCAATCAATGTTCTTCCAATAACAATGTCTACTTCTATTATTCGTACCATCAAAAACGTCTACCAGTCCGGGATCAAGAGAGCTGCATGGCAGGTAGCATTCCTCAACGACACCAAGCCAGGTGGTGTGTTAGTTGGAACCGACAGCTACGGTAACAAATATTATGAAACAGACGCCGAAGGTGAAATCCATATGAGAACCAGATGGGTTGAATATAACGCAAATTTCATGAGTATTGACATTTCAAAGGCAGAGCCAGGCTGGCATTACTGGTTGGGTTACGGGGCTAATGTTCCACCTAACCAGTTACCCGAAGAGTTACAGACCAAAAGATCTTATCCAGTTCCACAGCGTCATAAGCCAAACTTGACGTTCACCAGGGGGGCATATGTACCATATAATACCGCCAAGCCCAAGCATGAGTCGTGGAAGCCAGTTGTGAGTGAGAGACAGTAGAGTAGCATAATAAACGAATAGATCACAGATTGTAGGGAAGTAGACTTATAAATGCACGCGAGATTAATGTCTTCAAACAATCTTAGGAAGGGAGAATCTTGTGGAAGAAAGATCTGGTGGAAGAATACAAGCAGCACTACAGCTTTGCCGGGAAACGTATCACGTGAACTTTCACTTGGCAAAGAACAAATAAGTGGTGGAGTGATTTTAAGAGACGGGATGAGATGGTAGCCGTACACTCTAACAGCACTGTGTCTATAGTACTCTAAAGTGTTCTATACTTTTCCTGACATCTCTATACTTCTTCCCGCAGAAAACCATCTATCGCCAACATCTCTACGACCACCATTCCCCAATCCCTGCCCAAAAAGACCTCTCCTCCACCCGCTTTATATTCTCCAACAGATCTCAAAAGATTTTCTCAATTTTCACCATGAGCCAGAATCCTAGTATCCCCGGCTTGGCCAGCGACGCCGTGCTCAAGCAGTCCATTCCTGTTCCAGACAACTTCCAGGAAGTCAAGGGTATCGACTACTCGAAAGACAATGCCTACAACATGAGAGCCACCGACTTAATTGCCTCCATGAAAACGATGGGATTCCAAGGCTCATCGGTAGCTGAAGCCTGTGAGATCATTGATAAAATGAGAACCTGGAGAGGTAAACACAAGAGTGAGTTAGAGGATCACGATATCAAGGGAGAATTCGATGACGACGGATACCAAAAGTCCACCATATTCTTAGGATATACCTCCAATTTGATCAGTAGTGGTATGAGAGATACCTTGAGATACTTAGTCCAACACAAGCTTGTTAGTGCCATTGTTTCTACTGCCGGTGGAATTGAAGAAGATATCATCAAGTGCTTGGCCCCAACTTATATGGGTGAATATTCTTTACCTGGTAAGGGTTTGAGAGATCAAGGTATGAATAGAATCGGGAACTTATTAGTACCCAACGATAACTACTGTAAGTTTGAAGAGTGGATGGTTCCTATCTTGGACACCATGTTAGAAGAACAACAAGCAGAGTTAGAGAAAAACGGTAAAGATGCTTTTGATAACACGGCTGGAGTATGGACTCCGTCTAAGTTTATCGACAGAATCGGTAAGGAAATCAACGACGAGTCCTCTGTCTTATACTGGGCCCATAAGAACCAAATCCCCGTCTTCTGTCCTGCTCTTACTGACGGAAGTATTGGAGATATGTTATTTTTCCATACCTTCAAGGCCTCTCCACACCAACTTCGTTTGGATATCGTGGCCGATATCAGAAGAATCAACTCCATGTCAATGGAAGCCAACCACGCCGGTATGCTTATCTTAGGAGGAGGTTTGGTCAAGCACCACATTGCCAATGCCTGTTTGATGAGAAACGGGGCAGACTATGCGGTTTATATCAACACCGGACAAGAGTTCGATGGTTCTGATGCCGGTGCCAGACCAGACGAAGCCATCTCTTGGGGAAAGATCAAGGCAGATGCCAAGCTGGTGAAGGTATATGCTGATGTGACGGTTGTATTCCCATTGATCGTGGCTGCAACTTTTGCTGCATCCAGGCCATAGGCATTACGTGGCTACAAATAGATGTTGCTTACTAGACTAAACGATACCCGAGTGATGCATATATGGATTCAATAGAGAGTATAACTTAGTGCCGTTTGAAGAATGGCTTTTTCGCAGTAATTTGAAATTCCTCCGGCTTAGGATTGGCCTGAGAACTCGGGATTGGCCAGAGGTGGGTGCTGGATGTGAGTGTATTGAGAGCCTTCAATAGGAGGAAGTGGCATCCCACCACTTTTCTACTACCATACCTCTTGCTTTCTACCTAAATTCCCCAAACCTCTCCCCCCTCTGCCCTGCCCTCTGCTCCACAATTATACGAGCCACATACTTATCTTATCGCGCACTTAGCCAGCCGTCACTAATTCCCAAATATCCACTCGTTCTTCTTATGTCTGAATTCGAAAACATCGTCCTGGCATTGAAGGCCACCTTAGAAAAGCTCGAGGAGTCTACAAGCACCTCAATTGACTCCAGCTCTTCCAGCTCGAGCGTCTCCACCCCAGCTTCTTCCGTCAACGCTAATGACCTTGACCATGAAGCCATTTCTCAGGCTTACCTTGACTTCACCTACGAAAACCCAACCATCTACCACGTAGTTGACCACTTCAGCGCCAAGCTCAAGAAAGAAGGGTTTTCCTACTTATCTGAAAAACAACCATGGACTTCCTTGTCCCCTGGAAAGTACTTTACCACCAGAAACGGGTCATCTCTTATCGCTTTTGTGGTTGGTCCTGACTGGACTCCAGAAAGAGGTACAGGTATTATTGGTGCTCATATTGATGCATTGACGGTTGCTTTAAAGCCCAACTCTACCAAGCAAAAAGTCGATGGCTACGAGTTGTTGGGCGTAGCTAATTATGCTGGTACATTACAAGACACCTGGTGGGACAGAGACTTGGGTATCGGTGGTAGATTATTGGTTAAGAAAGACGGGAAGATCACTACCCAGTTGGTTGACTCGTCTCCAAACCCAATTGCCCATATTCCTACTTTGGCACCTCATTTTGGTGCTCCTGCCAATGGCCCATTCAATAAGGAAACCCAGGCCGTTCCTGTGATTGGCTTCTCTACTGATGAAGAGGAACCTGCAACCGACGACGAAAAGTCTGCTTTATTATATGGTAAGCACTCTTTGAGCGTATTGCGTTATATCTCCAGACTTAGTGGAGTCCCAGTAAAGGACATCTACCAAACTGACTTACAGTTGTATGACGTTCAAAAGGGATCGTTTGGAGGATTGAATAAGGATTTCATTTTCAGTCCTAGAATCGATGATAGAATCTGTTCGTACGCTGCCATTCAATCTTTGATTGAATCCTCAAAGGAAGACCTGATTCCAAAAGATGGGTTCTCCATTGTGGGATTGTTTGACCATGAAGAAATCGGCAGTGCTACCAGAACTGGTATCAAAGGTGGATTGGTCGAATCAACCATCACCCGTGTTTTGTCTTCTGATTACTACAAAGATAAGGCTAGCTTGCCAACTGAAGAAAGTATCAGATTAACATATGCTAATACTATTATTCTTTCCGCCGATGTGTCTCATTTATTAAACCCAAACTTCCAAGGGGTTTATTTGGAACACCATAAACCAGTACCAAATACTGGTCTTGCTTTGGCATTAGATCCTAACGGTCACATGGCCACCGACTCTACTGGAGTCGCCTTGGTTGAGGAATTGGCCAGGAAAAACGGTGACAAATTGCAATACTTCCAGATCCGTAACGACTCAAGATCGGGTGGAACTATTGGCCCATCTATCTCTTTCCAGACCGGTGCTAGAACCATTGACTTGGGAATTCCTCAATTATCCATGCACTCGATTAGAGCCACCACTGGATCGAAAGATTTGGGTTTAGGAATCAAGTTCTTCAAGGGTTTCTTTGCTGACTGGAGACAAACTTACGACTCCTTCAAGGATTTGTGATAAAAGTTATCATTTACAACTAAATATACATTGTACTTCATTTGAAATAGCCCATTGTCGGCCGGAAGATGAGTCTGATGGCTTAAAGCCTCTGCGGTTCTCTTCACTAAGTCTCACACCTATCTCAAACTCAACGAGTCATAAACACTGGTCACATGTTTTCGTTTCTTCTACCACCTTCCCCTTCTCTTACTAGTCACTATTTGCAATCGGTGCTCACACGACAAGTCGCATTTTTGTTGATGATGGGTCAATACACTTTGCCATAGCATCTACTGTGAACGCACACCAATACACTTTTTCGCCCGTGTCAATAAGAATTGATAGCTAATATATCATGGGTATGTCCAGTCAATTGACTAGGAAAGCCATTACGGCTTGAAACCGCCATTGGGCCTTGTTAAATAGGCATTTACCCGCGGTCGTTTGATTCGTTACACATACTAACCTCTAGTGCCTCCAAAGAAAATGTCATTACAGGAATTCATCACCGACGAATGTACGTACAGAATTCCCAGCTTAGCATATTGTGTAAATGCTACCCATGTTTTGTTTACCTTACTAACTTTCTAGCTCTCGGTGGTTCTTGGGCAGACGATGATATAGATGTTTCGTCTATATCCGTGCCAACATATCGGTATCCGTCCGATTCAGGCCGCCAAACAAACCAATTTGGCGCCAGCTCTATAGGCCATGATAGTGGACCTCCCTACATTGTGAAACTACTCAATTTACCCATGAACGCCAACGATAGTTTTATACAAGACCTTTTTGGAAGTCGGTATACCAGCTACAATAAATTCAAAATTGTAGTTGATCCTTCATCGAATGTGTTGGAAACATTTGTGTTGAAGAAAGTTGCATTTGTCGAATTAAAGAGTCATCAGGATATGACTAAAGTATTAAAATGGCAAGATCTTTATTATAAAGCCAGTAAGCGAGTTGTCATTGAGTTGGCTAATTTTATGGATTTCCAAGATTGCATGAAGTTTAATGAACAGCATGGTGATGAACTATTGAGGATTGAAGATGATCTTTTGGCGGGTAGGATCAAGCCGGTCAACGATTCGAGAGGAGGAAGACCTGACAACAGGTTTGACAGACCTGGTTTTGATAGACCCGGCTTTGACAGACCTGGCCACGACAGATTCAGGTCTGGTCACGACAGGTTTGGTGCTGGTCACGACAGATTTGGTGATAGACATAACGACAGATTTGGACCTGGTAATGATAGATTTGGGCATTCTGTAGGCAACGCCGAAAAGCCAGAAATCGATCGAACCCCCATCTTGGGTCATTCAGATACGAAGCCCAAACCAGAGCCTCATAAACCAAAATCAAACCCTTTTGGTGCAGCCAAACCTGTTGATGTGGTTGCCCGCCAGCATGAGATTGAAAAGAAATTAATCACCATCAATCATACAACCATAAAAACCATTAAGCCAGAAGAAGACGAGGACAAGCCTCCGATTCATTCTCCCCAAACTAAGAACGAGGTCCTCAAGAAAACCTCAAGCCCTGAATCTATTAAACCTCAACTGCCAGATTCATCTAAGTTCAAACCCGCTCCAATTGCCCAAATGAATCACAATGGATTGAGTATGGCGCAATTATTAAGCAATAAGCCCGAGCCAAGTTTAACTCCTAATCGTAACTCTCCTAAACCAGCAGCTTCTAAGCCGATCATTTTGAAGAAAAAGCATCCTGCAGCCGTTGTTAAATCTGCTTCTGCTGAACCGGCAGATGCGCCAAGAGAAGAGGAAAATGCAGCCAAACCTGAGGCCAAACCTGAAGCGAAACCTGAAACCACGACTGAAAATAACGAAGCAGATAAACCAATCGACACTTCCGATGTGGCCACACAAGCTGCACAAGCCGCTGAATCCAAGGCTGCTGAAGCACCAAAGAATGGTGTTGAAGAGTCTCACTCTCTGTCTCATAGAAGGACTAGCAGAGGAGGTAACTCCGATGGTCCAAGACGTGGAACTGATGGAAGAAGAGGAGGTGAAGGATGGAGAGGAAACTCTGATGGAAGAAGATCGAGCCATGACAATGGAAGAAGACTCAGCAATGATTCAGGAAGAAGACCAAGTAGCGAGCATACATACAGAAGAGGCCATTCAAGACGCGGTCTGTATGGCACGAACCACAACTCCAGGGGTGGCTATACACGTTATCCACGGTCTGGCGACAGAGTCAGAGCTGAAGGGGATGTTGAATCGCCAGAACTTGAAAAGGATAGAAGGTTTCATTCTGATAATGCTAAACCACATGAAGGAAGAAAACCTGTTGAAGCTAGCGATAAACAACTGGTTGCAAACGATCAAGACCAGCCTGAACACAAGTTTGAGCCAAATGCTACAGATAATTCCAACACCCTGGCATCGCCAGCAAGCGGTGAAGCAAAGCCTGATTCAAAGCCTGCCAAGTCTCAAACTGTAGGAACAGAAAGTGAATTAAGCAGCGACGATAAGGTTGCCCAAGCCATTGAAAACAGTTCTAAAGAGCGGTTGAGACAGTCTCGAGGTAAACCCGTAAGACCAATCAGCAGTAGGGGCTCTAGAGGTAGAGGCAGAAGAGGCAGAGGTTATCACGCTGGGGACAGAAGCGAGAGAGATGAAAGGGCCTCAAGCTCCAATGCTGTTGAAACTGAGTCGGCTGTTCCAGAGAGACACGAAGCCACTCCAAAGGCAGATCATGGAAGAGAAGACGAACCTAAAGGCGAGACAGAATCAAAAGAAAGAGAGCAAAGAGAACCAAAAGAAAGAGAGGATCAGGTACCAAACGGAAGAGAGGAAAGAGAACCCGACCACGACGGCCATAAAGAAATCAGATACGACTCCGAGAATGGAAGAGGAAGGGGCCGTGGTAGGGGACGTGGCAGAGGCACTCGTGGAAGAGGAAGAGGCCGTGGAAGAGGCCGTGGATTCAATCTCCATTACGTACGCAAGCACGATGATGAAAAGGATAGTAAGCCAGCTGTATCCGAATAGATTGAACTGTATAGCTAATGTACAATAGACAATTAATTTTGCATTGATAACCCTAAATAAATATAAATACCGATGAGTGAATTGAAGATTTGACTTTTGATTGCAAATAGGATGTGATGGAAATGACGGAGGTAATAAGGACATTCAAGATGTTCCCGTCGAGTTTCAATGTATGGATGATGAATGAGATGCAAATGGGGGAGGTTTTCGGGGTATCATAATAACCCACTATCCTTTAAGGAATTTTCCAAAATAGTCTCTTTCACAGCTGCAAATACCAATTCGATATTTGTCGTGTCGGTAGCTTGAGTCACATGAGGGTAGATATTCAAACCAGACCTGTTCACTTGGGTGAATCTCCATAAGATATATTTAGCTGCTTTATTGATATTGTTGCCTCCACTATAGTCTGGGAAATAATTCTCCAATGGAGAATAAGGTAATTTTTCTGCAAACACATCGATTTTGTTCAAGAATAAAACAATACTTGTTCTAGCAAACCAACGGCTATTTACCACACTATCGAACAATGCCAAAGATTCTTCCAATCTATTTTGACTGTTCTCTTCAAGTAAAACTTGATCATACTCTGAAAGGGCAACACAGAAAATGATCAAGGTGACGTTATCAAAGCAATGGATCCATTTCTTTCTTTCCGATCTCTGGCCTCCCACGTCAAACATATGGATGTTCAAGCCGGGTCCCATTTGGAATTTGAAGTCATAGATACCACTTGTTTTCTTTCTTGTACGTAAAATGTCATTAGTTGTTGGAATATAGTTGGATTTACAGATCCGTTTGAGGTCCGATAAAAAGTAGTGGGTCAGGTCCACGAGGTAGAAGTCTCCTTGATGGTATTTGATGAATTCTCTTACTTTAGGGTTGCCATAAATGGTTGATATCTTAAGAGCAACTTCATCGTCAAAGGAGTCAGCAGAATTGATATTGACTTCATAGTCAAGAATCTGGTTCAAGTCATCTTGGCTTAATAATTCAGACTCTTCATTGTCGTTTTGATCCTTTGAAATTAAGTCCGGTTGTAAATCAACTATAGCATTAATGATCAGTTTAATACACTCAATGACATTCTTATAAACAAATGGTTTGTATTCCAAAAGTTCTTCTTTCGAATACCCATTTTGATGTAAAATCTTCATTTGCTTGACAATAGTAGATTTCCCACTTTCACCGGATCCCAACAATAAAACTTTGACTTCTTTACTTTGACTGGATGGTAACGAAGTGGATTGATTTGATACTTCGGAGGTGACGGCAGATTGTTGGACGCCAGCTGCCTTTTCATTGAACCGGGTGGCGTCATCATTACTGCTGTCGCTACTATCATTATGCTCTTTATGAATTGTAGTTGACGAGTTATGATTTGCTGTAAGGGTATTTTTGTTCGGTACTGGTTTATTTTTGGTTGCGGACGAAGATGGCACTTGAGGGGCAGTATTGGGACGGGTGCTAGTCGGGCGGGTGTTGGCCTCGTTGTCACCGCTAGGTTTAGAAAAGCAAGAGCCCATTTTTAACCGAAATTAATTTATAGCAAAATAGGCTGAAATTCAATTGAAAGATCTCTTACCTTTATATTTTTTCTCACTGGCACAAATTAATTTGCATTTGAGGATAAGAATTGGTTACTGCAATCAGCTCGGAGTTTTGCAGGTTGGGTATTTTTCGACTTGAGCTCCGGAAATTGTTGGTTCTCCGAGGGGTAATATCGCGCCGCCCATTTCTCAGTACAGCTCAATTTTAGGCCATTTTTGTTGAGGTTTGCCGCCAGCCCGCGGTAAGGTAGCACCATTTACTCGGCCGAGTTGACAAACCGGAAGTTTTACGACATTTACTTGAATCAGAAGTACTAAGCTTTGAAACTAATCGAAAGTATAATTTTATCTTTGGAGCCCCAGGCTGTTTGCAGTCCAGCCTAGCGAAGGCATGGTATTAGTAAAACAAGCTACTTTGATTGGATACGATTGTCTTATTTGATTTGAAGCCTATTTACAGGTTGACGGTGCTCTTGGCTGAAACAACTAAAAGGTGGATGGGTTCAAGTGACTTGCAGCCTAAATGTTTCGTAAGTTTTAAGCATCTTACCTCAGTTATAGGCGACACCATACAGCATCAACAGTCTTAGTGCAGATAGACTTGCGAGGTGAATTGATAGTCTCCGTTCTTTACTTCTTCTTGAACTTGCGATGTGTCAAATGGTGCAGCTGTTCAGTTGAATTAGTATATGATAAACAAGATCAACATTAGAATCCAAAACTACAGACTTACGCCTCATGTGATAAACTTTAAATGTCTGTATTGAACGGCTCTATTCCTCGGTTTGTGGGAACCAAGTAAGAACAGGCCAAACTATTTCTGACTTCTAGTATAAAGTTGGCCTTCAATTCTAGTCGTCAAAGATCTTGTAGTCACGACCCGTATTTGAGTCATTGGGGAATCTGAAAACACCAAGAGACTATTTCCCTATAAATAATTATCATTTTAATGCTTTTAAGCTTGCAGAGTTTAGACTAGCCACTACCGGTTACAGATGTTATTTAAGGTTTTTGGAAATCATTGGAAACTTCGAATCGGCAGCTGCTGATTTACTAGCTTTGGCCTATGAGCGAAATCAGTAGAATTGATGAAGATTTGGTACAGTAGCCAAAGTCACAGTGGCCTTTTAGTCCCAAGTAAATAAGTTAATTTGAAGCCAGAACTCCAACAAAGAGTCATCAACGAAGAGCATTCATGTACACACATTCTACTAAAGATAATTGGATTTGGTACTACTAATTCAGCCCTTTCTGGTTTGACCATCTTCAATTGAAGGAGTAGCGATATGGTACGACATTTGACTTCCGGGATCGATCCACAAGAAATTTTGAGCGCTCCAATTATTAAAAAGGCGTAACCTGCAAAAACCCAAGCGACCGGAGGCATTTTAGGCAGAAAGACAGAACCCGCGCGCATATGCTGGTGTCTTCGGTGCAGAAGGTGGGGAGCGCTGTAGGCTACACGGACGCCTCTGTAGGCGAGAAGCGGGCGATAAATTGTAATTGTTTAATAGAGAATGTTTGAAAAATGCCTCGGCACAGGTTACCATTAGCCGGATTAATTGCTAATATGTATTGATTGGTTTCGTAGAGGTAAATGCAGGTTGCGGCAGTATTCCCGAGGCCATGGACCTTACAACCCCATGGCCAGTGGGCCCGCCGTGGCCGGATTAAAGTTTTTATTGTTGCAAGGAGGGGTGATGAGCACACCGGCCCGGTGACGGGATCCACCATGAAGCAATAATTTAATGATGGATGACAAAAATAATTAAATGCAACACCATTTGTTGAACAATTTATTGGCATTCCTACGGCACTTAGAACCCCTCCATTAAATTTTCTACCCTCTATGTAGTTTATGTCATTTAATATCTTCAGGTGAAATTTTATCGCACCGCATCTCGGCGTTTGGCCGTGCGGTGTAACTCACGCATAGGAGCTATTTGTGCACTGCGTCATGCGGCGGCGAGTTTTTGGTGTCATTGCAGAGGCAGTAAAAGAGGGGGCAAGCATAAAGGCTGACCATACCACTGCTGGTATGTAAATGTCATTTCCCTCACAGCACAGTCACGCGAACAAAACAGCTAGCATTGGGTATCTACGCTTGAAGTTTCCCTGTTGAGATATATGGCGGAGTAATACTGGATGTTCCTTATGATACAGGGCACCGTAACGAGGATTAGCGGTGCTAAAAAGGAAACGCTCTTATGCCAGGAAAGCAATTCTGGCGAGATCGGCTAGAGGGTAGTCCGAGAATGAGTGAGAAAGGGAGGGAAAAAAAATAAATAGCGCCGCCCGGTTTCGATCCGGGGACATCAGGGTTATGAGCCCTGCGCGCTTCCACTGCGCCACGGCGCTAAATATTAGTCAAAAATTCACCCATCCACTCATACCGTGCCAATTTTTTGTCGGTAATTGGAGTAGGTCACATGACTAAAGTCATGTGTGTAACTACACATGATCAAATAACTAGAAGAGTCCTGTGTACGATGATGATGGAAGAATTGGCGAGGACGGAATGACTACCGGGATGTTAAACATACAACGCCAGGCTGTCAACAAACTGGACGAATTGGGAAAATAGTCTATAAAGGATTGAATTCCCACTTTCCAGGATTTTAAGTAATTTTTCAACCAAAAAGTTAGTAGAATACAAGTTCTTAACCCTGTAGATATAATCCTGTAGCGGAAAGAATATTTACACGTGATAAATGGGCTCTACCAACCAACATTTTTTTACTGTAGATCAATAGCCGTAGACTCCGGTCAATTTTACTCGGCACGAGTTCTACAGTATTCACCAATTGACGTGCCGATGCGCCGCAACTGGAACCCTCGGAGAAAGCATTAAGGTTTAGTTGACCGGCCAAGTATCGATAGACATAAACTTTCAATGAATAAAAGACGAACCGAGGCGTTATACGGTGGACTTCAGGTGATTCAACACTGAGAAAGGGACTCGACTTTCCCCCAACGACATCCACATAACGACACACACATAACGACATTTCCATAACTACCTGTCTAAAATACTGGCGACACTTCTCTCAAAAGACCATTCTTTTCTACTCTACCATTCATCAACCTGTCTAAATCATAAGCATGGCATTAAAGTTATGCAAGATAGGTTTGTAAGATTTACTAATTACTTCAAAACCCGCATATGAATGTCTAGTTCTACAAGCATTACAAATACCATTAATAAGCTATCCTAAGTGTTCGTTGCTTTTAAACAAGTATACCGTTGAATCACATGCTGTCAATACCCGACCAAAGCAAGTGCTGATTAAACAAAGCCAGTGCTCCGGTTAAACAAAGGCAGGCATCACCCCCGGGGTCAACGGATATTGCTCTTAAACTGGACTGCCACATTTCGTATGTCGGACTTGTTCCCACCCTTCCCGACATTACTAATTTGTTAGTTAAATGTTCAGCCGCACCATCACGCGCAATAAAAGGCCGCTCGCCAGCCATTATTTTATTCAATGCCCGAAAGCGCTGCAAGCTCAGAAGATCAGATAGAAAAAGAACACCAAGTTGAACACCAGCCTTCCCCCTCCCACGAGGAGATCGGGTTGGCCAGAGAAGTGGTGTTTATATTTCTCTTGATCCTCACTCAGTTTTTAACCCAAGCAACTTTATCTCAAACAGTTGTAACCAACCCTACTATAAGTAAAACGTTTGGCGTAGCTGGACAGCCGGGTGAAGAGTCATGGTTTGCCGCTTCTTTCTCCTTAACGGTGGGAACATTCATCTTGATTGCAGGAAGATTAGGTGATATGTTTGGCTACAAAAAGATGTACGTGATAGCCTATCTTTTGATATCATTATTCAGTCTTATCACAGGCTTCACTGCGTACGCCAAGTCGGTGGTCTTCTTTGATGTGATGAGAGGGCTTCAAGGCTTGGGATTCTCGCTAGCCTTCCCCAATGCTGTAGCCATTATTGGCCACTATTATCCAATGGGTATCAAAAGAGTTATTGGAATGTGTCTCTTTGGGGCGGTTGCTCCTGGTGGGTTTGTGGTAGGATCATTGTTTGGGACTGTGTTGACAAACACTACGTGGTGGCCATGGATGTTTTGGATCTTATCCATCACCACTTTTGTGGCAGCATGCTTGGGTGCAATAGTGATCCCAAGCAATATCTCCAACGATTCAGATAATCTGTCCTTCGACTATTTGGGATCTATAACCGGAATGGCAGGTTTAATCTTAATCAACTTTGCTTTTAACCAGGGCCCAAATGTAGGCTGGGAGAAACCATACGTGTATGTGTTATTCATTATTGGTATATTGTCAGTGGTGGCATTTTTTGTGGTTGAACGTAAAGCTAAAAGCCCATTAGTACCTGCCGAGGTAATGAAAGGGGAAACAGGTTTTGTGTTGGCCTGTATTGCTGCCGGTTGGTCGAGTTTTGGAATATGGTTATTCTATTCCACAAGGTTCATGGGTGAAATTGATAACCTTAACTATATTCAGCTGTCTGTAAGGTATATTCCTGCTATAGTGATGGGATTCATTGCTGCTGGTATAACGGCCGTAGTTCTTTCCAGGGTGAGACTGTCTTATGTGATGGCTGTGGCCATGATGGCCTTTTTCATAGCCAATGTGCTTGTGGGAACTCGTCCAAAGAACCAGATCTATTGGGCACAATTGTTTGTGTCTTTCATAGTAGCTCCTTTTGGGATGGATATGAGTTTCCCTGCTGCCACAATTATTCTTTCCCATAGTTTCCCAAAACATCAACAAGGGGTTGCTGCTTCAATGGTGACCACGGTAGTCAACTATTCCATCTCTATTGGGTTGGGATTTGCAGGACTTGTTGAATTGTATACCACCAAGGGAATGGAGCAGAACGAAGCTACTAAAGAGCTCGGAATTAGAAATGCTTTCAGAATGTCAATGGGTTTGTCCGGTTTAGGTGTAGTAGTTGGTGTTCTTTTTGTGTTTTATGAACATCATAAAGAAGCCAGACTAGCAAAAGAGCAACAGATCACGCCTGAAAACGAAGCCTAAGAATCGAAATTAATGAACGGATAGAGAATATCAATGTGTATATAGAGAGAGATACAACTGGTAGTTACCATATATTTAATTGCATAATGTTATTTATATATAGACTAGGCTTGAATGACTAAATAATCTTGTATTCTTCAGCAAACTCGATAATACTTTCAGCCACAGCATCGGGGTGGTTGGTGGATGCAAAATGGCCACCTTTGATCTCAACAATCTTGACGTTCTTCGAGTCTCTCTTATAAGCATCTTGGCCTTCTTTAGGGAAAATGCTATCGTAGATTCCCCAAACAGCCAAAATAGGAACGTTAGAAGTTCTGAAGTATTTTTGGAATTCAGGGTATAACTTGACGTTATTACGATAATCCAAGAACAAGGTAACTTGATTGTGTACAGTATTAGGATACTCGACCAACAATTTCCAGTCGAGTAAAGGATCTTCTGGGTTGACAACAGAGGAATCAGGTTCGTTCTCGTAGTACTGCTGGTGGTAAGGCTCGTATTCTACCACGAGAGAAGTCAATGTTTTCTTGACATCTTCGAATTTCTTCGATTCTTCAGCTGTTAAAGAATCTTTTTCGATCAACTCCCAGCCAGCCTTCAATGGGTCCCAGAATCCTTGAAGACCTTCGACATAGGCATTACCGTTTTGACTGATAATACTGGTGACTTCAAACTTAGAATTGAGTGCCAACCTGAACCCGGTTGGTGCCCCGTAATCGAAAACATATACACTAAATTTGGTGATCTTCAAAGTGTCAAGTAACAACTCAATTGACTTTGCAATGTTATCAAAAGATACCTCGAAGTCGTCAGGGATCTTGGTTCTTCCAAAAGTTGGTAAATCAGGTGCAATGATATGGAATTTCTTATTCAATAAAGGAATAAGTCTATTGAATTGCCTGGAAGATGTGGGGAATCCGTGTAAAAGAAGCAAGGTTGGGTTGGCCTTATCACCACTTTCGCGGTAGAAAAGGTCGACGTTGTTGGAGAGTTTGGTGGTGTTGTAAGTAGAGGACATGCTTACTAGAATTCTGGGGAATTGGGCCGTTTAAATATGTCCCGGGGAAAAGTGGCTTTGGTTTCGGAGTTTGCGCGGCGCGCTGTGGCCATTTAGGTTGAAGCTGGGGAACGCACTAAACAAGCCAATTAGTCGCAGATCACTGCAACCACGGGGCTTAAGCCCAGGCACTAAATATCAAGCTAGACGATGCAAGAGAAGCGTACAGATTGAATTTGTATAGAGAAAGGTAGAAGTAAGTCAAAAGAAGTTGGTATTTCGCCGGTACTGCTACAGCGTATTAGTCAGCCACGGGTGATTGTCCGATGAAAGTATGTGATCGGGTAGGACGCGGAAGGCACTATACCGACATTTTCCCGCTCGTCCATTGTTACGTGGTTTCTCTACTGCTTTGTTGTCAATGGATTGGTGTGGGTTGTCTGGATGTAGTATGACGTGAAAGTTGTGTAGATGATAGAAATTGAATAAGAGTCAAAAGAGTAATCGAATACTCAATTATAGTTCTCTCACTTGGCAATGCGAGTCAGTATAGTTGTTTAAACTGTCAGTTCAAAGTGTTAACTTCGAGTCAGTTTGTTCCTTACGTCTCGACACATGCTTAATCCCGAACGTCAACTCAAGGCTTGAGTTTCACCTGCTCGGCTCTAAATACGTGAAAGTCGGCGATACTTAAAGTTTGTGTTCAAGGCTTTGGTCCATGTAGAAAGGGTAATCTTCAAACAGATGTCTTTGCTTTTGCAGCCTGATAGAAATGTGTACTTACGGGGTTTAGTGTCACTTGTAGTACTCAGTAAATAATGCAAGCACTTTTTAGTGAATAATCTCTTTAATACTTGTGCCCATTACTTCTCCTACAACATTCTAAATGCTTAATTACTTATGCTAATCTTAGTACCTCCTTTCCTATGATACTCAATACAGTGTTCAAGCTATGGTGTACTGCCCAAGCAAAGTGCCAATTCTGCAATCGCTCAAGAGCCAAGGCCTGCGACTTTTTGCAGCCATCTGCACAATGAGTTTACAGACACTCTTTGATCATTAAACAGTAGTAGAGACTTGTATGATGTTCTATATAATAGCTATACACCATGTTACCAGAAATGCTAGAAAAAATGTGCTTTATAAAACTTTACCAAAAACTTTTATCTACGTTTTGTGATTTTTATTTTTTATTGACTACGTACTAAATAATATAAAAACTATTTTTTTTGTTTTCTCCATCTGGACAACTGGCAATGGGATCTTGGGGAAATGGTTTTCCTCAAACGTCTCCATAAGCCCTTGATTCCTGAATTCTTCTTAGTAGGCTCATGTTCAAAGCGAATATGAATGGTCGACTCAGAATCTCCGAAGCGAGTAGATTCACTTTCCATATCATCTTCAACTTCTGTGTCGCCCTCTAAGCTTGGAGTGCCAGAGAGGATACTTCTCTGCGAGCTATGAGACATAGTAGCAGGATTAGCAGCGAAATCGTAGCTGGTGTAAACAGAAGCAGTGTCAGACAGGTAAATAGAATCTTCATCCTCAGATGAATCTGGTTCATAAATTGAAGAGTCCTCGGTTTCAATAGTGCAGGCAGTGTGAGGACAAACAGGATCAGGCATTGGTTGTTGAGCCAAAGCCTCTAAGAAGGAAGTGATTCCAGGGTGATAAGCAGTATCGTCAGCATATACTTTTTTTGGTCTAGGGTTAAAGAATGAAGGGACCACTGGGTTCTCGCTAACTCCCTTAAAGTTAGCTTGAACACCAGTACCAGTAGCAAGGTTAGCATCAACAGTGCTAGTCATTTTACTAGAACCAACCTTTGGAGTTTGGTTTTGGTTGGTGAAGTTATCTAAATAGTTATGCTGGATAGCAAAATTGATTTCCTTTTGTAAACCTTCGAAACAGCCACTAGAGTTATAGTTTGAAGGTGAAACATCAAGGTGCTTGAGTCTATTGGATCTGATTTCATATCTGTGGCTATGATCCTTGAAGGTTAACTCAATATACTTTGCAGCCATTAATGGGTTTTGGGAAGTGATAGTTATGCCCATTAACTTATTGTTTCTACAAACAGGGAAGCCAATAAATGGCACCAAAGAGATCCCTTCGTCACAAGAGTCATCTTGGTGGGTGTTAGAACTGTTTGAGAAGAAGGTGTTACCATTTTGTTTGGTAGTAACTTGGGGAGTTTGGGCTGCAAAAAAGACAGAATTGGCGGCGTTTGTGTAACCGCTCTTTTGAGCAGCAGAAAACTGTTGGGGAGTGGTAGAAGTAAGGCCCATAAGAGGGGAGGTAGGGGAAGGTGCTCTGAAAGGGAGAAAGCTGGTGTTGGCGTTGCTTAAAAACATTTTTAAAGAACAGAAGATGTTTTAAACTGAAAAATTGTTTTACTTCTGGGGTTGCGAATATATACTGTGATTATGTCATGTTGAGCTAAGCATTACAAAATGCTGTTAAATTCATTTATGACTAGCATAACAGAACAAAAGTAATGAGGGGAGAGACAGAGCCCAGGGTGACCGATAAATGTTATGGTATATAATCATGCTTGAAGTGTGTAGTAGTGGAGGTTGCAGGTACCAGCACTTTAAGTCAATAGGATAATAAAATGTGAAAACAAATAACAGGCACCAATTACAAGACATTGAAAAGAGTTTCATTAACGGGTAAAGATGAATATTAACATTCCTCCTAAAAACTATAAGATAAGTAAAAATTAAATGTTCTGATACTAGAAATATCTACAGAGAACTCGCAGATCAAGTTTACAAACTCCACAAAAAGGATTTTCCAGAAGTTTCATTAACGACTTCAGAAAGCGTTCATTCGTTTTCGACGACAAACAGAACAACATTCTTCCTTCTCTACTCCCCAATTCCCTCTTGATACCCGTAGATGTACCCGCTGAAGAAAGTCATGATGGCTGGCTTGTTGCAGCTAAATTCGCGAAAGTCATCTTCGTTCACCATGCTACTGAGGATATATGAACTAGTAAGAATGGGCCCGCATCCGGCGACAGAAGAGCCCAACAAGGAGGTGGTGGTGATAGAAGACGAGCCGGAGGATCCGGTCGATGAAATGATCCATGAATTCGAGGGAGACTCACTCATAATAGATGAAGACCGCTCGGGTCCTATACGCTCCCATGATCTTCTTTCTACCCTCCAAACAAGTCATTACCAAACCCACCAAGTGGCTCTACCGCCACAGTATGGGACCTCATTCCTGAATTCCACAAACTTCCACTCCGATCCATCTTTCAAAGTCATAAAGTTCAATTCGGAGGTGGACTTTCTAGCAGACTTGAATCAAAGGAGTAAAGACTATGAATCGAAAATTAGTAACTTCTACTTACCAGAAATCAGAAAATCAGACTTTAGGAAGGATGATAAACTCGTATACGATGATAGATTCAAATATTCTATCGACTATAAACTAGAAGAAATAGAAGAGGAAAAGAAAAAGAAACTTAGTAAAGTTATCGAGCTTGGTCCAAGTGAGTTACAACAAGTCAAAAGTGTACTCAATGACCGTAACACCAGCAAAGTGGTGGTAAAGAAATACCACGACTTAAGCGTACGAGACATCCAAACATTACGGCCTGGAACTTGGTTGAATGATAGTGTAATAGACTACTATTTGAACTTAGTATCCGACCAAAATGAACAGTTTTTCAGTTGGACAAGTCACTTTTTCACCACACTTAAAGAGAGAGGATACACTGGTGTCAAGCGGTGGGGTAAAAGAAAGAAGCTAAACATATTTGAAAAGGATCTTATCTTCATTCCAATAAACATTAATTCCACCCATTGGGCATTATCCACTATCGATAATAAGTCTAAGACCATCCAGTACTACGACTCGCTTCGGTCCTATGGGGGAGAGTTCTCGGGATTAAGTTTGATCAAATCGTATATGGAGGGAGAAAAGGAAAGACTCGGGGCGCTGGTGGACGTTGATGTATATAAGATTCTACCAAACATCGATGTTCCTCAGCAGCTGAACGGGGTGGACTGTGGGGTGTTTGCATGTGTGTGTGCTAATTATATCTCCAAGTTCAGGGATTTCACATATAGTCAAAAGGACATGAACACCTTGAGGCAGAAAATGGTGTACGAGATACTTAGCGGCAAGTTGTTATGATTAGTTACGTCTTTAATATTACAAATAGAGTTGGGTACAAATTCGCAGTAGACTAGCCGCAGAGTTATGGCTGTTTAAGTGGTAGAATGAGAAGCCGTGATAAATGTCTGCATTGTGTCTCTATATGATTGAGATGAAGGTGTCTGATATGTGATTCCCGGCTCGTAGTCTTGAGTAAGAGGTTTAGTAATTCTCACCAGCAGATAATTGATAACGTAAAGGCATTTTTGTTATTCTCTCGAGCATATATAAGGAAAGGTATAAATAAGGCAGGATTGTCACTGCTTTTTCTGAACCTTTTAACTTATTATCCATCTTAATACAAGCTAGAATGATACTGAGTCCTTTTTCCAATATCGAACACAATCCTTGGTCTACAGACCTGAATGATCCTGCCGTCTCTGGAGGTATTTCATCAATTGATACAAGTTCCCAAAACTCTGATGATCCTTGGGGAAGTTGGGAATCATTGCCAGTGTATATTATTGAGGAATCCAGACTCACCGAGGTCGCCACTGGTGATAGCAATGGCCATAATAACCAAGAATCCAGAGCCACCGAGATTGCTACTGGTGAGACCAATGGCCACAAGAGCCAAGACACCGGTACCCAAAACTACACCAAAGTCCTGGAACTTTCACCTTCCAACCAGCCAAGTCCTACTGAGTTTAAATCAGAAAATTCAGAGGAAAAGGCTAGTACCCTCATTGATGGTGTTTTTGCAGCCTATCAGCATATCACTGGTCAACCGCATAACATGAATGCAATCAAAAAAACAACTTCCCAGCCTACCAAAGTTGAAACTAACAATGTTGATTCCAGCAGTTCCTTCGAACTAGATGTGATTTCTGACCCGGACGTTAGCTCACATTCTGATGTCATCTCGAGTCTTATTTCCGATTCCGACATCTTTGAAGACGCTTCCATGGCAGTAGCTGTTGAAGCACAGCCTGATGTTGTTCCTATATCCAATAATGACCTTGACAGTAAAACCGACACTGACAAGTCTGCCCAACAAAAATCCAAGTCTTTCTTCTCCTGGTTCAAGTCAAAGTCTAATAGCGAATCTAAAAATTCCAATGTTGCAATGGCTGCGAAAAAAAAGGATAAACCCTTGAAGCACCGCAGACCACATATTATGGCTTGGGCGGTTGAGCGTCGGATCAAGAAAGGTTCAAAGAAGATTAAGTACTTCTTTGTTGATACCGAGTACCGTATGAGATGCCACTGGCCCTCCTATAAGAAGAGTTTCAGAAAGACCGGCCATATATCTGTAATGCCCATGGTATGCATTGCCGGGTTACTTTTTTTAATCATCAACGGGGCTGTAAAAGGAACCAATAAAGTGTTGATGTTTGCTAACAAGAATGGGAAAAAGTGCAAGGATGGTTTAACTGGAAAGGTGAGTTCTGGATGGACCCGTAAAACATGCAAATTGAAAGCTAAGTTCAGGGAAGATAAATATAATACTTATTTTACCAACAAATATTTCCTGCAGCCACCAACCACTCAGCCCTCAAGTAATCAGCTGACACCCCTTGCCACCCATTATGATGTACTTCCATGTAAGAGATGTGAACAGGTCTGGTCGCTCAATTACCTCCAAGATAAAGTGAAACACATCATTGGCAAGGGGCCTAAACCAGATTACAAGAACTACAGAATAACCCATATTCAAGCTGAATGTCCATATCCAGCTCTCCAAGCAGCAGAGAATTGGGACGAAGAGTTTGAGGACTTTGCAGAGAAAATGTTGAATCACTTGGATAGCTTATTAAAGCAGCATGCTAAGCCTTCACGGTTTGAGTACCCTCCCGAATTGGACCTCGAACAGGTGACGGGGTTGACTCCTATTGCTACTGCAAGTTCTGACAACAGCTTATTTTCTGCCGGCACTAGTTTTGTCTGTATTACCGATGATTGAGACTACGAGTGGTTATGAGATAACAGCCGATTTGGTAAGCTTTACGATACTCCCCAACCCTTCATGTCCACGGCACAGGAATAGTTCTAAACGGGGTCGGCTATTTCAGGCCAGCCTACACACGTTCTCGGTCGATGCCCACCCCTGTCCTTGAAGTCGATGAACCTAAAACTGTCCTGCTCGGACTCAATAATTTTATAATTTATTCATATGTATATCTAATATATCCGTTTACTTTTCACTATCCTCTACACACTAGATAAGCTTTATATCCAAAGTGCCTCCCATCTAGAGTTACGACTGTTTCATTTCACAACCCCCGACTTAGTCGTTTGAGCATATAGCTTATCATCCCCTCTGGAATATCATATCTGAAAAATCATATCGTGGGGTAACACTTTTCACATTCACCGCATTTTTATAAATACGCACTCTGACCCTCGATTAATTTCATCAATGCAAGCTTCCCAGGAAATCCAATTCAAAGGCGACTTCAAGTCTGCCACAACCTCTTACATTACCCTTAAGAACTCCGGCAACGGACCTTTAGCCTACAAGGTCAAAACAAACGTCCCAAAAGTCTACAGAGTCAAACCTAACCATGGGGTAGTTGAACCAAATGAAACCCTTAAACTCGAGGTCATCTTACCTCAATTATCCGAACCTTTGCCTGCTAACTACATTTCCAAGCACAAGTTCTTGATTGTTTCCTTACCAAGCGATGGCTTAGACACCTCTCAGGTTGCTGCAAACTGGCCTGAATTGCAAAAGAAGTATGCTTCTGCTGTTTCTATGAGCAAGGTCAAGATCAACTATGTCAACACCGCCGAGTCAGGTGCTGGTGCCAAGTCTCGCTCTGAGTTGAACGGCAAGTCCAAGCGTATTTCCAAGTTTGTTGCCAATGGCTCCGCCGACCAATCCGGCTCTCGTGGCGCTGGTTCTCATGGTAATGCTCCTGCCGCCTTAGCAGGTGCCTTGGGTGTTGGTGCTGGTGCCGGTGCTGGTGCCACTGCTGCCGCTGCAGGCTCCTTGTCTTCGTCTCGTGAAAAAGGAGGGGCCGGTCAAGCCGCTGCTCCCAGAGCCATTGATTCATACCAAGACAGATCTTATTCTAACGGAAATGCTGCGGTGGGTAATTATGCTGCTCCAAGTGCTCCAAGTGCTCCAAGTGCTCCTGCGGTTGACTACTCCAAGGACTTCGAGGCTCTCACTGAACAGAATGAGCGGTTGGTCAAGAAGTTAGAAAGTATCGAACGGTTTGTGATTATTGCCTTGATGCTTCTTTCGTTTATTCTCGGTAAGTTGATGGTTTGAGTGTTATCGTATCGTATATATTATATACAAGTTGTTACCAAATACTATTTACTGTTACTTCTGTGAGTTTGGTTGTTCCAAATTAGTTTTTAAAGATCCCTAAAATGGTAGACGAAGACTTCTTGTCTCCCTTCTTAATCTCTCCTATAATCTTTTCGTAGTCCATGACCTTCAGATTAGACGTCTCAATCTTCTCGACCAAATACTTCATTCTATTGTCCAACTTATAGTCTTGGAATCTGAACTTGGCAAGCTCATCTTCACAAGTGTATATCTTGGCATTTTCAAGTTTAATAAGGTTGTTGAAGTGGTTGAGTTCGAAGTTCTTGAATATCTCATCATTAGAAACAAGGTTTCTGAATGCTGCTCTGTAGATTGGTCTACCCGTAGTGATTTCACTAAGAACTCCTTCTTCACGTTTGAGGGCAATCAAATCGTTCTTTTCCAAAGCTGATAGAACTTCTCCAGTTTCATTATTTGGCTTGAATAATGGACTCTTGGTCAAGTCGTTGTATTTGATGACATCAGATTTAGACAACTGTTTGATCAATTCCCAAACTTGAAGTGGATCCCAATTCTTGAAGTCATGATCGCCAGACTTGGTGGAATTGTATAAGAAGAAAGTGGTGATTTGTTCGGCAGCTTGTGAAATCATTTCATCCAATGATTCATGTGGTGTTTCTCCAGACCTGATACGTCTAAGGAAAGCTTGCAAGTCCAACATTCTTCCGCCCAAAGGTTTCAAAGTTTCCTTTATAATGGCCGGGTCAAATTTCTCATATCTAAATTCCTTCAATTGGTTCATCACAAAGTGGAAGCTACCTGACTCACTTGCATCATTCAAGGAAACAGTCTTGAAAACTTGATTAGGCAATGAATTGTTCAACTGTTGTACCGAGCCCACATCATTGGTAATGAAAATTACATGGGCTATATTGCTTTG
Source organism: Yamadazyma phyllophila (assembly GCA_030571955.1). Lineage (NCBI taxonomy): Eukaryota > Fungi > Ascomycota > Pichiomycetes > Serinales > Debaryomycetaceae > Yamadazyma > Yamadazyma phyllophila. Next base: position 180,434 of record JAJLZE010000011.1, on the reverse strand, counting down.
AATAACCGAGGCTGCCCAATCACTAATCATTTTATATATGAAGTCATTGGACTCGTTTTGTGACCTACTAGCAAATTTGTTGATAACAATAACTGGTTTAACCTCAGGCCTCAGTTGCAAATATTGGTCCACTTTCATCACCTCTTCGAGTTTCACTTCGATGTCTGGGTTCTCTCTTTGTTTGTATTGTTGTCTGCGTCTCTTACTGTTGACTTCCTTCTCATATTGAGGGTACTCACTGGTAGCCACAGACCGTAAAGCTTGGGTGGTCAACAGAAGAATGTTCTTGATTTGTGTTTCCTTGGATTCACTTAATCCACTCTTTTGGCCTGAAATACTTTGAACACCCAAATCAATAAACTGAGTGATGGAACCCAACCAACTAAAAACAGGATAATACCCGACTTGAGAAGCTAAAGAGTCGATAAGCTTAGACTCTGATCTGGCCTTGACAATAGAGTCACAATCAATATGTAAAACCTTTTTACATAATTGGGGATCAGCTAATAAGGTATCTTCAACAACTAATTCTCTTTTTCCAGACCCTTTTGGACCTCTGACGATGATGAAAGTACTGACATTTTCATATATCCATAGCTTGATTTGTTTAATTCGTTCAATTCTTTCACTCCATAATGTATTAGCGTCCACCAGTTCTGTGTCACTGTCCAAATCAGATTCATTGCTGATAGTTTCATCCTGGCAATGGTTGTGTAAACTGTCTCCAATATAATCGTAGCTTGAACTGAACCAAGATTGAATCAGAAGAATAGGTCTAGCAAAGAACTTGAAGTACTTGTTGTCCTTATAATACAGCAAGGAGAGTTTATGTTCAATTTTGTCCTCAATAAAGAATTGTCTGATTGGATCAAAGATAAGCACTGCTACCGTTGCAAGTACTGCTAATATCATGGGCACAGCAATTCTCTGATGGTTTGAAATGAAGTTGGTCAAGTAGTTAACTCGTTCAATAGGCACATATTGTAAGTGAAGAGTCACTTTACCCCCATCTAATTGAATACCAGTTATACAGTTCTTAGCACAGATTCCTGATCTTATACGCTTGAAATGAATAATCGCATACGGAGTGCTACTAGTGGCTGGCTGTATATCCAAAATCACCCCATACCGTCTGAATAAAACATACAATTCTTCTTCAGTTAAAGGAGAACCTTCAAATTTAACCTTAATTTTAGAACTTGGGAACCGTCTTAAGTCTTCGATCCATGGCGTTCCCTTGACTTGAAATACAGCGGGATAGGTGTTGAAAAGGTTCTTGGTGAAATACCTGGCGTAATTTGTATCTGCTTTCCTATTAGCCTCAAAGTTGGAACAAATAGTGCTGATCAATTGCTTAGGGGTCACCGACTCAGGGACCGAAAACTTGACAAACGCACCAGCATCACGCTTGAGTGGCACGAACTCCAAAATACTGGTGCCCTCGGGTAAAGGGTTTTCCTCTGTTTGGGCTAAATCGAACGCCTGAGCTTTCAATTGCTCAGAGTCCTGACTGCTGGGAATAAGGAGTTTTATCCATTGGGTGAAGGTAAACACAGAAACACCTCTACCATAGATATGGTCGATATAGAGAAGCACTTCTTTGGACTTGTCGATGTCAACAACCCCCGTCGAAGAAGCAGATCCATCGGTGTCATTAATATCTGATTCTTGCTTAATCCTTTGAATATCGTTGTAGAATCTCTGGGGAACTCTGGTAGCCATTGAAGGTATGGCTCTTACTGGGTAGGCCAACAAAGAGGACACACCCATTCTTGGTTGGCGCCATGCCTGTAATAAACGGTGAGAAAGCATGGTACCGTCAGTAGGGATTTAGATAAGATTGCGATCAAATGTCATTCGCGTTACTATACAGATATTTATTAGCCGTGTCGGAGTGATGAGCTGAGAACCGAGACTAGGTGGGGAGCTAATCCAAAATAGCAGTGGGAATGGCATTGGGGATGTTCTTTATAAAGTCCATTGTCTTCAATGGTCTCACCTTGGAGCCCAGTTCAACCTTCTTCCCGTCCTTGTAGTTGGACCTAATGTATTCTCTCATGGAAGTCAAAGCTGCCTCTCTACACAACTCCTTCAAATCAGACCCACTATAACCTCTAGTGTTTGCCACCACACTATCTATATCAAAATCTATTGCATCGGTTTTACTATCCTTAAGAATCTTGGTTAATATAGACATTCTTTGGCTTGCATTGGGTTTACCCACAGCAAACTGTTTAGGTAAACGACGCATGAAAGCTGCATCAATGTCGTTTTGTCTATTAGTAGCACCCATAACCATGATTCTTCCATTACTTACAAGTCCGTCCCAAAGAGTCATAAACTCGGCCTTTAACATGGCACTAACTTCGTGATCCGTACTACTTCTATCTCTTAAGAAGGAGTCGATTTCATCAATAAATATGATACAAGGCTGCAATTTGTTAGCCAAAGAAAATATAGCATCGACTATCTTATTACTTTCTCCGTACCACTTATCCATTATGGTGGACATTCTGATCAGCAAGAAGTAGGCGCCACTTTCTTTGGCTATAGCCTTAGCCAACATGGTCTTACCACACCCTGGAGGGCCGTGGAAAAGCACACCTTTCGGCGACTGGATCAACGACTGATGTGCTTCGAAAAGGTCAGGCTCCGTTAGCGGTAAAATAACCGATTCTCTCAAGTCGTCGATGATATCAGTTAATCCACCGATATCTTCAAAAGTCACAGACAAGTCTTCGGGCATGATCAAGGAACTGAGCAACAGTTTCTCGTACTCGGAGAAGTCGATGTTTTTAAGATCTGGCAGGGAGTCTTTGATTCGTTTTAAAACGGTTTGGCTCTTTTTCTTGGATTCTTTGGACTTGCCGCTATTGGTGGGGTCGTTTAAAATATGGGTAAGAAGGTAGTACATGGACAACCCGGCCCCTGTGAGGAAGAACAAGTCACCCACGAGTTTGAGGTCGATTTTGAATTTGCCAAAGTCGAGTTTGAACCTGTTCATCTTGTGATATTGAGGATGAGAGTTGAGGTGACAGAAATGATCGCGGGGGCCAGCGCGACAATCGGCAGCTTTGGCAAAGATACCGCGAGCGCTTGCTAAAACATGGCGGCAAAACCAAGGAATGGGCCGATGCTCGCGGTAGACTGATTTGACAATCGCGGATGTTTTCTCGATGAGATGAGCATGTCTAACCACGAGAAACATGGTATTAGAATACCAGGAGTCATGTTGGACTCTATACGTGCCAAAGAAGATAAAGGTGAATACAAGGATGAGTCACGGTACGACTTGTTTGATAAGAATGTGAAAAAGAGAAAGGGACCCACCAAGTCCAGAAAAGAGAAGAGACAAGAAGAGAGGAAGTCAAAGAAACAAAAACGGACCCAAAAGCCTACCAAGTTCGAAAGAAAGACAGAAAGTATGCATAATGTAGATAAGCAACAGAAATTCAAATCCAGCACTCAAAAGCCAAAGCCACAAGAACCAAACAAATCTAAGAGTAAACATAATGGCGAAAGCGATCCATTACAAGAATTGAATAAATTGAAAGGAAAGAACAAAAACGTACGAAATGATATAAGGATAGTGAAAGAGGAGGACCTTGAAGATGACAGCTTATCTGATGATTTTGGGGATTTCAGCGACGATGATGATGAGGAAATCAACGAAGAGATTGAGGAGTCCGATGATGAGGAAATCAACGAAGAGATTGAGGAGTCCGATGATCAGCAAGATCAAGAAGATCCATTGGCTGCGTTGAAAAAGCTCAAAGGAAAAAGATCCACCCAAGAAGACCTCAAGCTCGTCAAAGAAGATGAGCTTGAAGATGATAGTTTCTCTGATAGTTTGTCAGACAAATCAGAAAGCTCTGAAGAGGACTTATCTCAAGATCCACTAGAAGCATTGAAGAAACTCAAGAAAGGCAAATCCCTGAATGCCGAAGTAAGAATTGTTAAGGAAGATGATCTCGACGACGAAAACGATTCGGAGTCGGAGTTAGACTCTGATATTGGTGAGTATGACGAGGAAGAAGAAGATCCATTCACCAAGTTAAAGGCATTGAAAGCAGCCGAGAAAAAGAAACCCGCTAAAAAGACACCCACGGTCAAATCTAAGCGTGTAATACCGGACTCAGTTCGTGAACAGATGAGAAAGGACGAGGAAGAAATGGCCTACTACGCTAAGAAATTGGGGATGAAGAAAGGAAAGTCGAGTCTTTCGAAGTCTGGAGAAGACGATGTTATTGGAGGATTATTAGATGGGTTGGACTTGGAATTCGGTAGTGATGACGACATGGAGGAAGACAACGAGAGTGATAATCAAGACATAGACGAGGTCGACGAGGAACAAGATGAAGTAGAAGAAGAAGAAGGAGAACAACAAGACGAAGAACCACAAAAGGAGGCACACAATTACGGCTCGGACGATAGTATCAGTGATGGGGATTTCGATAGCGACCTTCAGAGTGAGCTTGAAGAGCTTTATGGTGCAAAAGGTGGATTGGACAGTGAGGAAGACGATTTCGAAGAAAACACTGTCCCTGCAAAAGAAAACCCCTTCGTGGCTCCATCCTCAGGCGAAGATTCAAAATACATACCTCCAGCCTTACGTCGTAAGATGGCGTTAGAATCAGGTGGAGTTTCTCCTGAGGTGCTTGCATTACAGAAGTCAATTAAAAGTGCTATCAACAAAGTGTCTGAGACAAATATAGGACCTATAGTGAATGAGATTAACAGTCTCTATATGAACAATCCAAGACACATTGTCAATGAGACCTTGACAAACACCATCATTGAAGGAATAGCACTGTCCGATAGACTTCTAGAGACCTTTGTGTACTTACAGTCATGTCTTACTACAGCCATCTACCGTCTTCAGGGAGTAGAGTTTGGTGCTCATTTCATCCAGACATTGATCGAGAGATTCGATAAATCGAGGAACTCAGATACGAAAGTCACATCCAACATCATTTCATTATTATCTTCTGTCTACTCGTTTCAGTTGGTTTCTTCCAAATTAATCTACGATATCATCAAAGTGTTGATCAATGAGTTTGACGAAGCCAGTGCTGATATCTTGCTCCGTTTAATCAGAAATTCGGGTAACCAAATAAGAACAGATGACCCTTCAGCCTTGAAAGAAATTGTGCTACTTACCAACACTGTGCTTGCTTCTATGAAGAATACCAGTCCTAGAACCCAGTTCTTAGTGGAAACTATCAACTCCTTAAAGAACAATAAGTTGAAAGCAGAGAACAATTTCACCCATGATTTGGGTATAAGATTAAAGAAATTCTTAGGTAATCTTGGTGCCAAACTTCATGATCCTATACAGGTTTCCCTTGAAGATATTCGTGAAGTTGAAACTAAAGGGAAATGGTGGCTTGTGGGGTCCGCATGGAAAGGTAATGAAGTTGAAGAATCGAATTATAATACCAAAGCCATGAATGATATCTTGGATGCGTCGGAGCCTAACTGGATGCAAATTGCCAAACAACAAAGGATGAACACAGATATCAGAAGAGCCATATTCATCACCATCATGTCATCAGAAGACTATCTTGATGCCGTTGCCAAGTTAGATAAGTTACAATTGAAGAAGGCACAAGAAAGAGAAATCCCTAGAATATTGATCCACTGTGTGGGCATGGAACCTACCTGGAACCCATACTATGGATTATTAGCCCATAAATTGGCAGAGTCTCATTCCTATAGAAAGACCTTCCAATTCATGTTTTGGGATATTTCAAGAGAGTTTGAAAAGACCAATGGCGATGACGATGAAGAGGAAGACGATTTTGTCGGGTTCGATAACGATGAAGACGAAGAAACCAAGTTGAAGCGGATCTATAATTTGGGCCGGTTCTTTGGGTTCCTCATTGCTGAAGGATCATTACCTCTTCACTCATTGAAGAACATCAATTTCTTGGTGGCATCAAGTGATATGAAACTCTTGCTCGAGATTATACTCGTGACATTCTTGGACCAGGTTGCAAAGAAAAGTCAGATCAACTCAGTAGGTAGTGGAATAGGGAGCAAGCAAAAGAGTGGTGATATTCGTTTCAGCGATAACATTTTAGTTGAACGGGTTGTTAAGGCCAAGGACCAGATTGGTTTGTTAAGAGGACTCCAATATTTCGTTCAAGAAAAGACATTGAAGAGCAGTTTTGTTTCTGGCAAAAGACAGAAAAAGCGGGTCGAATGGGGGTCAAATGCCATGTTTGATATCATAGACGAGTTGTTAGCTAATCAAGAGGACTAATGAGATGTATAAGCATATCGGATGTTCTGACAAAAAAGATTATAAGCATATAGGTGAATCGTTTCATACACAAGACTAATATCACTATCATATAACATGTAAATGAATTCATATATAGTAACATCGAATTCAATAAAATATCATTACTAAATCATTTCTCCAACTGGTAATAAGATCACCTGATTAGAGCCGTGTAACTTTACAGTTTGTTGAAATACGAACAATAAAAATACGAGCACGGTAAACGTATACTGAAAAGCCCGGATATGAAGATCAACAACTAAATTTCCCCCACCTCTGCACTCTATATTACAGCCATATTTTCGTCTCCAGACACGCTTCTCGTCTCAGTTCTTACGACTCAAGTATCTTCTTTCCAGATACGTTTGCAGCCACGTACACGCGAATATTTTTCATTCAAGCGCTTCAATGATATTGACCAGGTCTAATATCAAATTGTTAAAGCTTGGCGGGTTCGCCTTGACCTTGGTGGTTCTTGGTCTCTTTCTCTCACGAGGCAGCACCAAACCACCTCAGGTCGGTACCCCTGCCAATATCCCCGTACAAAATGTTCCAAAACAAGCAGAAGAACCGCTCGTAAAACAACCACAACAACCACTTGTTGTCAACGACAAATCAAAAGATACGAGTAACCACATTTCATCCAGAAAGACGGTTGGATTAGAAAAGTTCAAGGTCTTCGACGGACCAAAGATCAAGGCCACATTTGTGGCATTGGCCAGGAATTCAGACTTGACAGGTATCTTAAGGTCTATCAGACAGGTTGAAGAACGGTTCAACAAGAACTACCACTATGATTACGTGTTCTTGAACGATAAAGAGTTTACCGAGGAATTCAAGCAAGGAGTCAACAATATCGTCTCAGGAACCGCCAAGTTTGGTCGTATCCCCGAGGAACAATGGTCTTACCCTCCATGGTTGGATGTTAATAAAGCCGATGCCGCCAGAGCTCAAATGGTTAAAGATAAGGTCATTTATGGTGGATCGGTTCCATACAGACACATGTGTAGATACGAATCTGGGTTCTTCTGGAGACACCCATTGATGGACGAGTACGAGTACTACTGGAGAATTGATCCCGATATTCAAGTGCACTGTGACATTGACTACGATATCTTCAAGTTCATGAAGGATAACAATAAGAAGTATGGGTTCACCATTTCAATTCCAGAGTATAAGAAAACCATTCCTACTTTATGGGACGAAACCAAGAAGTTCATGAAGGAAAACCCCCAGCACATTGTTAAGGACAATATGTTGGAGTTCCTCTCCCCTGATGGTGGTGAAACCTACAACGGATGCCACTTCTGGTCTAATTTTGAGATCGCTGACTTGAATTTGTGGAGATCTGAAGCCTACAGAAGCTACTTCGATCACTTAGACCACGCAGGTGGTTTCTTCTATGAGAGATGGGGTGACGCTCCAGTTCACTCTATAGCTGCCTCGTTGTTTTTGACTAAAGACCAGATCCATTTCTTTGACGACGTGGGATACTTCCATGGACCATTCCATAACTGTCCTATTGATCCAGAAGTCAGAACAACCAATAAGTGTGTATGTGACCCTAATGAGGATCTTACGTGGAAAAAGTACTCATGTGTTAACAGATTCATTGATTTAAAAAAGACACCAAAGATGAAAGGATGGGAGGATCATCATGTATGATACCACCACGGACACTAGACTATCTTACAAACGCCTTTGACGATTAATTATTTACATGTATATGATTTAGATCAATTCCAAAATGGCTACCGACTCGACGTGTTTTGTTTGAGGGAAGAAATCAAACCCGGTGATGTCTCTCACCCTATACATGGGTTGTTCTCTTTGTAGCTCCATGAAGTTGGAAATATCTCTGGCTTGAGTAAACACATTACAACTCACATAAACTATGAGCTTTGGCTTGAACTCCAACACCTGCTTCAAAAACTCTTTGTTGGATCCTTTACGGGATGGGTCCATGATAAGTACAGAGTCAGGGCCTTGAATTTTAGATTTCTTGAACTCTGGTGACTTAAACATCGAGTCGGCACTTCCCTCGATAAACTGAACGTTTTCGGGGACTTTAAGGCCATTGAGTTTAGCACTATGGATAGCATATTTGATTGAAGGTGCTGCTATTTCTATGCCCAATATCTTACCACTCTCGGGTATGTCTTTAGATAAACAGATGCCGAAAAATCCACTTCCACAGTATGTGTCTACTATATTATTGAACTCAGTTCCTTGCATGTGGAACCTTATGTAGTCGAGTAATAGAGGCATGATTGTGTTATTGTTCTGGAAGAACTCGTTGATGGGGAACTGAAACACAAAGTCTTCAACCTTTTCAGTAACAATCTTCTTGTTTCCTGTCAAACAAACAGTTTCAAACTCCCCGGTATCGAAATCGATCCTTATGCTTTCTCTTAAAAGTAATGTGCCATGGAACTTTTTATCTTGCAGGTTTTCGACTTTTGCAAACTCAGCTTCTCTTACTTCACTCAACAGTCTATTTATGGATGGTGTGGCAATGGGGCAGTTGGTGATATCAAGGATTCCTTTCGTGGGGTCTGAGTGCTTGATTCCTATACTCATATTGTCTCTCACAGGGAAATCTGGATGCTTTCTGTAGTCGTAATGTGGGGTCAATTTGGACCTATACGAGTACTCAAGTGGTGATGGAGTCACTACACCAACACTGGACTTTTCTATGGTATCGAATATTTCCGGGTAGAAAAAAGTGTATGCTTTTTGGATCGTTTTCTGCTTCAAATCCAATTGGTTATCATAACTTAACATCTGGTACTGGCACCCGGAACACTCGTTGAAGTTGTCACATATGATAAGTCTATCGTTCCTGATGGTTCTAGCACGCTTATTCTCCACTTCCACAAGTACACCTTCGGCGAATTCTATCTGGTGTGCTAATGGACGTATCGTGACAATATCTCCCGGAACAGTCTTGGGTATAATAAATATGGTATGGGAAGTGTCTTCTGTGGTTGTATCTATGTACATGGACTTCGGTACAAGGGCCAACCCCTTTCCCTCTGTGGTGATATAATCAACATTTACTCCCTGAATGAGCTGATTTGGTCTGGATCTCGTGGACATGTACTGCTCAAGAATCTCATCATTGTTCGTCACATCATCGATAGTGATATTGGTATTATTAAGTTGGTTGTAAGTCTGTAGGAAATCAGAAATTTCTCTCTTTAATATGTTGTTACTGCTAGTAATATCGTTTGTACCTCTTTTGGTGGTTTTAAACATCTTGTTAAGTTGTTGTCTTGGGGTTGATCTTTGTCTCTTGAACTTTGGCTTTGGTGGGTAGGATTGGGCAGCAACGTGTGAGAGTCGTACTTGACAAGCCACGGGTGATATTTCATGCCGTATGAAACATGATCCGGAGGCAGGGCTCTTATGGAGGCTCCATATGCTCCGCTGAGCAGCACTGAATGCTCTACTCATGGTTTGATAAAAGCGCGATCCATCTCATCGCCAGATTCCTTAAATAGATGCCGTCTGGGGAAAGAGGTTTCTTTGAAGTTTGCACTAAAATACTAGGCGACAGTCTAGAGGCTTTGCAAGTAGGTTTGATAAGTGTACAATCGAGAGAAAAGAAATCCTGACTCAACTAGCTTGGCTGCAATTACACTGATTTGTGTACATACACCCTCCATCTGTAGTACAAAAGCTAGTAGGCATAAGGTGTTAAAATAATACAAATCACCTCAGCTGTAATGGCCGTCTACGACTTTACCACTCTAATATATCATATTACATCTTTCTATCACTAAGCCGCTCCCAATATAGGGGTCTCGTCATCAGCATACTCACGCAAATCAAGAGTCACGGTCTTGGACGAGTTCTGTCTCTGTTCCCTATAAATACCCACAAGTGCATCACTTTTTTCACATAACGAATTCTTCAACGATATAACAATGAACTGAAACGTCGGACTGGAGATCTTTTTGATATAGTTGGCAATCTTATTGACATTAGCAGAATCAAGAGCTGCATCCACCTCATCAAGCACAAAGAATGGTGAGGGATGATAAGAATGGATGGCAAATAATAAAGCCAAGGCTGCCATTGTCTTCTCTCCTCCAGAAAGAAGTTCCATATCCCTAAACCTCTTCATTGGTGGCATAGCGTGATACTTGATTCCCTTGAGATATGGCTCATCTTCAGACTCAAGAGTAAGATATGCTGATCCACCCATTGGTGATGATGCTGTCTTTGTAAGTTCTTTGTAAACCCCGTCAATTTTATCTGAGATATGGTCAAACGCTTTAACAAACAATTCCCGTCTCTTGGCTTCAACCTCTTTGAATTTTTCAAGAGCCTTGTTCTCTGCTTGTCTGGCTTTAGTGAATTCTCTGTCAAACTCTTTCAATCTTGACTCAGTATCTCTTAACCTCTCAGAGGCTTTTGCATTTGGTGTTAAGCTTTCCAAATCTTCTATCACCAGATTGAGTTTAGCGACTAATTCGGCTTCTATGGTGCTAGTATACCTTTCGAGTAATCTATCTTCCAACATGCTATAGTCAATAGCAATGTTATAGATCTCCTTGGCGAGTTTATCAGCAGATTCATTCAAGGAAATAGAATCCAACATGCCATCTTCCAATGGAATGATAATGTTTTCAATCTTGCAATTCTTTAGAATGTTGACTCTTTCGGTGTCAACTTTCAAAAGCACACCTTCTGAATATGCAATAGATTTTTCAAAAGCAGTGATTTCCAGCCTGGATTCTTTGACATTGCTTTCGATGTGCTTTGTGTACTTGTGCTTTTCCTTCAATGTGTTCTCCAAGGTTTGTTTCTCTTCCTTGAATACTTCGTGTTTGGCTTCCAACTCAGACAAGACAACTTCGTGTTCCTCCTTCTGCTCTTGAAGCTCCTGGACTTTATTCTCTATTTCTTTGAGCTCAGCCCCGAGTTTATCCTTTCTTGAACGAGTATCCTCTAAAGAATCATAGTCAAATTTCATCTTATTCGTGAGAGTCATTATCATTTTATTGAATTGAGCTCTTTCTTTAGACTTGACTCTCAATGAGGAGCCATGGAGCTCTTCGTATTCCTTTATTTTCTTGAACCCATGAGTCTTGCAGAAATCGGTGAATAATCCCTTCAGGATGGAGTCGATTTGAGAGTCGATTTCCTTAATTTGAGATTCGACCTTCTCTAGTTTAGCCTTCTCCTCTGCGATAGACTCTTCCACTGATCCTATGGCACTTTTGTTGAACTCTATTTCTGTATCCTTATCCTTCATAGATCTTTCGATCACATCCTTCTGATTTCTCAATAATGGTAATTTATCATCTAACTCTGTAATAGATTCATTGATAAGGTTGATCTCCATTTCCTTCGGCTTATGTTCGGAGATTTTAGAAAGCTCCATGGTCAAATCATCCTTCACCTGTGTTAATGACTTGATTTCATTCTTATCCCAACTAACATTATCTATTCTTTCAGTGTTGACACCTCCAGACATCAAGCCTGCTCTATTGATTGTTGAACCTTGTAAGGTCACAATCTTTGTATCGATCTTTTTACTGCCCCATTTCAAGTCTCTGGCAATAGTCATATTATCAGTGACCAAAGCACTGCCAATAATGTAGTTGACGGCATTTTCCAAAATCCCATCCTGAACTTCAACTACATCAACACCAGGCTGGGCGTTTGGATGAAGCGAACGGAGATAGTTGAGGTTGATATTTTCACCTGTAATAGAATCCAATGGGATAAATGTAGCTGTTCCAAGTCTCCTTTCTTTCAAGATTTCAATACACTTATAAGCCACTGCCACTGTATCCACTATGATGGAGTCAAAGTGCTTGCCTAGCAAAGTCACCGTAGCAGACTCGTACTTTTTAGCCGTAGGTCTCACCAAGTCGTACACAAATCCCTTGACGGAGTTATTTGGAGATAAGTTTTTGAGGATCAGAAGGATCTCCCTTTGTTTCCTGAACTTATGAGAAGCTCTTTGTTTCGAAGAGAGTTCATCTAATTTCACCAAGACGTCTCTCAACTCTGAGTTGAGTTTCAACTCTTTGTAATTATACTTTTCCATTTCTTGAGCTAAACTGTTTCTAAGGCTGATCTTTTCATTCTTTGTGGAAAGAACGTCTGAGATTTGGGCATTGACCGAACTCAATTCGACATTTAATTCACTATTTTTGGTGAACTCCAATTCGCTTATGATGTTTTGGTAGTTTTCAATCTGCTCCTCTTTGATTCTTATTATTGACTCAGCTGAGTCCTTTTCATTGTGCAAAAGACTCAACTTCTCTTCAAGTTCCCATCCACCTTCAGACAAGAATTGTTTCCTTAACTCCTCGTACTCTGTATGGGCTTCCGGTGATAAATCGGATGAACTGATAGCTTTACTGATTTTATCTTCAAACTTCTTGAACTCTTTTCTTATTGCGGCTAACTGCTTTTCAAGTGTGGCCGAGGCCTGTACTTTCTTGGTTATTTCAGCTGATAAATCTTTTATTTTGATCTTGTGGTTGTTTGCCTTGTTAAGTAGAGATTTCTGGTTAGCATCAATAGGAATGATGTTTCTCTTTTGTAGAGCGATATCCTTTACCAAGGTGGATATTTGATCATCATACTTCGATACTTCAAGTGATTTCGTGGTATACTCAGCTATCAACAGTTGATATGATCTTTCTTCTTTTTTCATGGTGTTGACCAACTGCTTCAACTCGGTTTTTTTCGTGTTCAAAATGGCTTCCATTTCCTTATGTTTCGATTCATTATGGTATAATTTGTATAAGTTTATAATTTTAATCAAGTCAGACTTCTCAGTCAATTTCTGCTCAAACACTTCTTGTTCGTGAAGCTGCTCTTTGTATTGCTTGGATTCACTATTCAAAGTTCTCTTTCTGGAAAACACGGAGTTGGATAGTTCATGAGCTCTATCGACTTCTTCCTTGAGCTCATCATACTGTTTGGAGTACTCAATGGATCCACTGATTGTTTCTACTAGTTTGGTCAAATCTTTAGGTGTTTGAGAAGCTATCAGTTCTACATCTCCCTGGAACACCAAGAAGTTTTTAGCTTTGATTAGGATATTCTCGTTTTTCAACACGCTCGAATATTGTGTAGAGGTGACTGCCTTATCATCGATTTTGTAATCGGTGTTACCGTTAGCCAGAATAGTTCTCTTGAACTCTATCCTTGAACCGTCATCTTGTTCGTAGATGGCTTTGACGTATGCCGAGCTGGGGTTCTGGTCTATGACATCCAAGGACGCGTCAGCCAACGAGGTCTCGGCCAACCTTCCCCTGTAAATTAAGTCCTTCAAGTTTTGGGATCTAAGCTGAGAAGATCTAATTCCAAGCACAAACGATATGGCGTCCATCATATTGGACTTTCCTGCCCCATTGGGGCCAATAATAGAAGTGAAACAGCTTGTTCCAAAGCCGATCTGAGTGGTGCCTCTGTAGGACTTGAAATTGTGTAGCTCGAGGCCTATAAGTCTTCCCATGGTACGCGACGCGTTCTGATAGAATTGAGATTCAGATTGAGAAAACTGCTGGTGCGGATGCAGAATTTGAAGTGTGAAAAGACGGTGAACGCACGTAGAAACTCTAGTATATATCGTAAATAGAATCTAGTGACAATGAACAATTGATCTGTATGCTAAGGGAGCTGCACGGCACAAGAGTCTGCTAACCCGCGCATGGTCGACTTGAGGAATTGAGAGAAGGAGTCAGCAGCCTACGACGGAATATCCTGCGTGGTTGCACGAAGATAAGACCCGTATCTATTTACCAACAGAAGCCGCGATTAAGGAAACTGATGTAGGGAAACTGATGTAGAGAAACAGGTACCGTTTAGAGGGGAGTCACAAGAGCGGGTGATGTCCGTGTATATTGTAACGTTGCTATGCAATACGTGTCCGGTAATTACAAAGTATGGACACGCTTTGTCCACCGATATCATCGTCATTCTTACAACTACAACGGTGGCCCTCCGGTAGCCCCGCTAACTCCCCGCGATAGTCTAAAGTCTCCCGATATTCTCGGACTGGTTCCGAATAGCGCTAACAATTCCTATAATCAGACTTCCCTATCAATCTAGCACTCAATGGTTCATTTTCCATTCAAATAAGATCATTGCCTCTTCTCTAAACAATTCTAGGACGTCCTCAGCTCCCTATACTTTCACTCTCGCTACACTACCGCTAACAATTTCGCTATATCTCCCCAACAAGTGCCTGTTCAGTTTGCAGCCCATAATGCCAATTGTTTGAACTTGAGATTCTCTTTCTTTCCTTTAAATTTCCCGATACTACGGCACCAACAACAATATCACTATTACCTAATCGGTCACCGCTACGGCTCAATTCCAAGTACACTACCACCCATATATATATATTCCATAGTCGCAAGAAAAAAAGATAGCACGGCACCATATGTTCACGAACGAAAAGACAACACCACTTTACCCTGAAAGTGATAAACAGATCCGTGATAGCTTCACCTTTTTGTCTCCATTCCAATGCCTTGGTGGTGGCCTGAAACCAGTGGCTTTACCTGAGGACGAACTGTACAATTCTGACTCGGATTCTGACTCGGACTCTGATAACGACTTACCGGACTTACCATACCAAAGTAGCTCCCAACAAAGTGTTGTCAGCTCCTTGAACAGCTCCCAGAAGCTCGACAAACTCAGACAGTTCATGAAACAACATGGAATCGCTGTCTACATTGTACCCAGTGAAGACGAGCACCAAAGCGAGTATACGGCTTTAGCTGATAAGAAAAGGGAGTACATAACTGGCTTCACAGGCAGCGCTGGTGTTGCTGTGATCACTTTAGATAGAGAAGAGGATAATAAACTCATCGGAGAGGCAGCTCTCTCAACTGATGGAAGGTACTTTCTCCAGGCTGAGAAACAACTTGATGATAACTGGACTTTGCTCAAACAAGGAGTTGCACTGTACCCCAAGTGGACACAGTGGGCCATCAACAAGGCAATCGAAAGTAAGTTTTCCAACGTCATTTCTTGTAACCCAAAAATCATTAGCTTGTCGACTGGAGAATTCTTTGAAAAAGCCTCTAAGGCCCAGTATCAAGGTAAAATCGAGTTCAAGCCTTTGTTGGAGCCTGACTTGGTCGACGAGGTCTGGGGCGATGAAAAGCCTCAACGGTCGCATGATCCATTGTTTGTTCATGAAGAGAAATTCTCTGGAGAATCGGTTAATAATAAGCTCAAACGGGTCCGTGAAAAAATGCAGAAACTTCACGGCTCAACTTTTTTGGTAACATCCCTTGATGATATTGCTTGGCTCACCAATTTAAGGTGTTTGGGAGACGTTCAATTCAATCCTGTGTTCTTCAGTTATGCGATTGTGACTCTTGAATCACTTATTCTTTATGTTGACGAAAAGAAACTCTCCGACCCTAAAGTGAAGGAACATTTGAACGAGATTGATAACTTGGTAGTCAAACCCTACACTCATTTCTACGAGGACTTGAAGAATTATAAAGCAAGTTCTGATGACCAAAACAAGGGCTTGATATTACCAACCAAGTCTTCTACAACTTACGCCGTTTCATCGTCTCTTCCTAGCTCTGTTTCAAAGCAAGCCATCATTTTTGACTCAATTATTGCCTACCTTAAACTTTACAAGAACGAAACTGAATTGTTCAATGCTAAGTTGGCCCAGTACAAGGATTCATTAGCATACGCAATCTTTTCATCTTGGTTGGAGCACCAGCTCATTTCCAAGAAACAAAAGATTAATGAATATCAGGCTGCTTGCAAGATCCATCAAATTAGAACTAAATTTCCTAATTTCTTGGGTGAATCTTATGAGACTATTTCTTCTACCGGTCCAAACGCTGCAGTGATTCACTATAATCCTTCCAAAGAACAGCATTCAGTGATCGACCCTAAACATATCTACCTTATTGACTCAGGAGGTCAATACTTAGAAGGAACCACTGATATTACCAGAACCTACAAGTTCGGTAATGAAGGATTGCTTGAAGAAGATAAAAAGTATTATACCTTGGTATTGAAGGGCCATTTAGGCGTCGCTTTAGCTAAATTCCCACCCCATAATCCATTGACCAGTGCCATTCTTGACGCATTCTCTCGTCAACCTTTATGGAACGAAGGTCTTGATTTTAACCATGGTGCCGGTCACGGAGTTGCTTCTTGTGGTAATGTTCACGAGGGCCCACTTTACATACTGACAACATCTGGTGGAGCATCGTCAGAAAGCTACTTTGCACCAACCGCCATCACCACTATTGAACCTGGCTTCTATATCGATGGGGTCAAGGGATTCCGTGTTGAAAGTGAACTTGAAGTTGTCGAACGAGATGACGGGTTTGGAAAAACTCGTGCAGGTGACCACTTTTTAGGATTCAAGTATTTGACCAAGGTCCCCTTCTGTAGAAAGTTGATCGATACAAAGTACTTGAGTGAAGTTGAGATCAAATGGATCAATGAATTTCATCAAAGTGTAAAGAACGATCTTGCTCCTAAATTGCTCGAGATGGGTGAGAAGAGAGCCTATAGATGGTTGATCAATGAAACAAGACCAGTTTAGAAGTAACATAACTTACAATATGCCATAATATACACTAAAATACAAAAGGGCCAATGCTAGTGCTTAATTGATGTAGAATAGAAGGTTGGGAACTTCATATTCTTTTCGCTTTTATCATTGTACCCAGGTTTCTTGTATGTGCCTGGTTTCTTAAATGTCCCTGGCTTCTTGAATGTTCCAGGTTTTTTGATATTCGTAAAAGAGGCACCCGGAGCGCCAGGCAGGTTCAACTTCTTCTTGGAAACTTCATCGTTCTTATAAGCAGGGAATTTTAAATTCACCGCAGTGGAGCTTGGAGTAGGTTTAAATTTTTTGTAAGGAAGTTCTTCCTGTGTTGGTGTATTATAAGGACGAGAAACTTTTTCTGGAAATCTGTCAAATACGTTTGAGGAAATCAGGGAGTGATCATAAAGTTGTTTAATTTCACCAATTTTCATATTTGTGCCTCTAGCCAAATAAACCAAACTTTCTTGTTGATCAATGGAGGAAAAGGAGTTGATTAGATTCTTGATGATGGCGGTGACGATTGTATCTATCCTCTTAAACTCGAAGTTTGGATCAAAGTTGAACAAGTAAATGATCGACGCAGCTGAAACACTTGACACAGTAGTGTGCAATCCAGCTTCAGGGTCGTCTTTAGGGGCAAAGTTGGAAAATACATTGAACAAATCAGTAATAAGTTGAGTCAAGTTTTTATCTTCAATGAATTGATCATTATCAAACTCTTTTGAAACAGATACGTTGGACGCATTAGAAGATTCTTCTCTTTCCTGTTTGATCATTCTTCTTTCTTTACGTTTGTTGAACTCTTCCTCTATCCAATTGAGCTTCTCAATCGAATCTTTTTCACCAAACATCGAAGTAGCCCGCTTGGTAACCCTAGTACGTAAATCATTGTCTTTATTCCTTTCTTTATTTTCTTCTCTCCATCTCTTTTTCCTCTGTCTATTTTCGAGACGAATCTTTTCTTTGATTTCAAAGCTTGTTAGGTTGGCCTTATCAAAGGTAGAACTCTTTACTTTTAACCCGGAATGGTTGGTTATACAATTGATAATCGAATTGTTAATCAAGGTAATGAGACTATAGTTGTAGTTTAACAAATCACCTGTTGATGGTTTACCTGCAAGTATCAATATATGATCGATGGCTACAACACTGTTTAACCTTGAAACAGATGTTAAATAATTCTTGGCCAAGTTCAAGGAATTGATAAATAGTTTTTCAAAATTGCTATGTTTATACTGGTTGATGATCGAA
The DNA here is from genome assembly GCA_030571955.1 of Yamadazyma phyllophila. Lineage (NCBI taxonomy): Eukaryota > Fungi > Ascomycota > Pichiomycetes > Serinales > Debaryomycetaceae > Yamadazyma > Yamadazyma phyllophila. Next base: position 162,327 of record JAJLZE010000011.1, on the reverse strand, counting down.
ATCAATGACAGTGAGCTTTTAAAGATCTGAATATTAGAATTGGTCAAAAAGTTGGTGAGTGATTTGATGACAGAAAACAAACTTGAATCGGTACTTTTAGACAAGTTGCTCATCAAAGAACTCCATTGATTACTTAAATCAGCTGGTTTCCTTGAAGTTAGTGACTCTAAAAGCGAAAGTCTTTTACTGGAATCAGTATGGTCTGTTAAAGATTCTCTTGTCTCATCTATTTCAAGGTTATTCAATAACTCTGTTGGATTCTCCATAGCCATGTTAAAAGCATTAGTTAAGATGTCGTTCATTTGTGACTTATCCAACTCTTCACTCTTATTCTCTTGCTCCGCTATCACATTTTTGAATGCATTGGCGATAGTTGATTGTAATTGATCGTCATCCACTTCCTCATCATCATCTTCTTCTTCTTCTTCTTCTTCTTCTTCTTCTTCTTCACCGCCCTCGCTTTGTAAATTTTGTTTCTGTTTGCCCTTATTTACCTGATTCACAAAGTGGCTCAATACGTTCTCGTCAATCTTTGGCAAATTCAAATGTTTGTTCTTCACTTGATTTGAATTATCGATTTCATTGACCTGATTGGTGATCTCTTTAGCTAACTGCTGAAGCATGTCTTCTGAGATATGCTCATTGATTTTATCATCACCTTTCTTATCTTTATCCACCAAGTTATGAAGAGACTCGGATATCACCTTGCTCAAATTGTCATCACCTATATCCTCTTCAAGGGATTCCTCAACTGCGTTCACAGGTTCACCTCCTTTTTGAATAGACTCAAACGCATTCCCTATAGCATTTTCGAGATCAAGGTCATCATCTTCATTATCCAGTCCAGAATCCAGTTCATGTCCTTCCGGTATTTTTTCGTGGTCATTCTGTTGATTTTCATCGTTTTGGTTGTCATTTGTGTTATCATTTTCCTTATTGTCTGGGTCTTGTTCGTTTCTTGTATCATCAGTCTCGTGTTCTTCATCGGCGTTTTCCTGAGTCAGCTTAGTTTGATCTTCTTGGCCTTGTTCAGAATGAGGATCCTCTTCCGTTCTATCAGGTTCAACATTAATACTCTCTATAGCACTTGATATGGCGTTTGCAAGGTTGAAATCATGATCTTCTTTATCACCTTCTTCATAATCTTCATGTGCATCAGTTCGATGGTCTTCCAGTTGTTGCTTGTGGGCTTCATCATGGCCATGGGTCTGGCGCTCGTCATCGTTAACTTCGTCTTGATGTCGTATCCCTCCATCTAAACTTTTGAATGCATCTTTGATGGCATCATCAAAGTTGATATCTAGTTCATTGTCTTCAGGGGGCTCGGTGCTGCTGTCCCTGTGTGTGTCATCATTTACGTGGTCGGGGTGGGGGTGTGGATGTGGATTTGGCTCTTCGTGTATGGGATGAGAAGGCTCCTGTTTATCATTGGGATGGCCATCGGGGTGAGGTTGAGATGATAGATCTTGCAGCACAGGCTCCGACTGGTCCTGTGAGTTGTCGGGGTTGTTCATACCTTCGAAGTCGAACTGTTTGAACACGTCCCCCAAGGCGTTTTCAAGTTCTATATCATCTACGTACTTGTCAGTCATGTTGTGAAAATAAACAACTTTCGCGGGTTATCTAATACCTAGCTGGTGGTACTGTAGTGGGAGCGTAGGGTCTGCTGCAGAACGATGCGCCTTCGGGTAATTGCTGGAATACATTATATTACTATTGACTATATTCTGTACATACTAGATAATATTCACTTGGGCTATTGTATTCATCATACTGGATAAAGTATATTTGCATGTAATCACAGGAAATAGTAGCACAAAGTACTCTCAAAACATTGGTTCTGTATGCCAGTCCCAATGCACTATTGCCTCTTCACTCCTTGCAACAACTCACCATCTCATCGGGAACTGGTTCGTTCAACCCAAACACCAACTTTCCAAAGAAAGCTCCCAAAATACAAGAGATGATAATGTACCCGTTGTAGTACATGAACAATAACATGATGATATAACTAGCGCCCCACTGGATAGTGAAGATGATAGTTCTAATCAAGTGGTCAAGAAAGTTGGTGTTCCGGCGCCTAGCTATCCATTGATGTGAAATGACATAACTATATGGATTGGAAATAGGGCCAGATACTTTTTCCAACGACTCATCCACTGCCAGTTTATCAATGGTCACAGCATCAAATTCTTTAGCAACTCTGTTGAGCCACTGGTAGAAGAATACCAACAAGAACACACCAATACATGAACCAGCAAACATTCCTTTACTCTTGACATGCCACGATTTTGCAATAAAACATGTATCAATAGTATACCAATTCCACAACATAGATATCTTGCAGGCGTGTGAGGAGGAGTGCCCCATAGAGTGGTCCATGGACCCCATGGACATTTTAACGTATGGATCCAAAGCTGACGAAGTCATGATGAAGAAAAAACTGGGTGGGACAGCATGCTTTTATACACCTCTGAGGCAATTAAATTACCATTTGCACCCAAATATTTTTTGCAAAGTTTGTCTGGAACTGATGGGATAAATAGGAATCATTTAAGTGAATGGGGATTGGAGATTATGGGAGAGATTTCAAAGAGGCTACCGATAGACCTCCGCAATAGACACCGTTGGGGAGTTCATATATTAGGCCAATTCGACAGAAGTATTGAAATGAGAATCGTTCTGGTTGCACAAAAATTGAGCGACAAGTTTAACTACGAGCAGTTTAAATTCTCAAAACCGACCCATAACTCTAGAGACTCCGAAGTCGTCAAATGCCTTGAAGGTAAGTAAAACTGGACTCTTGGCGAGCATTTTTCTGGGTCGATGACTTTTCGGTTTTTAACGGCCTTCATCGGTTGAGTTACATCCATGAATACTTTCTAATATGGGTGTTGGATTTCACCTTGATTAAAAGCCGTGGTGTGGGCTTGATACTGCACACCTATAGTCATTTGATATAGATACAGTGGACTGTATTGAAGAAGGACTGTGGTAATACATAGGTTCAATACATAAGAAATGGCCGTAATAAATGAGCAGAGGGTATTAGATAGAAAAGATGGTTTTGATGCTAATAGATGAGAGGTGGTATAGATCAGACATGGCTCCAGAATAAGTGAGACTTGGCAATTTAATTCGGTCGTCTATCCATCGTACAACATTCCATGGACACTGGTAGATTATTCTTGTTCAAATTTGCAGCCATTGACTGCAAGTACTTCTGCAATGTAATATACCTTTAATGGTAGTTTTGAGAAGTTGGGTAGTGCATGTTCACTCATTGAAATCATTTTCCAAATCATCTGGCCTTTTTTTCATCTAAACTTTCATAGTAGTGAAAAATCAACAGTTTCTTTGTGTTTCCAAGTGCTTCTGTGGTCTGCTCAGAGGTCGATTGATGTCTAATTTGCAACCTCATTGACAATCTAGCATTTTGTGTGCTAACCCAATGAACCCTTATGCTTTCCCAAATTCATACGCCAAAACTTTCCCCGTCTCCGGCAGCCTCTTAATTTTGATTTTGATTTGAGCTTTAGGTCAGCACTAATTTTCATCTTGAATTACAAATTTTCTTTTCTCGACCTATTCGTTATGGCTGCAAAATGTTCTGCCGCGGAAACTATAAGGGCCCAAATTAAAATGGGGCCCAAATTCCCAATTTTTTTCTCCATCAACTACAATGTTACTTGATATCATGTCCCACCGTGCAGCTACTTGAATCCCAGACGAGAAAGCCGTGTTTATGCCAACCCTCATCATGTCGAAACTCTCGACGCATCCACTAACAGAAATACTTTAAATTCAGCTGCTGGTTCTGTAAACTTAGAAAACCCTGAACCGGTAGCAAAGACCAATTCTCCAGTTATTAGAAGTGCTAAGGTCGACGATACTTTTGCCTAAAGTTTGCATGGCGGAGTTGCAGAACTCTTCTACTACAAAGAAAACAACATCTATGACTTCAGCTCACTTCAGCTCGTATGAAAGAATCGGATAGCTCTTCGCTTTGGTAACTAAAAACATCTACGACTTAAGTATCTATGAAGTAGATGCAAATTTCTTCGAAGATATCTTAGACTTCGACGCTTCAGAGGACGAGCGCGAAGACATTTTCGGCTCCGACTTCTACGACAGTGCTGGTGCCTTGTTTACCTTAGACGATCTGGCTGGAATTGATGCCCTGCCGAAGGTAATGCTGCCACCGATACTTTCGATCGATGTCACATAAATTTTGAATCGGGTTAAAGGATTTGTTTTTCATACCCTCTATAAACTGGCACTTATGAATCACTAATCATCTGTCTTGAATTAGTCGCACACAAGGGATATCCTTCAACGCCTCTCCCCAATTACTACCACCCTGCTACCCCCTTAGATCCCTTAAACCGATTCCATTATAAGGTCACGCAACGAAAGCATCGGATTCCACGGCACATGAGTTATATTTACAGCGACAATGAAGGCCCCAAGAAACTATTAGAATCGATTAGAAACCAATAAAATTACATGTTCTACCTGGTGCACAAAAGTCCGAGAGTGAACACATTGAGAAATAATCTGTGCGGCTCAGACGATTATCGAAATTATCGGACCACCAGGCTCCAGCCATCGATTGAAACATCAACCACTAGGTGGTGTCAACAAAAACCGCCCCTCCCGCGGCGGGTTGGTTGGACATCGGTAGTTTTCCCATCATTCTTCCTTAGCCGCAAACTTTACCAACATTTAACATTCTACTGCACATTTGAACGAGCGCGTGGTTGCTGTGTAACTCTCATGAATATTCGACTAACCTATACAGTACCTCAATTGCCAATTCCCCATATCCAACGTACCAATTCTCCGTATCTAACTAACCAATGGTCTTCAACATCTGTGTACCCCCTCATACCCCATTTTATTCTTTAACCGCATATACCCTTCCGCTACTGGCCCCTTCCCCCTCTCTTTCCTGTACCACATATTAGTGCGCTAATAAGCCCGCAATTTTCCAAGGCGCGCAAAGTATAAATAGCCCCGAAATTCCCCAATTATTTCAATAATCATGTCCAACTCTTTAGAACAATTGAAAGCTACTGGTACCACCATTGTTACCGACACTGGTGAATTTGAAAGTATTGCCAAATTCACTCCACAAGATGCCACCACCAACCCATCTTTGATTCTTGCCGCCACCAAGAAGGCTGAATACGCTAAAGTTATTGATGTTGCCATCGAATACGCTAAAGATAAGGGATCATCTAAATCTGAAAAGGCCGCCATTGCTTTAGACAGATTATTGGTTGAATTCGGTAAGGAAATCTTGAACATTGTTCCAGGTAGAGTTTCCACTGAAGTTGACGCCCAATTGTCTTTCGACAAGCAAGGTACTATTGACAAAGCTCTTGAAATTATCAGGTTATACGAATCAATTGGTATCAACAAAGACAAAATTTTGATCAAGATTGCTTCTACTTGGGAAGGTATTCAAGCCGCTAAGGAATTGGAAACTAAACACGGTATCCACTGTAACTTAACTTTATTGTTCTCATTTGTTCAAGCTGTTGCATGTGCTGAAGCTAAGGTTACTTTGATTTCTCCATTTGTTGGTAGAATGTTAGATTGGTACAAGGCCAACACCAAGGAAACCTACACCAAGGAAAATCACCCTGGTGTTCTTTCTGTTAAGAAGATTTTCAACTACTACAAGAAGTTTGGATATGACACCATTATTATGGGAGCCTCTTTCAGAACTGCCGATGAAGTTACGGAATTAGCTGGATGTGATTTCTTAACTGTTCCTCCAAGTGTATTGGAAAGCTTGATCAACTCTACCGAAGATGTTCCAAAGAAATTGGACGCTTCCGCTGCTCATGCTACTGACCTAGAAAAGGTAAGTTACCTCAATGACGAAGCTGCTTTCAGATTCGCCTTGAATGAAGATGCCATGGCCACTGAAAAGGTGGCTCAAGGTATCAGAGGCTTTGCTAAGGATTCTAAGACTTTATTAGCTGAATTAGAAAAGAGATTTTAAGTAGTAATGCAGATTTTCGAGTGAGGAAATGTAGTTTAGAGTGTAGATATTTCGGAGATCAAGGAGACTAATCTGAAGGGACTCAAGTGTCAGTAAGTAATGCCTTACCCGTCGTCGACCGAATGGGTATTACGAAATCATTACAAATACCCTTACAAATCTCCCGCAATTCGCGATCCACAATACTAACACTGATGAGAAAGCCCATAGCTAAAACCATAACCCCACCATTCCCCATCACGGAAGAAACACATATCATCAATGGATTCGGTAGAGGGTCACTGGAACTAGGAATCCCTACCGCCAATATTCCTATCACCGATAAACTCTCCCAGTTAGAACCAGGCATCTATTTTGGGTATTCGAAAGTCTCCCCCATCGCTAAGTCTCCAGAGACAAAGACTCGTCAAGATGACCAGCAAGTGGAGTTCAATTACGGACAAAAGCTCAAGTCGGAAGAGGTCAGTGTTTTACCCATGGTGATGTCCATTGGTTTCAATCCATTTTATAATAATGAGCACAAGACAGCTGAGGTCCATATTATTCATGAGTTCAAAGAGAACTTCTATGGTGCCAAGATCAAGTACAGCGTGTTGGGATACATAAGGCCTGAGTTGGACTACACGACAAAGGAGGCTTTAATTGAGGATATCAACTTAGATATTAAAATGGCCCTAGAAGCCTTAGAACAGAAAGAATATTCAGAGTTTACTATAGAGTGAATAGATGACACAAATGAGTAAGTTTTATACAACAATTAGTAGATATCTGTTGAACCCAACTTTAATGAAACTTCTCCTTATCCTCTTAAAACCTTGGCAAAGACGTTTTTAAGGTTTCTCACGATCTGTAGAAACCACATTTCTTTTTGGTTTTATCTCATTTTTATCACTCGCAGCCCATGGAATGTCACCTCTCTGCGTATACTTGCGAACAAGTGCTTGAATGCCCTGACTATTTCGCCTTGGCTCAACGCTACTACTGTCACCCCCATGCTGCTCCCACATTCATCGGCTATACCGCCGCTTTCATACTATGTATTGGCATGCTTCTTTTGCTACTTAGTTTGGTGATAAGCAGCTACTTATTCACTAATCTTCATGCCATAACAGAAAAATTCAAGGTACCTCCTAAGCTTTTGTACTTCGTGATAGTGCCCCTTTTGAACTCATTGGGTGATATCTCCAGCTATTACTATGGCCTTCGAACTAGCCCTGAATTGGTATTAGGCCAATTAATTGGCAGCAACTTAATTATCTGTGGTCTTGTTTTTGGTACTATTTGTGTGCTACGTCCCGTATCGATCTGCAGACACAAAGAAGTCATGTTTGATCTTGCGTGGCTTTTTGTAGTGTTTTTGGTTTTTAACGTCATAGTCAATGATGGTGAGATCACAATGGCAGAAAGTGGTGCAATGGCTGTGATGTATTTGGGCCACTTGGCTTACTTGTTCGGACCAGGGAAGAGGCAGGTAATCCATCATGAAGAAGCTGCGTGCGATGATACCTTGAGCTGGGGCTATGACCTGGAAGATGAGTCTCAAGACGACCAGTACCACGACCGTCACGAGTATCAAGAATTCCACGACCATCTTTCTCCCTCCACTTCCACTCCTCGTCCCAGATCTCCTGTAGAACAAGCAGTTGATGGTGGAACGGTGCCACTCAATTTGGATGAACAGTTGGAACATGTCGACCAACCTTCTGGAACAATATCTGCTCTCCACTATGTGATTCACCTGATCAAAAATTCTTTGGCCTTAATCATTCCACAGCCAGGCTGCCCTTACCGCCAGCTGTATTTCACATACTACTATACGATATTTAGTGGATTTGTGTTCTCCAAGTTACCAGGTGGAGCATCTACCAAGACTCATATCACTACCGCAGTGACATTGGTTATATTATACATTTTTTTCACAGCTTTGAACAGAGCTTACACACTCCCGCTGTTCATGAATTGTCTAGCTATATTGATATCGGTATTTGTAGTCCAAGCAATTGCTTCTACCACCGTATGGCTAGTTCAAAACTATGGGATTCTTTTACACTTAAAGGACTATACGCTTGGGTTTTTGGTGTTTTCAATAATGAATTCAATCAATGATATCATCACAAATATAACCCTAGCCTTCAATTACAATGCCTTGGTGGGTATACATGCGTGTTTGGGAACACCTTTATTGCTTGTGTTGGTGGGGATTGGATACAATGTACTTTTACTTCGAAAACCACTAACTTTCAATTTGGAAAACGATATGTTAACCGCTTCTCGAGGCCTTATGATTTTGATGGGATGCCTCCTAGTGATGGTTCCCATTGGAGGCTGGAAGCTTGGACGCCTTGTAGGGTCTATAGCCTTAGGGTTTTGGATGGTCATCAGTGTGGTCAACTGGATGGGTTTATAATGTTTTTACGAATGTAGAGTAACGATGATTAATGAAATAGAATGTACTGTTGTATTGTATTTGATTTCACGGTAACTGTGGTTTATACAGGATAAATGACTCTCTTCTGGTTGAAGATTTACCAGAAGTGTGATTTTGACAATTTGCAAAACACAAAATTACTTTTGTTTCACGAGAGTAATTCTACATTTATGATTCCCGACTTTTATATTACCTACTTCTGACTCTATAAATACCCCTGCATTTCTTCGTCGAACGATTTCTCGCCTTCAAATTCACTCCTATATTCTGGACGATATCTTAGCCACACGTCCAACGCCTTGAAAAACTCCTTAGTTTTATTGTTACAGCTCTTGAAAAGCTTAAGCTTAGCATCATCATCTATTTGATAATACAAAAGCATTTCCCATGGTTCTTCTTGTTTGAAAAGCTTCTCAACAATGCTTTTGTTGCCAAAGATCCATTCCATTGCCACAAGCTTATAGAGGTCTGTGTCGCTCGATATCAAGTTTTTGGCCACTAAGTAGCTGGAACTATTAATACAAACATCGACTAACCTATCCAATAAAACCGTTCTGTTGAATCTCCGTAAGGAGACTGCCCGTTTTAGTACCTCTTTGGCCGAGTCAAGCTTATTATGGCGTAACAAATATGTCACGTATTTCATCCACACATCATCATAGCTACAAGTTCGTATCACAGCACGCTCGTATACCTGTAGAACAGCGCTTGGTGGTAGTTGTAGTTCCACATAATCCAAGTACTTTAGCCAAGTTTTAATTTCGTTGGTGCTAACATACTTCACATCGAAAAATGGTTTAAGTCGTTTCTCATACTCAAAAAGCTTGTAAACTTTATACTGAGTCGCTATGTATATCTCGGATACGTTCTTCTTTAGTTGGAGATTGATTTTATTATCTTTTCCACGGTGGTAGCCGTCGCCACCGCGAGGACTGGCACCATACCCGTTCTCTATGCGCGCTAGCATGGTGCCAAAGAAATGGCTGTAGCCGTGTAATGGCACTTCAAGCGTGTACCTTAAAAGGCTATCATATTTGGCAGCAAAATTCAACTCTGGGTCGACATCTTGATATGTTTCAAGAAATTCAAGGTAGAGTTTATAGAAATCAGCAGCATAGTAGTTAAATCCAATGTAATCTCTAGCTGATTCAAATAGGTCGAGGTAGTCCTTACAATTGAGTTTACTCACTGGGAACGCAGAGAGCTTGAACGATAGGAATTCTTGCCAGACTCGAGGAGAATAACTCAAGTGTATAAAAGCGTCGTTATAGACCGCTTCGGCATTGCTAAAGTTGCCCAAGTTATACTCCAATGTTGCGTATTGTATCCAATAGTTTTCAAGAAGTGGGAATATCTGGAGGAAATCGGTATAAATTGCTCTGACTGCATCAATCTTTTTTGGAGATGCAGACTTAGTGACTGCTAGCTCTCTAGATGATAGAAGAGACTCCCATTTTTCAAGATTGTATGGGTCTTTTAGAAGATCTATTGAATGGTTGTTCATGATAAAAGAACGAGCACATATTTCCGCGCAGAGATGAGTAGGTAGAGTAGGTAGATCAGGTAAAGGCATAGATGTGCTGTATAAGATGTAAAGTTATAATCCAGAGATTGATTAATGAAGCGAGAGTAGATGGTAAATGGGAATAAACCCTTTGTCCAGAACAAACTAGTATCGTAAGAGATAAAAGCGTATGTACCAAATGACTTTCATCGGTTCGCTACTATCAGTTCAGCTTGAAGCTCGTGAGTTAGAAGATCCTAACAATTCATGGACTGCTTTGCAAGTCAAGCCGAAATATGTAGAAAACTACCAAACAAGCTAAAAGTTATTTCGAATCAATCAAATATTCCTGAAATAAGGAATCAATTGATAGTTCCTTATCTTGCTTGTATAAATACCAGGACATGTGATTAGTCTAAAGATCTCTCTAAACTCTCTGTTGACCCCGTTAAGGTTGTTTTATCTGAAGCTTATCAATAGCCACCAGAAGAACTAAATCATATCAGTAGATTAGCACTGAAACAAATAAAGACTAGACTACTACAAGCTCCTAGAATATGACGGTTCTAATCTTACGTGTGTCAAAACCAAGTACCAAATGTTCAGTCCTGTTTGATAATACCAAATCTGAACTAGAGGTTACAAGAAACACCATGATAGAATAAGAGAAGATAGCAACCAACATCGACAAAGATCTAATCACAGGACAACTTAAGGCTGACAGAAAAGACAAATGGATAAAAGAGGCAGAATTGGAAGCCCAAACACACCTTAGTCAGGTAAGATAAGTTCAAATCTCAGACACCCATAAGTCCGTCAATAGAGAAGACCAATTCATCTCCCACCGTAAGTTGAAATCTTTGCTCCTACTGTATAAAGCCTGTTCATTTTATTAAGGCTTCAAAGTAAATAAACATCCCAGTTCCGACTTACAAGAGTCCATAATTTATGATCGATAAACCCGGTACTTTAAGTTCAACAAACCAATGTTTGGCTACTGTAGACATATCTACATGTAGAGATTCTTATACGACCTACGTCGCGAGTATACAATAGAAAGAAGGTCGGAGTCTTGCTAGTCTAAGGTGCTAGCCGGCAACCAAATCTATGTCTGTGGGTCCTTACAATAGATTTACAAACCTTAAGGTCTGACGTGGTGAGTGGAATGGCTCGAAACAAACGCTATGCAACATAAAAGTTCCCGGGGCGAACGGAAAAGAGCTCATGAAACTCCTGACGAACCAAAATCTAAATAAATAAACAAAGGGATCTGAACAAGCGGCGGCTTGAACGGGGAGATACTCAAGTACGGCGTGAGTGTCGGGTAAAGAATCGGAGGGTCACTTAAGTATTATGTGTAGCAAACGAGCCTAAATTATCCGGGGGATAATAGAAGAATGTATTACTCAGACGGCCGATCAAATAGTGCCCGATACACCGGAAAGGACTGTATTGGGAAGGGGAAATTGCTTACCGGGGCAAATTAATAATCGGTTACAATCTAGTTCTAAAACCAAACGGGGAAAAGCCTCGGGGGATTGTTCTGTTTCTTCCTACCCCAGAAACAATAAAGGTGGGGACATCAAGCGACAGGGTGATTTCATGTTTAAGTTATCAATCTGACGCGAGTTTGTTTGCCCGGTAGGCACAGTTAAGATATGGTGATATGAGGGGTTAACATTTTGTGGTATTGCAATTCTGTTGGGCTGGAACTTGGAAATATTGTAGCAGCAATCAAACCTAACCAGCCCCAGCATTGCAGCATGAGCCTCACCGCTGGTCCCAAGTTTTTGTTTGGTGTTTTGTAATATGCGGAAGCAAACTGGTTCACCGACACAGGAACTCGGCTGGATTTAGCTGAATTAGGAAGGGAAAAACAGCCGTGTATCGTGTACAAAGGTCCAGCGGTTAAAAAGAAAATCCTTCTTCACCGCACCAACATTTATTTTTTTTATCAACCGAGGGTCAATATTGCCCGTTTCGGATTAACTAGCAGACTAAAATTTGCCTCTTGGCGTGTAAGTGGATAGAAAATTTTTCTTGTTGACGTTATTGACGTTGAAAATCTTCCTTTTTCCTGTCAAAAGTAGCAGCAATGATCCTGTAACTTACAGGACTCGATTGAATATAATATTGTTATAGGTACGATAGTTAGCTTGTTTAACATATGAAAAGTTTATCACGATAACCCATAATTAATATCCAGGTTCCGGTAGTATAACGAGGATTGTTTTTTCGAGGCCCTGCCCGAATTATTAACCGATTTTATTATATAGCATCTGCTTATATACTGTATTTTCTATATGCATTATTCTGTGTCTGTAACGCTGCCCTCCCGACACCACCTTTTAGTTCCTTACCCCATACTATTATACTTTGAGTAGCATGGATATTGATTCATTTATGTTATATCCCTTCCGAATCCTTGGCGCTGTCATTTCGGCTCAAAAGCTGGGCATGTCAACTGGGTTCCCTCCTCCTTGGCTTGTCGTACTACGGTCCAAAATAGATCTTCATCTTTACTTTTTCGTCGGTTGCGAGCATCGCGCCTTCCTAACAAGCTTCCACAAACACCTTAAAAACTGCACACGCCGTGCTGCCTCCTGCATAAAGGGTGCGTGCATATAATTATTCCGACTTCCTATGACGTTTACCAAAAACTCAAATTGCTCCAGCTTTTACTGTGATAAAATTCATATAAATAGTCTGCCAAGCTCCAAGTTGGTTCCAATTTTTCTTAACAAATTCTTAGCAAATTCTTGACCCATTATGAGTTTAAATATTGCTGCAAGAACAAACACTTTTGGTCTTACAGGTAGACCATTAAGAGTTGCCATTACTGCAACCGCCGTGACAGGTTTTTCCCTTTTCGGTTATGATCAGGGTTTAATGTCTGGTATCATTACCGCCAAACAATTTAACTGGGAATTTCCAGCCACTTACCAGAACTCTGTTAACCAAGGTGCTGTCACCTCTTGTTATGAATTGGGATGTTTCTTTGGTGCCATCTATGCATTAATCCGTGGTGACCATCACGGTAGAAGACCATTGATCATTTATGGTTCCATCATTATTATTCTCGGTACTGTCATTTCTGTCGCTGCTTTCAAAGAACACTGGGGTTTGGGTCAATTCGTTATCGGTAGAGTTATTACTGGTATTGGTAACGGTTTGAACACAGCCACTATTCCAGTTTGGCAATCTGAAATGTCCAAGGCTGAAAACAGAGGTAGATTAGTCAACTTGGAAGGTTCTGTTATTGCCGTCGGTACTTTAATCGCTTACTGGTTAGATTTCGGTTTGAGTTATGTCAACAACTCTGTCTCTTGGAGATTACCTGTTGCTGTTCAAATCGTTTTCGCTGGTTTCCTTTTGGCCGGTATCTTGCAATTACCTGAATCCCCAAGATGGTTGGTTGCACACGACAGAAAGCCAGAAGCTACTGTTGTTTTGGGTGCTTTGAACAGAGTTGAACCAGAATCCGACTACGTTTTAGCTGAAATCACCGTTATTTCTGATGCTGTTAACAGATTCGACAAAGCCCAAGTTGGTATCAAGGACTTGTTCACTGGTGGAAAGACTCAACACTTCCAAAGAATGTTGATTGGTGCTTCCGGTCAATTCTTCCAACAATTCACTGGTTGTAACGCTGCCATCTACTACTCCACTGTTTTATTCGAACAAACTATTGGTTTGACCGGTAAGATGCCTTTAATTTTGGGAGGTGTTTTCGCTACCATTTACGCTCTTTCTACTATTCCATCTTTCTTCCTTGTTGATAGCTTGGGTAGAAGAAACTTGTTCTTGATTGGTGCTGTCGGTCAAGGTTGTGCTTTCCTTATTTCATTCGGATGTTTGGTTCACAAGAACACTGAAACCGCCAAGGGTGCCGCTGTTGGTTTATTCTTGTTTATCGTTTTCTTTGCTTTCACCATCTTGCCATTGCCATGGATTTACCCACCAGAAATCAACCCATTGAGAACCAGAACTATCGCTTCTGCTATTTCTACTTGTACCAACTGGATCTGTAACTTCGCTGTTGTTATGTTCACTCCAATCTTCATTGCCAAGTCTGACTGGGGTACTTACTTATTCTTTGCTGCTATGAACTTTTTGTTCGTTCCAATCATTTTCTTCTTCTACCCAGAAACTGCCGGTAGACAATTGGAAGAAATCGATATCGTTTTCGCCAAGGCTCACGTCGACGGAAGACAACCATGGAGAGTCGCTGCTACCTTACCTAAGTTATCCTTATCTGAAATTGAAGAACAAGGTAACCAATTGGGATTATACGATGGAGACTTCGAAAAGAGAGAAAACGAAGCTAGAGAAGAAGGCTCCTCCATCATTAAATCAAACGATGAATCTGATACCCCAGAAAATCAAGAAAAGGCTGAGGGAGTCTTTGGTAATGATACTGCTAACAAGGTTTAGTATATGACTGTTTTATATCCCATGTATAGACGTACAATATAATATTTATTAATATCTGTTGTGGCATAAAGAGATTTTTTATTTACAAGTTGACTATGACAATAGGATACTATAATCCTATACTATTATCGAAGAAAAAATTGGGTGTTTCCCCTCCAAAGAGCTTATCAAGAGCGTTGTTAAAATCGTTATCGTTGAACGAAGGGTATTTGGAGTTCGATGGGCTGTCAGTTTGCACCCCTGGGTTTGCCCCAAACTCTTGAAGTAATTGTTTGGAAAGTGTGTTGGGCGTGGCTGGTGCTTTATAGGAACCTGCGAACGGCGTGTTGCCTTTGCTCTCTTCTAGCAAGCTCTGTAAGGAATCTTTACTTAAATCCTTTGCATTGTTGAGGTAGGGTACACTGATATAACCCGTTGGGCCTAGACTTATACTTGAAGGTATAGTATATGGTGAACCGTCATTGTTACTACTACCAGAAGTATTGGTAGTGTATGTCTCACTATAACTGGGGGCAGAAGAATCACCAGAATTTGTGCATGAATTATCATGTCCATGACTGGTGGATTTTCTGTTGCTTGTATTGATCCTTTTATGGAAAAGTTCAGGAAATAAGCCTTTGCAATACATAAACAATGCTTGAAGCTCTGGATTATTGTCGAAAAATTTGTAACTAGATTGATCCTCCACAATACTTATAGCAACTTGAAGCATCACACAACAGACCAAGAACGTAACCGATTCTCTTTGATTGTATGTCTTTTGAGGCCCATCACGTTCCTGAGGAAGTCTACCCATTTGAGTAGTGAACCTGAAACAATTAAGTGAGCAGTCGATCAATAGATTGATGTCATTAAGGGTGTCAACGCTCTTCGGTTTATTCAAGCAATGGGTAATTAGTTCTAAAAATGCACTAAATTGATAAAAGATCAACCAAGTCTGGCAAGAAAATGGTACAGCACTGCAATCGATTTTCTTGGTAAAATACACAATAGTCCTGGCACTTTTCAAAACATATTCTTTATCTTTCAAAACTTCCGGATCTTGAAGATCCGCTGGTGTGCAGTCAAGTTTAGAAATCAACTTGTTCATCGTCAACAAATGGGTGAAGAAAGTCAAATGAAATGAATAAAGCATTTCCAATGGGAAGCTCAGTTTAGAACCTTCCGGAGATGGTGAGTTGAGTGGGTAATGGGTGAAAAAGTGTGGGTCGTCGTAGAAACGAGGCCTGAATGAAGGTTCAATACTTTCAGCCAAAGTCATCATTTGTGCGTTTAGTTTTGCCAAAATCCTTAGTATATCTTTGAATGAATGGTCACATGAGCTGGCGCTGAAAAGTTGTGCATAAGATTCAGCTCTTATTCTGTTCAAATGACTTATGAAGTGGGCAATATACGCATCGAATCCCTTTTGATGCAACACATACTGAAGGAACTCAGGATCTAGATTATTACTACAGTCATGCTGGAAAGGTAAAGATTTGAATTTCAGATTGAATGCAAAATCTTTTTTGGTAAGCGTCGATACATCAGATGGATTTATCATGGGAGGTTTGCCGTTTCTATAACAAATCTCAATATCAAAGTATTCACAATACCACCAAATTTTCCTTCTGAAAATACCATCTTCTTCCAGTAATCCTTCAAAACTTTCAGCTCTGTGTAACCCAATCTCTTGTGCGTACCGGACGGCTATGGATGTTAAAATGTAATTGACAGTTGACTTGACAGCACTAATTTCAAGATATATCACCAATAATAAAATAGCTTGAATCGTACATATACCTTCACTTATAACCGAGATCATGTCGTAATAGTAAATTGAGCTTTGGAAAAAGTTTGATTGTAACCCAATCAACTCGGAAGTTGTAGTCACAGACAACTTGGGTGTAGTGCTTCCTATGGGCTTAGGAGTGGGACTTGAGTTAGCCCTATTGTCAATCACATAGGAGATACACAATGCCAACGAAATGTTCATCATCAAAAGTTCAGAGTACTTGAATGTCGTCCAGCCCGTTGCGTTACGAGACCCCTGAGCACTAAGTTTCTGGTTATAATAGTACTTCTCGAAAAACTGACGTAACTGTGCAATATCTACTAGAGTGCCTGCCAAATAAATTCTAGGGAAACAGTCTAGAAGATCAAATACCAAACCTTGATCATCAGGGAACCAGCCCTCTTGAAGCTTCTGACGCTGGTCAAGGGTCGAAGCCCTTGGACTAAACCAAGCATCACTAAATGACTTGATACACATCTTAAAGAGTTGAGGTAAGTTCTCAACTGGAACTAAAAGATCTTGATGTGCTTCAGGAATCTTAGAGTAGATCCATTGGACACTCTTGTCACTGAAAATATGGAAAACCAGATGTGAGCCGTAAAACACTT
Organism: Yamadazyma phyllophila; assembly: GCA_030571955.1. Taxonomy (NCBI): domain Eukaryota; kingdom Fungi; phylum Ascomycota; class Pichiomycetes; order Serinales; family Debaryomycetaceae; genus Yamadazyma; species Yamadazyma phyllophila. The sequence continues at coordinate 145,566 of JAJLZE010000011.1, read as the reverse complement.
CCAGGAGATGGAACACCTTGTTATTGGTATTCTTGGCGCGTTGCATTTCTTTGATCCCATAAAGATTTCCTTTATCTGTTCTGGTTTTACGTACATATTCTCCCTCTTCATCATCTTCTTCGGTTGCAAGGGTTGGGGAATCGCTTCTCAGTCCAGTCTTAACCTCTTTGGAGTCATCGCTATCGGTTTCAGATTCCATATCTTCAACCTCTTCTTCGTTTCTGGTGGAAGTAGGAATGGTACCACCCATTTTCAGGGCCAAATTTGTGAGAAGTCCTTCAAGCTTTGCTAGACGTGTATCCAAGTCATTTATGGATTGAGTTTTAAAGCCTTTATTACTAGTTCTTGGTTTACGCTTTGTCTGGGCAGGGTAAATACATTCGCTACCTGATGCCGAGCAATTACCACAAGGTGTCTTGCCATCACACTTCACCTTCTTCCGCCGACAGAAGACACATGCTTTTGCTACACGGTCCCGCTTTTTGTGTTCGGGCGCTGTACTCATGATTACTAACGATGGCAAAAGGTAGAGATGATGCGCGCGAATTTTCAACAGGTGAAGCGGTGATAAGGGTATTTTTACCAAGAAAGTAATTTGGGTGGATTCTATGAAGATGTACACGGTCGACTTGTGGTGTGAACAAACAAATTTGTCGTCAAAGAAATATAGGGCGGGACAAAGCAGAATGAGAAGGAGTAAGACGGAGAAGGAGAGGTACGAAGATATATAGACGGTGCGAGGCTGCGAAAAAGTAGGCATGCTGTGAGCTCCCCACCATATTAACCTTGTCATATATTACCTATCTACATGTCATATTAGCCTCAAAATCCGAGGTTGTTGTCGAAGAAAAAATTGGGTAGTTGGTTCATTTGGTAGTTGACCAAATTGTTTAACAGCTCGTCTCCCATTTCAAATGCACCACCAAGGAAATCGGGTGATGTTTGTGAATCGGAAGATCCGGTGCTTGAAGGATATCCCACTCCAGGAACAAACTGTGCAGCCACATTTCCTTTGCTATCGTAGCTAACTTGCTCTGAAGGATGCATTATATTCGCAAGTGATGGATTATAACTTGGAGAATTCACTCTATACTCTACTCCATCATTAGGCATGTTGTAGCCCAATTCGTCTGGGGAGGTGGTATCTAATACCTGTCTTGAAGCTGATGTCTTCGATTTCGTAGGAGATTTCGAAGTTGGTACTTTTTCTCCCATACGAATAGTGAACTCTCTCCTTCTTTTGCTAAACACTTCTGGGGCATACTTCTTGAGAGTATTCAATTGGCTGATATACAAAGCCGAATGTGGTAGCACTTTTCCGGTTCTGCTTTCAATCACAGCTACTACAACTTTGATGAACAATTTCATAACCACAATCACCATCAGAATATAATCAATTCTTTTCAGAGCAAGAGTACCTTCGTCAAAATAAACATTGGATACTTCCTCGAGTAACGCAATGTCAGCAATACTTTCCTCTGAGTTTGGATTGTTCATACAGTTTGACAGAAGCATTAAAAAGGCTGCAAACGGGAAAAATGCGAGCCAATTAAGTGAGAACGGACGCAAGCTTTGAACTTTCATCTGTATTCCTAAATGTAGTAATGTCCTAGCACTTCTAACATGGATCTTTCTAAATGCCATCATACTTGAGCTATCTCCATCGATATTCATAACAAATGGAACTCTATTAGTTAACATAAGATGAAAGAAGAACTTACAATGCGTATAGAACAAATGTTCATGCATAAAAGCACCATGTTTGTCCAAACCAACACTAAAGTTTGGCTCGTCGTAGAACTTGGGTTGAAACTCATCATCATGAAGTAAACTGGATACTCGCAAGGCATCGTCATTTAGTTCCTGAAGCACCAATGTAGTGCCTTGAGCATCACTCACATCAATAGATAAGAATAACTTGTAGTATGATTTTGACTTCATTCTCAGAATAAGAACATTCAAATAGTGTATCATAACAGTACTGTTTGATGTTCTGTAACATTCGTCGATAATTATAGGACTAATCTTCAAGAGCTCATCCAATCCTTCACAAGTATTGAGTTTAGCTATGGTTTGGGAAGGGAAGTTGAACAGGAATGCAAGTTCGGTAACGAATTGGACGTTATTAGCGGTGAATCGAGTCACATCATCACTACTTAAAACAGGTGCTTTGCCGTGTCTGAAACTTAATTCTATATCCATTTCCTGACATAGCCACCAAACCTTTCTTCGTTCACTAGCTTCTTCTTCGTCGAGTCTTGCATAACTTTCGGAACGGTGCAACCCCATATCTTTAGCATGCCGTATCGCCACGGCCAAAAGCATACAATCAATATCAGGAACCCCATGGATTGAGACGGCAAAAGCAAATAAAATAATTGCTCTAATAGACTGTAAACCTTGGCCAATAACAGAGATTCTATGATATAACATCATGCTTGCAGTCAATAGCCTTTCACTTATGGCCACTAACTGTTTCAGGGCCAACTTATCTTTCAGCAGCTTGAGTCCATCTGAATCTTCAGGGAAGTCAGTTTTGATCAAAACCGCTAAATATAAGATCAGGCAAAGGGCCAAAAGCTCAGAAACAGTTAACCGGCTGTTATTGTAGTACTTATCGAATAAGGCAAAGGCGTCTTTTTTTGAGAATGCAATCTCGAAGAACATAACCGTTGGCAAAATGTCATTCAATATCTTATAGACAAATTCTTTATCTTCTGGTAATGGACGTTCAAGTAATTCTCTTTGGCTTTCGGCAGTGAGTAACGGAGGGTTGATCCATTTCCTCAAGATTGGTTTGATTCTGAGAAAGAAAAATGATGGCACTTGGTTAAGCATTTCAAAGTCTGCCCGCTTATTTGCCTTTAAAGACTGTTCAATCCAGTGCATAGATTTATAAGAACACACAGATAGGAAAGAATGGCTTTCAAAAAACTGTTCCCTAATACTGTATACCGTGTGTTCTTTGTTAGCTTGTTTTCCCTTCCCTTGCTTTTTGTACCTGTATTCTAGATCAGTAATCTTGGAAAAAAGCTCATATTTGTCAGTAGTCTGGTGGATTGTTTTTGTTCCTTTTTCATCTGGATCTTCATCTTCCCTCATACCTGCAACTGTATCATTTGCACCGTTGCCTCCTGAAGATGTAGCCACCTCTGTGGGGTTTGTGGGTTTTGGGGTAGACGCATTGGTTTCATTATCATCATCGTCATCATCATTTTCATTGTCATTGTCGTTGTCATCCTCATCTTCATCATCGTCCTCGTAGCTAGTGCCATCGTTCGGTGATATGCTATCGTTTCTGGTATCATTTTGGGAGCTAGTGGAACCGGATGACCTACTTGGATAAGTCTTTGTGGGCATACCTGGAATATTATCCAACTTATTTGAGATGTTTGTGATGAAACCTTCTAGCCTACTCAACCGGTTCTCCATCATTTGCATAGCACGAATGCTCGAAGCTCTCTTGGATACTTTATTCTTATCATTTGTCTTTTTACGTAGCTTTTCAATGTAAATACAATCGGGCTCTTTCAGCTGCTGGCAATTTGTACAAGGTTTATCACCACTACATTTAATCTTCTTGCGACGGCACGTCTCACAAGCAACACGAGTACGCTTTTGAGCTTGCTCGTCGTTGTAATCAGACATTCAAAGTAATTAATTAGTTCGTCACCAAGACCTTTATATTATTGAACTGTGATTTAAATGAGCAGCGCGGAACACGGACCAGCACTCCTTTCCGAGATACCGCAGTGATGTGCGACAAACCATTATCCGAGTCTTCCAACCTTGGGCGATTGATGGCTTTGTGCATAAGCGCGCGCCTAGATCCAATTTCTTTTGCAGCCGCCTTCTATTGGATGGACATTGCAACCCATGATTGCGTTATACCATCATCTATTCTTTGGGTTATACCACTTGACGCCTTGTTAAGTCACTCAATATATCTGCTTACCAATGTCCCTGACATCATTATCTTCTTAGGGGTAAAAGTCCCCTTTAAAATTAGAGGGATTTTGTGTTTTTAGTCAAGTCCATAATCTTATTTCCAATATAACTTATTAGGTCTTCAAAGGTCACCAGAGTCACTGGCTGAATATTTGATCGATTGCAATGGCTAAGATATTATAACTCGTGTATTTCGTTAATCGTAAAAGAAGTTCGGTAAATTACAGAATTGGGTATAAAGTAAAGAGGTGAAATCATCTCTTTCCTCTGACATTGGGTTCATGTCGTTTAGTCTGCCTATATTAGGCTTCGGGTTATCCGTCTCGGGATGATTGACAAGATTAGCTAATCTAGGCTCAAGTCTCTTAGGAGCTCTCAAATCATTAGAAATAGACGACAAGAGCTCCATCTTCTTCTTGTTGTCCTTAAAGATTTCGGGGTAATTGGTTTCTAATTTGGCAAAATAATCTCCAAGTCCGTATTCCTCTACCAAATCTTTTCCCAACCGCTTGGAGAGTGATGAAAGTAAAATCTTCAATAAAATTCTTACCAAGATATCGTTGGAAGAAAACTTTGCTTCGTATTTAGCAATTTCACTCAACAGAGAGAACTGGGGAAAAATGATCTCACTATTGAAGAATGTTTTGGCGTTTGCTACCAACAAATCCACATCAGCTAAGACGGTGTCTAGATCTGGTTCACAAACACAGTGTGTTACTAAAGTCACAAAACCAACATAAGCATAATATAAGGTCCATCCATGAACAAGTTTTGAGACATTAATAGAGAGGCAGTTTGTAGTTTTAACAACAAGTCGAGCACAATCAACCGATTTACCAAGGTAGTGATGGTACTTGCTGTTATTTTTATCACCAAAGTGGATTGGTGATCTGTTAACCACTATATAGTGTTGGAGGAAGTCAAGCTGAAACATCGTTGTCATGAAACAAAGTAGGGTTCTTTCGCCTTGTTTAGGTAAACATTCGGCAATTTTATTGTCATCGTCCTTCGCAAGCCAAGGTAAATTGGGCCTCATTTTCCAGTTCAAAGATAACATTAAATTATCCATCTCATTATTGATTAAGCCCAACTTCTTGTAAAAAACACTGGGCACCTTATTTGTCTCGATAGCAGCAGCACTGAATAATTGTTCGTAAGATTTTCTTTGAATAATCTTGAGCTGGGCAAAAACATATTGAGAAAAGAACTCCACGTATTCCCTATTTATTGTAACAGGATGTTTATGAATGTTGAAAATGTGATCATCAACATTATACGGGGCGTAAGCTTCATTAAACTCGCTCTTTAAGTCCACGGGTGAAGCTGGCGTGCTGATCAAACAGCTTCTTCCAGTACGGTAGCAGGTGGTTACATCAACGTATTCACAGAGCCACCACAACCTTTTGCTTAGGGCATATTCACTTTGACTCATTGAAGGAGGTCTTTCTCTCAATCTTGCAAGGCCTAACTCCTGTGCATGTCTGATCAACACAGACGAAAGCATATACATGAAGTGGAAGTCACACGCACAGTAAATCTCCACGTAAATTATTAGGAGCACGAGTCCTTGGATAGTAGAAAGTCCCTGATTCAAAATAGCCACTTTTTCATAATAACATAAAGATGTGTTATAAAAGAACATCTCAAGATCATATAGGTCCTTATTGGAATGAGGGCGTAAATTCTCATACTGATCAACGTTGATTTTGCCTTCGAATCTGCTTCTTAGGCACATAGCCAACGTGATGTTCATCAACATGAGTTCACTATATTTGAACAAATGCCCTGAATTTGAGTAGTAGAGACTGAAGAGGTCCTTGACACAGTCAATGTCACATATACCAGAAAAGCAAAAATACTCTCCGTGATAGGCATTGATGATATCAAATACAAGGCCCTGGCTTACAGGGAAATAACCACGACGGCCACACTTATTTACCAAATCTTTTGAAGGAGGATTTAGCCATTTTTCGGCAGATTCATGCATAATCTCCTCAAAAAGTAAATGTATACTTTCAAGAGGACGCATGCTTTCATCATCATTAACCTTGTTCCTCAACCATGAAACGCTTGCACTGGAAAACATCAGGTATATTGAATGGGCACCTAATCCTGGTTTTGAGTCAGTTCTTGAGCTAGTAGACAGTACCAGTGTGAGCAGATTATGTCTTAAATCATCACCACTTTCTATTTCACTCTCGTATGTACTACTTTCTCTGGCTCGATCTTCTGGCAGCACATCGACATAGTTGGGTGCTCCAGAATCTGTGCTGGTCCGCCTAGAAGCCGGCTCTTGGCCATCTAAATGGTCAGAAAGTTGTAATATCACTTTTTCTAGTACATTTAACCGATCATTAAGATGACTGATTTCTTGTTTATTGTTTGTCTTTCCTTTACCTCTCTTTTTTTTCACAGTGAATTCAGGATAGACACACTGCTTCCCGTAATAAATACAGTTAGCACAAGGACTAGCTCCATTACATTTGCTTTTCCTCTTGCGGCAACTTATACAAGCCGTTTTAATACGGGAGTTCCGTAGTTGATCGAGATTCACGGTGGTTGTATCTGCTTCATGGTGTGGTATCGTCGTTTTGTTCATGTCAGGCATATCCAGATTCGAATTTGCTTCTGTGGGAATTGACTTGGAGTTTTTTCTCTCGGGGCTGGCGCTGGAACTATCTACTGGGCCAGATACAGATGAGTGACTTGAGCTTTGTGAGTAAGCAGGTGAAGTTGAGTTGGGGGGTGACAAGGCCCTATATGTCAGAGATGACGGTCCTCTCACAAGCCTCTGCAGATCGGGGTACTTCGAAATACCTCTATCGGTCATGATAAGAAACCCTTTAAATTAACTGTCTCGATTATAAATACTGCAAAAGCGAAGAATATAAAGGAGAATTCTGCCACTATTTCGGAGATTTTGGCGCGGATGCAAAAATTTAACCGACATCCGGCCCCTCACCGAGAGGAGGCGCGCCGTTCACGGTATGGAAGCGTCTGCACGAAGTGGGCTGGTGGTAACGATGGTGCTAGCATTGGCCCCTCATAAATAGCCCCTCAACACTATCCCCTCATAAACAGAGATAGTAAATTACGGAGATACGTGGCTAAAGTTTAACTTTAGCGACTAGTTTTCAGATTAGTCCATATCAAACGCACACGGCGGTACAAATAACATATAAACTGATTCCGAACGACATATGTGTTGCGACATCGAAATCTTCCGACACTTCACCATTCGAACTTAAGCTTCCAAATCGAGCGCGAAAATTCTCAACGTAATGGTAGTTAAAAGAGGCCCTATTCTTGGTAACAAGGAAGATGCCAACTTCAATGAAGCGTTAAAGTTATATGATGCCAAGCAGTACAAGAAGTCACTCAAGCTTGTTGATGCGAATTTGAAGAAGAATTCTAGCCATGCTGAATCCCTCACCTTAAAAGGTTGTATCAATCACTTCTTGAACAATAAATCTGAAGCTGAATCCTACATCTTAAAAGGTTTGAATAAAAGTCCAGAAAATTATATTGTCAATCACTTGGCTGGAAACTACTATAGAAACATTGAAAACTATACCGAAGCAGAAAAATGGTTAAGACTTGCTGTTGAAAATGGATCTCCCAACAAGCAAATCTTAAGAGATTTGTCAAGTTTACAGGTCCATATCAGAGATTTCAAAAACTTAGTCAATTCCCGTCAAGGATTCCTTGAATTTCAGCCCGGCTATAGAGCAAATTGGACCGGGGCAGCCTTGGCATTACACTTGAACAAGAATTACAAAGGTGCTATCTCAACCTTGACCAAAATCGAGTCTATCATCAAACAACACTTGCAAGACCAAGACATGTACGAACAAAGTGAATGTCTTTTATACAAGAATGATATTTTATTCGAATCTGGTCAAATTGAGAAAGCTTTAGAACTGTTGGATGAAGATGAACCTTACATCAAAGACATGTTATCTTTTCAAGAATATAAAGCTAAGTATTTGATGGTTTTAGGAAGAAACAAAGAAGCTTCCATCATCTATAGAAAGTTGTTGCAGAGGAACCCTGACCATATTCCTTACTATAAGAATTTGGAAATCAGTCTTGGAGTTTTAGAACAACCCCTCGAGAAGAGAATCAAATTATATGAGAACTTGTCGAGATTTTATCCAAAGGCTGATCCTCCAAAATTTTTGCCTTTGACATTTATTCCTTCTACTCACCCAGAATTCAAAACCAAGGCTTCAGCTTACGTTTTGACTCAGTTAAAAAAGGGTGTCCCAGCAACATTTGTTAATATCAAACCAATCTTGAAAAACCACAAGAAGTTGAAGGTAATTGAAGAGATTGTTTTGGACTTCTTCAACACAAAGTTGTCGGAATACGACCCCACTGTTAAAGTTTGGGCCCTTTACTTTTTATCTCAATTTTATCTCTTTAAAAAGGATATTGAGTCCGCCAACAAATACATCGATGATGCTTTGGCTCACTCTCCAACTCTAGTTGAATTGTACATTGTCAAGGCTAGGGTTTTGAAGCATTTCAACAAATTTCAAGAAGCCAGTCAAATCATGGATGAAGGTCGTCAATTAGATTTGCAAGACAGGTTTATTAACTCCAAGGCTACGAAATATTTCTTAAGAGCCAATGATATCGACAAAGCAGTTGACTTAATTTCCATGTTCACTAAATTGGATGAAAACGCTGTTAATGGATGTAAGGACTTGCATACCATGCAAGCCAATTGGTTTATTACTGAAAGTGCTGAAGCCTACAGAAGAATTTATCTCGGGTACGAAGCTGAATTGGCTAAGGTAGAAAAAACTCCCGAAAATGAAGAGTTAATCAATGACTTGACCGATAAAATCGAAACAAATAAAGGTTTGGCTTTGAAGAGATTCACTGCAATTGATAAGATTTTCAAAATCTTCTACAATGACCAGTTCGATTTCCACTTCTACTGCCTTAGACGTGGTACTCCTAGACACTACGTTCAAACCTTAACTTGGGAAGACCAAATTCACAGCACTCCTATTTATGTCAGAGCCATGAAGGGATTATCTGCAATGTACTTCGAAATCTATGAAGAACAACAACAGAAGAAAGGACGTGAAACTGAAGAAGATGTCAAGATTAAAAAGAATAACAAGAAGAACAAAAAGGCTAAAGCCCAATCCGTCAAACAAAAAGAGAATTTAATTGCTAAAGTTGAGAGTGAAAAAGATGATGCAGACCCGCTTGGTACCAAGCTTTTGTCTGATCTTGTCAACAACTCTCACGGAGATATTATTCAAAATTTGATTAAGTTGACAGGGCCTCTTATCGCTGAAGCAAAAGACTATCAGTTCACTTGGGAGTTGTCCTTTGAATTGAATTTGATCAAATCAAAGTATATCTTGGCATTCCAGGCAATCAAAAATTTGAATAACATTTTGAATCACCAAGGTAAGACCAAGTTAAAGTTGACTGAAGTTTCCACTAGAATTGAAAGGTTGGGTAAAACCATTGCTGCCGATAAAGATGCAAATGATGCCATCATTAAGGTCGTGAAGATGGGATTGGCATCTACGTTCCCAGACTACAAAGATACATACGAAGCTTATTTGTAGAGTTATAGATGGGACACTCGTATCAATAAATTAGGTAGCAAAACTCCTATATAACTATTATATATTAAACTCCTATGTACTGATCCATGTATCTACCTGACTCCTGGCAACACTACTAGCTAAATTAAGTGTTTGCTTGCCTAATGGAAAATAACTCACAGTGTACCAAATAGCACTTATCAATTGAACCACAGCGAATATTATACTCAATAACGTACTCCGTAATCCAACACTGCATATCAATGTCATGATGATACTGGTTATAAATACAATGCTGAATATGATCCTGGTAGACAGAAATAAATGTAACATGTATGCCTTAAAACCTTGTAATACTCCGAAGCTAACCAAGAATAAAATGGAACCTAAAGACCATAATAACGCAAATTTTCTAGGTTTCAATGACAATAATGGGAATAAAAATATACAGATCAAGTAGCAACATACCGATCCGCCGAATGTTAATGCAAATATGAGCATCCTATCCCATCTGCTCAATTCAAAGTATCCTGGCTCAGTCGTCACGTAGTTCTCCTCATCTTCCAAGTACACTGAATTACTTTTAAATGGGTTCAACTTTTGCAATCTTCCAGCGAACGATGAAGGTTGGTTTGGTTCTGTCGCTGGTGGGGGCAACAGCTCCTCGGTTGGCAATGGCGAGTAGTTGGTGTTAAACGATTTGAAGAAGTTCATGATTCAAGCTTTAATGTTTCGCGTTTTCCATATTCAGTTATAAACCGTTAACTATGTCTGTCGAGGTTAGTAGTACACAGAAGCAATTCATATCATCGTATCTCCCATTGATTTCACTTTCGGATGATATTCCAGTATCGGAGTTCAACCTGATACATAAGTATGGTAACTTGAAATCTCTTGGTCCATCCTTACCTGTATTAAAAGTTCCGTTCCCTTCTGGTTCATCTGCTTCCAATGTAAACTTATCTTTCAAATCCATAAAGCCTCCTCACAAGTTCCTGGAGGAATTGAAGGGCTTTCCTGACACTTCAAGCATTTTTCAAGTGAAATCTGCCCTTATTGATGCCTTGAAATTACCAGTCAAGCCTACTGATATAAAACTTTTGATTAAGGGTAAGGTCATCCAAGACTCAACCACTTTGTCTTCCTTAGACTCCCATGCTTTTATGTGCATGATATCTGCCCAACCACAAGCTCCAGCAGAAAAATCACACACACCTTCTCCTGCAACCCCTTCAGGCCCTGAAGATCCAGAACTCGAGATTGAAACAGTGTCTACAGTCTCGGAGGATGCTTGGGGTAAGATACATAACATTCTCAAAACTGACTTGAAAAGTGAGGAAAGAGCTTCAGAGTTGATAGCAAAATTCAAGAGTTCTACGAAAACTAAGTAATCAATAACATAATTCATTAAGTATTTAAGAATTCCATTTACGACTTATAATATCAAATATCCGTTTTCCCTCTGGCTTTTCGATTCGTCTCTCGTGTAGATAATAGGCACAGGCACCTACACCCACGCCGATTAGCGGATCGACGTATCTACTTACCAAGTACTTATACATGATTGATTTTTTTTTCAAAATCGCACTAACAGATTATAAGACTTTGCGGAGCAGTATTAAAATATAAATGCGTTTACTTTCCTATAAAATGCTAAACCAAGCTTCCTTTTGATGCTTTTCTACTGAATCTTTTTTTCATCTTATTACTGATATTGTTGTTCCATGCAACACCGCTCATAATGGACCTGTTGAACCCGTAAACATCATGGATATCATCCTCACCTCTAAGTAGCTTCCTTTCATGCTCATTCATTTGTGGATTGATTACAGAGCTGGATCTACTTTTAATTTTTTGTCTCTCTTTGGCCACAAACTCTCTACACTTGTTAATTTCATCTTGGGATAATGATCCGTACCCGTAACCGCCAATCTTCTTAAAACAGTTGTCCACCAAAACATTAGGGTCTATAAGTGTTTTGGGATAACTTTGCATGAACTGAAACAATTCAACCTGTTCCATTTCAGAATTTTTGCTCTTTGCTCTTGACTGTTGGAAGTCTTCACTGTCGAGGCAAGTCTTGCATAATGTAAGCGAAAACCGAAATAAAGTCTTTGAACCTTCATACCATAAGATGTCCCAGATCCTTAAAACACTTTCAATAGGTAGAATGCCAACAAACACCGACATAAACCATGAAGACGTCACAAGGGTAACTGGAGGTAATTTGTTAAGCACCTTATCTTCTGAAAGAATCTCTCCTTCAAACGTTTTACCTAGTAATGACCATAACAGTGGAATGTACTCCTTGATGCACAACATGAGGACCCCTTGATCGGTGTGTACACCTTCGAGATTCTTCGAATGAACTTTAGGGATTATCCTCTCTGTAAGTATAACTAGCATCCAGAAAGATCTCTCTTCACTCATAAACAATAATAGCATTCCCGCTAAGAAGTTCAAAGACTGACAGTAACCAATTTGGGGCTGGTAATGCGCAAATGCAACCAACACCCTTCTGAGTGATCTGATCATTGGTGAGTCAGTTACTTGACCATCTTTATCTATTGAGTCAGACGAAACAGATTTATTCTTTGATAATAAGGCTTCGTTGAAGTGGATGTTATCAGGAAAAGTTCTATTCAAGTCACGTTCAATGACTTCTGTATCTTTGTTTTGTATATCTTTGGTGTCCCTCACTATCTTGTCGTAGATACCAACATTTTTATTTAATCTATCGTAACCTCCAGCATAAAAGAACCAGGCGCTGCCTCTCCATTCAGCAGGTATACCCTTCCGGATCAACTTTTTCACCTTGTCTGATTTGGGAGGAAACCGAGTAGCAATTGCAGATTCATCGTCGAGCTGTAACCCATTCGATTTCATCAATAAATGCCATTTTTTCTTTCTGCCCACCAAAAATTCCGAATATTCTTTGAACCACTCGTTATAGTCTTCAGTTGTGATATTCGAATGAACAGATGACTTTTTGAATCCGTACCTGTCATAATCACTTTTTAAGATCTCTTTGATTGAGCCGCTGTCTAAAGGTTTAACGAACAGGGCTCTTTTAGCATTAGCAAGAATCTCGCTTCCTATGCTATCATCCTCAACGGCCTTTTGAGCGACGTCTTGTTTTTTTGAATCTCCTTCTGCACTGTCATCAGAATCATTATCATATATGTCGAGTAGTGAGTAATTGTTGGAGTGGTTGGAATGCGATCTCAGGTGTGCACCAGCCTCTCCGTTACTCAAATCTGATTTTTTTTGGCCGTCCTTTTTGCCATTCACGTTTCTCATTGTGTCACTCTTTCCAGGTTCAAGAAATGTGCCATTGATTCTGGCATCAAGCCCCATACTAGTGATTCGAAATAGTTATCTGATCTTGGAATCAATTGTGAAACTGCGCGCAAATGTGCATCAAAACTTCTAAAACAGTTTTATACTAACATATGTCTTGGAGAAACTCAAGGTGGGCGGCTGTCCTGATGCCCTCTTGTCAGGAGATAACGCTACCCCCTGGGGTGTTAGTGTTTGATGATCCAGGTCATTTTGCTTCTATAAGCAAAGCCTATTATACCATGAAATGTTACGAAAATGCAGTGCCTATGCTAAGTACAAATAATGGTAAAATTCATAGCATGTTGGCGGCCAATTTACCAGTAGTTGAGCAATCTTGGCGAGCTTTCACTCGACTTCACACCAAGGGATCGTTCGAATATAGTGTGGTGCCGATCATATATTCGATTTCTGCGCTGGCGGTTATCACCTGGTTTTTAACATTATTCATCGTCACAAACTATACTATAAAGCCACTGTTCTTGCTTAAGCTGTCCACAGCATTATCTTCAATATTTCTTCTCATAGTTGTCGGGGTCTCCATTCATAATTTGCATATCCAACAAAAGGGTGGTTATTTATCAGGCATGTTGCTACTAGATGCTATTAATAGCCCTCTATATCTCGAAATAATTGATCTAATAGCTGTGATTCTACTCCAAATAAACCAAGTTCAGGTCATAATGAGACTATTCTCAAGACAGAGAGACAAAAGAATAACTCTTGTGGTGGGTAGTATTGCAAGTTTAAGCTCTCAGATTATCTGGGCCATCGCCAAATTTTACGACTTTCCTGGCAACAGTGAAGCAGGTGACATTTTGCCTACATTTATCTATCTTACCAGGACTAGTATGGCCATTTGTTATGCCTCCTTAATAAGCGTGTTTTTGATCCTCAGAATTAATTATATCATAGCCAATAAGCATATTTGGCTCATGACAATTTTGACATTTATTGTCATATACGGTCCCGTGGCCTTTTTCATCGCAGACGTGGCTAATGCTTTCGTTTATGAACTCTCAGAAATCTTTTCGGTTGTCACATACGTCGTGTGTGTAGTTATACCTTGGGAATGGTGTAACAAGTATAATTTGATTATGAAGACCAAGGAGAAGGAAGGGGTGTTAGGAAGAAGGTTCTTCGAGGATGAGTATTATGAGCTTGATGGCCTCGAACTATTTGCAGAGGAAGACGATGAAGATGATCAAGATGATGAAAACAATGATAATGATGGCCATGGTCATGGTAGCGGTAATGGTAATAATGTTCCAAGACAAGGAAATTATGTTGGTGTTCCACGTAAAGGAAGATCAAAAGCAAAAGTAACAAATTTCTATGAACAAACGAAACAAACATTTGTGGATATAACTGATGCCATCATTGCAACAGGTTTTGCAATCCCCAGGTCAACCAGTGTACCGACATCTACGGCCCTGTATAATAATAATGGTCAGCGTCAAACCCAAGATATACCTCTTGAAGATCTTGGCGCTTCCAGGAATGATCAAGAAAGGGAAGTACAAGCAGTTGATCATGGCACTAGAAACAGAAGAGATGTATTTGTCTATTCCACAAAGCAGGTCGCAATTGAGTTCAGCGATAACGAGAACGAGATCTAACGAACTTATGTCAAATAATGAATCTTACGAAGTCTATGTTAATAATTATTTATAAATCTATTCTTTTTTGTCGTGTCCTCTCTTTGCTATTTCTAAGCTTCTCTCTTCGTATCCAGGGATGTGGATATATTCTATGCCGTTACTTCTTAGCTTATTTTCGCTGCTATTGTCTTTGACAAAATCTGCTGGCTCAACAACACCAACAAAGCATGTCTTGATATTCGTCTGCAAGATTCTATCGGCACAGGGAGTATTACCACTCAATCTGAATGTGCAAGGCTCCATGCTAGTATATATCTCTGCTCCCTTGGGTGGCATTTCTCCGGTCCGTTCGTGGTATTTCTCTAATGCACACTGTTCTGCATGGGTGTTACCAGGTAGTTCTCTTGTGTGACCTGTCTCCAACACTTCACCATCAAAGACTAACACTGCACCAACATTAAATTGTGTTTGTGTTTCTCCACATTTCTCTGCTTCCTTCAAGGCCATTTCCATAAACTTTCTATGGGGCTCTAAAGCCCAATCAGGGTAACCTGTTTTATAGGTCCAAGACTCGTCTGCAGCACTATATCTATAGGCATGCAACCACAAATCAAGGTCATTTGGCCCTGGATCCGTGTACAAGTCACTATCACAAATGGAACACTTTTCACCTGTCAACACCTCTCCATCCTCGTCTTTATGGTACCAGGTGGAAACGGCCTTGTCTTTTCCGATTCTATCCAATCTTTCCATCACTGTCTCGCTATCGAAAACATTATCTTTGCCTAAACCGGGACCCCAAACATACTCATTAGAGTAAATAGGATCGTTGGCTATAGGGTGGCCCAAATATTGCAAATGAACCCTAAGCTGATGAGTTCTTCCTGTAAACGGTAAACATTTTACAATGGATGTATTGGACTCTTTGTCGTATGACACTCTTATGAAAACAGTCTTAGCTTCTTTTCCTTCTTTTTCGTCAATAATGTTCAACCCCATTTTTGGTGAAAGAGTTCTTAATGGTTTTTCAACGGTGATTTCTTCAATGGGGAATTTCCCCACAACTCTTGCTAAGTACTCTTTTTTGACACTTCTATCTCTTATCTGTTGAACAAAGGCATCAGCACCCTTGGCGTTCTTCCCAAGAAACATTAATCCACTAGTCAAGCGGTCAAGTCTGTTACAAGGATGGACCACTTTTCCAAACTCATGTTGAAAGATTTTTGTTATAGTATTATACCTGTATCTACCCGTTGGATGAACAGGTATACCAGAGGGTTTATCGATGGCTATTATATCATCATTCTCGAATATGATTTTTATCTCTCTGGAGCTGACTGATGGTTCATGCCTATGGGCCCTATGGCTGATGAGGTCGCCATTTTTGACAACCGAATCTAGGTTAGCAATTTTCTTATTCAAGGTAACTTGGCCTGAACCAATGGCTTTTTCGTAGAAGCTTGCACTTTTGTCTCTGAACTCATCAACAAAAATATCAAGCAACTTACGGTCCCTCCATCTCAATTTACAATATGTCAAGTACGTGAAAAAGTATGGGGGTACTCTTCTCAATCTTCCATCAACAACATAACTAGCACCTTCAGACTCTTCTTCTTGAATAGTTTTAGATTTCTGTAAGGTATTTGTAGAGTCGTTGTAATTTTTCCCGTCTAATTGTTCATAAGCTGTCAAAGTAGTTTTGTCTAAAGCCTGCTGCCTAATTCTGAAGCCATTACTGTCCCTTGATTTGGGCTTACGATATCCCGAATCCTCTGGTGGTGTTGATGCTTGACGCTTTGGTCTAGTCGGTTTCGGACTTTCAGGAATCATTTTTTTCAACAGTTGTAGAAAAAACCGAAGTATCATTCAACTGTCAAATTATAGATGAGTTTAAGATCCGATTTCGAATTAGGTTTGAACGCGAATAATGAAATTTACGGGTTTTGTGAATTTTGCATCCATGTACAAATGAGATTATGGTCTATATAATGCCTTGTTTTTTTAATTGGATATAGTCTCGTTCGGTCATGACATTACCTTCTTCATCCTCAACCTCGATAGCGTCTTCGATTTCACCTTCTTCAAGTCTTGTTTGCCGTTTTATTGCTTCCCATAAAGACTGCGCTTCGTCGATCTTTGTAATACTGGAAAAGAGATGAATCTTAGTTGCATCAATACCTAGGAACTTTAAACCACGTTGGTGTTTCACTGAGCTGAAATGCTTTTCGAAAGCTGACCTGCCTTTATAACTGATATTCCCACATATTTCACATTCATAGCTGTGGTGCAAGCCTTGAAGTTTATATAGCCAGTAAGGGATGGGAGTCCCATCAGCACCAATGGGTAATTCTTTGAATAGTTCCTTATCCTCATCATCAGAACCGTCACTTCCCTCGTCTCCAGATGGATCTGAATCGGCAGTTGTGTACTCGGAGTCTTCACCAGCTTGCTCTGAAATCTCTATCATTCTCTCTCTCTCCGTCATTCCTTGTTGTCTTTCAAGGTTGGTGGAAGTCTCATCTATAGTCGATTTCAAATAATCGGCAAACCATTTAATCTTGAATATCTGTCTCTGTAAAGTATTAGAAGTCGATGAAGTTGCTTGCTTAAACGAGCCGGTTTTAGATGCTTTTGTGCCGGGTTCATCGGGAGATGCAGCATTAGAAGCAAGTTTCTTCTGATTCTTCTTATGTTTTTTCCCATCTAGATGCCCCGTATAGACGGACTGCTTGGTGAATAGCTTGTCACAAGCCTCACAATATACTTGGCCGTTTTCATTTGCGGTGCCGTCTTGACAACTCTGTAAAAACTCGTCCTCACACTTCTTTATAAGCTGATTGTAATTTTCAAGTGGATCCCGTCTATAGATGAAATTTTGAAGATATTCACCTAACTCTTCAAGGTACTGACTAGCAGCCCCCTTTTTTAGTTCTTCAGCAGATATGTTTTGGAACTCTCGGAGGTATTCCAAGTAACTTTTTGATGCTCCAGTCAATTCCTTGTATGATTCGTGGAATCTACGTAAATCGAGAAATTTCCCGTAATGCTCCTCCTGGGTGAAAATCATATTGGTATTTAACTTTCTTGAAGCTTCTTCGCTTAAAACGTACTTTCTTTTCACTCTTAGTTTTCCTTTCTTATTGGTCATCACCTCATTTAATGGAGTTTCAGAGTACATCGAATAAATTGACTTTAAATCTTCATCGAAGTTGGCAAAGTTTTGGTCCTTGAGCTCTTCGAAGAGCTCATCAAATAGCTTGAAGTTGTGTTTTGGATCACCTATTGTATCAATGGCACGCTGGACTCTTGTTTTATCGAGAAGTTTTAGCGACTGTTCATGTTCCAAGTATTTGCTTCTAAACAAGCCAAGCTCATGTTTCTGGAGAGCTGTCTGCTTGTGGGATACAGTAGATTTTGTAGCTAGGATATCATTTTTCTTCCTTATTTTGCCTGGAATTAATGCAGGGTTCTTTATAAATCTCTTATGGGTGGCATCTCGGATAACATCGAGCTCCTCCAATTTGTGACGTTGTAATTCTATGAACTGAGACATGTAGAGATGAGATAACACTACATCTTTTATCGCACCGCGAAAAATGTCTAACGCAGCAAACATGTCAGATCAAAAGGCTGCTATCACCTCTGGCACAAACAGGGCTGGAATTGACTTGTTTCTATTCACGTACAATTGTGCCAAGACAAGAGTAGATAGGACAAGGTTTATTGACAGGGTCTCAAAAGTACTTCCCAAAGATCCAGTGGGGTTATATGTGTTTGGGGTCGAAGAAGCATGCTCCATAATCGACGGATCCTCACACTCTTCAGCAAACCCCGAGTTTATCACCTTGAACCAAATATTCTTGGATACATTGAACCAGAAGTACGCACGAGATGTGAATTTCCATACTGTAGGGATATCTCATATAGGTGCCATTGGTGTATTCGTGATCACCCCTTACCCTCTGCAAATTACCAAGGTGAGAACCGCAACCAGCGGATGTGGATACTTTTATTCATCTATGAAAGGGGCAGCAGCATTACGTGTAACTTACAAGCCGTTAAAGTCGGATGATGCTGTTGATTTGACATTTGCCAATGCCCATTTATCTGCTTACGAAGGTGAATCCTATTGTAGTAAACGTAAGAATGAAGTGATAAAACTCATGAGATGCTTAGATTTTGGAGATGGGTTTAGTTTCTTAAAGCCTGGAAGTCATGCATTTTTCATGGGAGATTTAAATTTCAGAACCGTTAAGGATATCAAACAAAGTACCCAAGTGGTGGAAGAGTTGACGTCCTTACAAGATCAATCTGCTACGATAGTTCCTGCACTTGAAGAAATGGTGCAAAAATATGATGAATTGAGTGAGAATATTCGAAATGATGAAGTTTTCATGGGCTTTACTGAAGCATGTATTACATTCGCACCCACTTACAAATACAATATAGGTACTGCAATCTACAATCCAAAGAGGAGTCCTTCATGGTGTGATCGTATCTTGTATCAATCCACTTATAATGTCAACCATAAAATGAAACGCGAAGCCCAATTGCCGCAAATTCATGAGTATAATAGCTTGAAAACACTTTTGAGCTCAGACCACCAGCCAGTATACTTATCTATTACCCTCCCATTTGAAGCTCCAGAGAGTATCGTTTCTAGTACTGGATACTTGAAAATCTTACCTAATGATCAGGTGATTGACCATTTTCATAGATCTCAAACCACCGATTTGGTGGATACTACTAGCGGTCCCACCCAGATTTATATCAAGGCAACTAAACTTGATAGACTTGTTTACTACTATGTTACACCGTTTTCTGATTCCGTCATCGGCAGCACGTTGTGGCTCACGACAACTCTGAGTGGCCGTTTATTACTTCTATTCGGAATTCTTATTTTGGGAAGCCTATACCTTTTTTTCACCTGAGCGTGAGGCTCAAGGCTTCCGTCCCTATGCGACGTTTACCGACTAGGTATAAATACGAAGGAAAAGTATGTATTAATTTTTACTCAGGTATTTTGGCAGACTATAAATGCATGTCTTCTTCACGAGCTTTTTTCTCACAAATACTTGGCCCTACTCTCAGGTATAAGTCTTCTCGTCATTCCCTGCTTCCACCGCTACCCGAAAGATGAGCAAAACCTGAAGTTTTGGGTCTGCCACATATAAATCATGATTGGACAGCGCTGAAGAAAAATTTCTACACGGCGATTCATTTTCGCAGACCCTTGTCTTTACAGGATAGTGCCTGCATAACGGGATGAGATCCTCAATTTTCGGACCATCCTCTCTACGAATTGCCGTATGCAGTTAAGCATCAGGTTCTAAACCAGTTCAAAACCTGTTCAAACGAGACATAATAACGCTGCTTCCCTTCGATAGCCGGATTTTACAAGCTTCTCTCCATATAAAAAAATTAGTCAGTAGATTTTCTTATGGTTGCACCAAAATTCATCAATTTTGATAATTTTTAACTCTAATGACGGCATTAAATACTGGAACAGACTTGACCAAGTCTGAGCCAGAATTCGTAATGTCAAACACTGAACTTGACTCACAGAAGTTTTCAAACTCTTCTCTGCTGGATATACGAAGAGATACATGGTGGAAATCATTTAAAAATGGCTTTAAACCAGCAGATGAAGGTATTCACACAATAGATACTTCAAATCTCGATGACATCGAAAGAGCTAATGTAGGGGTTGAAAAATCAGCTTTAGTGAAAGACCTCCAAAATAGACATCTTCAAATGCTTAGTTTAGGTGGAACTTTAGGAACAGGTTTGTTAATTGGTTCTGGTTCTGCTTTGGCTACTGGAGGGCCAGCTGCATTAATTATTGGTTGGGGTATTATAGGTACTATGGTATTCAATACAGTCCATGCATTGGGTGAGCTCTGTGTGGAGTTCCCAGTGAGTGGTGCTTTCTCAAGTTATGCCACTAGATTCATAGACTCTTCCTGGGGGTTTGCAGTTGGTTGGAATTATGGAATTATGTGGTTGTTGGTTTTTCCATTAGAATTGGTGGCGGCTGCAATTTCCATCCAGTTTTGGAACTCTGACATTAACCCAGTAGCGTGGGTAAGTTTATTTTACCTTTTGATTGTTGTAATTAATTTGTTTGGGGTTAAAGGTTATGGTGAAGCAGAATTTGTCTTGTCATTATTCAAAGTGGTGGCTCTTACTGGATTCATCATTTTAGGGGTTGTGTTGGTATGTGGTGGTGGTCCAACCCATGAGTTTATTGGTGATAGATACTGGAAACACCCTGGTCCTTTTGCAAATGGGTTCAAGGGAGTTTGTTCCGTTTTTGTAACTGCCTCATACAGTTTGGCTGGTTCTGAGTTGGTTGGTCTTGCAGCATCTGAATCCAAAAACCCAGCTAAAACATTACCAAAAGCTATCAGACAAGTATTTTGGAGAGTCTTTTTTTTCTTTTTTATAACCTTGACAATTGTTGGATTACTTGTTCCATACAACTCTCCTAACTTACTTGGATCTGGTTCATCAGTATCCCCATTTGTCATTGCTATCAGAAATGCAGAAATCAAAGCTTTGCCTTCTATCTTCAATGCGGTGATTTTAATCTCAGTTACCTCTGTTGGAAACTCTGCTGTTTATGGATGTTCTCGTACGATCCAAAGTTTAGGGGCTCAAGGTTTAGCCCCTAAATTCTGTGCTTATGTGGATCAAAAGGGAAGACCCTTAGGTGGCTTAGGCATGGCTGCTGTGTTTGGGTTGTTATGTTTCCTTTCGGCTTATGATAAACAAGAGGAAGTATTTGCTTGGTTATTAAGTGTTTGTGGGTTACTGACAATTTTCCTGTGGCTCAATATAGGTATGTGCCATTTAAGATTCAGACAGGCACTCAAATTCCATGGAAGAACCACAAAAGACCTTACATTTGTATCCATGGGTGGAGTTTGGGGTTCTGTTTACAGTATCATTTTGTTATTATTGGTATTGATAGCACAGTTTTGGATTGCATTGTTCCCTATCGGTAGCAAAGGTGAACCAATAGCCAAAAGTTTCTTCCAAAACTATTTGGGTGTTCTAGTAATTCTCTTGTTTTATGTGGGTCATAAAATTTATGCAAGAAATTGGAGATTATATATACCTTTAGAAGCTATAAAATTGAACTAATTACATCTTCTGCTAACTCAAAATATACATTCAAGCCTGCAGCTGAATATCTTGGGTTTTTGGGCGTTTTTTGCTGGATATCTTTGTAGGATCTTTCTTACGTTTAGCTGCCTTAACAGGCCTCACCTCACCTTCAGAGTAGACATCATCAGGTAAATCGTAAAGTTTCACATTTTTTATTTGAATGAAATGAGTTCCCTCTTGAAATGTTGGCCATCCCTTGCAAATGCTGAAGAATTCGGAACATGGCCTTTGGATATCCAATTTTTTCTCTTCCCTATTTGATAACAAGTTTATGTCCAAACCTATGAATAATTTGGTCAAATGAAGTGGAAAATCTTCTGAAGTCGTCTCCTCTTTGTTAGGGTTTTCGATAGCCTCAACTTTGTCGGGCAAACTGTCTCCACTATGTGTACCATACTTACTGATGATGAAGTCTGTATTTTCTTGTGTCTTACACTTATAACTATTTTCAAATGGAGAAATAAACGGATGGGCAATTGCCACGCCATCAGTGATCTCCAACTTCTGAACAAGCAACCTGAGTTTACTTTCTATAAAGCCCGCCCATTTGATGTGTTCATCGTAGTTTTCCTTGGTTGCAGCAACGACACAAAGGTAAAATTTGTATCGGTAGAAAAATTTATGATGTTCAAGCAAATCTGACCATGTCAGCTTACTAGAGCGAATCGACAGCATGAGATCAGCTCCCCGCTTGAATTCCTCCATAATAATCTTCTGGGTTGATACCGTGATATTATGTGTAGCACACATGGATGGATATGCCGGGGTTATAACGGGCATCTTATGCATCCTGTCCTGCTGATATAGCTTGGGATTCCACACTCGAACCTGAAGTGGTCCATCTTCAATTGGTTTTAGTAGCACAGGTTGCGGCCAGCTCCATTGAGAATAAATTTGGAAGAATTTATCAACGATCACGGCCCCCACAGCGTTGGGATAAAGTTGACATATTCTGGCTACTAGCATTGCCCATGCAACACCCCCAGGGAATCCAAACACATTGGCGTAAATTGCCCTTTGCTTTGCCCAAATTTTAATACACCGTAAAGCGTGTTTGAAAACAGTTGGTTTTGGTACCAATTTTAGAATCTCATCTGTTACACGAGTACCATTCAAAGATCTCAAGTCTCGTTCATCTAAATTCCGGAGAAGGTTGTTGTCGTCTAGCTTCAAGTCTCTAGGGACTTTGGGAAGATCAATTTTTGCATAGATCAAATCGATTGAAATGCCATTGAATTCCATTTTTATTATTGGTACAAATGCATCGGGTACAGGAGCCAACTCTTCTAATTCTTTTCTTTGTTTCAATAGGGTGGGAAACACCTCAAAGAAATCGTTCCGGCTGACATGCCTTGGTACTACGACAAGAGTATCAATATCAGAGCCCGGTCCATGGACTCCTAATCTGTAAGAGCCGAAGGTGAAAATTTTACCACCTGCATCTTTGGCCATACCTTCACTCATATTCTTGTTCTTGGAGACTTTATAGACGAAGTCTTCAGCTAACTTTTGCAAGATATTAAGAACATCTATCCTCTTTCTGGTGTCAGCTTCTGACTCAAACGAGCCTCTATTTTTCAACTCAGAGATCAACGAGTCATTAAGTGTAATTTCTTGCGGTGTTGGATTAGCCAACGAGATAGGAGGAGTAACCCCAAAATTTGATACACTCATATAAATGAGATATAGATATTTAATGTATATTTGTACAGTATTTCGAAATGAGAATATTTGTTGTTACCCGGACAACCAAAAGCCTTACTTCACAATATGTATATTAGAGTACCTCTGAAGTATCAGAAGAGTTGTATATGCAATTGACTTTGATCTAACTAATATTTACAACAATTCGAGTGCAGTAAAGAGTCAGCTGCAGTGCTGTTAACTGGAAGCTTACTCATTTGTCCATTTGTTGTGCAGGTCAATTTTCACGGTCGCGAAATTAAGGCGAGGGGATTCTTAGGTAACTGACTAGAACTACTTGGAAATGGGATTATCCTCTAAACTAGACAAGCTCAAGCTCAAAGGCTCCTCAGAAACTGAATTAGATCACGAGAGCAAAGTCAAATCAGCTGAGCTGAGCAAGGATGAAAACACAGATGACATCGACGAAGTTGATAACGAAGGTCAATCGATCTTAATGGGTATTATTTCCCAGTTGCGGCCTGGATGTGACCTTTCAAAGATCACCCTCCCTACATTCATATTGGAAAAAAAGTCAATGCTTGAGAGAATTACAAACTTCTTTCAAATACCAGATATATTGTTAGCGGCTAATGCAACTGAGGATCCTTTAGAGCGCTTCCTCCTCATATTGAAATGGTATTTAGCGTCTTGGCATATTGCACCAAAAGCCGTCAAAAAGCCATTAAACCCAGTTCTTGGTGAGGTATTTACTTGTTATTGGGATGACTTACCCGACGGAAATACTGCTTACTACATTTCGGAACAGACTTCACATCATCCACCGAAGTCGTCTTATTTTTATATGGTACCCGAGCTGAAAATCAGAGTAGATGGTATAGTTATCCCTAAATCGAAATTTCTCGGTAATTCCTCAGCAGCAATGATGGAAGGCTGGGGACATGTGACTTTGGGAAATAGAGACAATGAAACTTATTCCATGAACCAGCCAAACGTATACTGCAGGGGTATTCTCTTCGGGAAGCTAAGGTACGAATTGGGCGACCACATGTATGTTAAATGTCCAAAGACAGGCTACGAGGCGGACATAGAGTTCAAGACAAAAGGCTTTTTGAGTGGGACATATGATGCCATTGAAGGCACAGTTAAGGAAACCGAAACAGGCAACGTACTATACACCATCAGTGGTAAATGGAATGAGGTAATGGAAATAAAAGATCTCAAGACAAGTACCAAAAAAGTCTTTTATGATACAAAGTCTACTGTCACAGTGAAGCAAAAAGTTAGACCCGTTGAGGAGCAATGGGAGTTTGAGTCTCGGAAGCTATGGAAGCCTACCATTAATGCTTTGGCGAAGAGGGACCACGATGAGGCGACCTATGAGAAGTCTAAAGTTGAAGATGAGCAAAGACAAAGAGCAAGAAAAAGAACTGAAGATGGTGTCTCATTCTATCCCAAATTGTTCCGTGAAGTGCCATTAAGTAGTAAAGATCAATCGGAGCTTGAGTATGTGATCCACAAGAAGATCGATTTGAGCAATGAACTGGAGACATTAAAGAAACAGATTCTTGATATTTGGTCCATTTTGCCAGGCCAGGAATTTGAGGACAGATTTCATATACCAGCATTCAAGAAACATGAAGATTAGTTCTTAGATAATTAGTGTAATTAGTAAAGTTGTTATTTATGAGAATATTGTATGAGTATATTGAAAATATTGTTGAAGATTCGCGGTCCACATCAATTGTTTTTTCTAAGTGGTCTTAAGAATCATGGAAGAGATTTCGATGGAGGACCTTGTAAAGGTCACCCAAAGTGACTCCTTCGACGCATTTCAATGCATACATTACATGAAATTGAATTGCAACAATATTGGACTATCCCATTTCTTGGTTCAAAGGTTGCGCCGTTTTCATTACCTGGAACTTGAATTCTATATTCCACAGCTTATACAATTACTTGTCAGTTTTGAGACTGATTCAATGGCTTTATCGGATTTGATTATAGACTATTCATCCCGTTATCCTCATTTTTGCTTGATAACCTTCTGGTATTTGCAAAGTTACATGTTCGAATTGAAAGATAGTCCTGATTCATACTCATTTCATGTGGTTCGTTCTTTCATCAACGATATCCAAAACACCATGTTCAATCAGGACACTGCCTCTGAGAAGTGCAAAGAAAATGATCATAAATTCAGGGAGAACACACACCCAGCTTTGATTCTAGCCGGTTGTATCGGAGCATCTTATGCCCTACCCAACCTTTCAGTTCTGGCTAAGCAGATGGTTGTTTCCCAGTCTAAACAGAGAAAATCCTTTTTGTTCAGATTGGCTAATTTCCACAAAAGTCTTACCCACAATCTCACGTTAAAAAATACTGTATCGACCCTCGAATCCAGCACCCAATCCGATGAAAGGT
Source organism: Yamadazyma phyllophila (assembly GCA_030571955.1). Taxonomy (NCBI): domain Eukaryota; kingdom Fungi; phylum Ascomycota; class Pichiomycetes; order Serinales; family Debaryomycetaceae; genus Yamadazyma; species Yamadazyma phyllophila. The sequence continues at coordinate 119,870 of JAJLZE010000011.1, read as the reverse complement.
CATTCATCCAGTCAAGACACTCTGAGGGAAGTAGATCCGCACACACATCGAATGAAGGTATGGAAAAATTCGATGAATCTAGTAACAGCTTTTCCGATACTGAACTTCTTGACAGGGAAATTCGGATAAATACGACCATTAAATCAAAAAAGTCAAGCCAGTTGCAAAAGAGAAAATCAGAAGATGGTCTCGCTCTTACATTGTCATCCAGAAAGCAAAAGGGTCTCGAGTCACATTCACTCCCAGATTTAAGAAACAACGTGGAAAGTCTTCTTGAAGATTTGTCTATAACTCCGATAGTGTCAAACTCGTCTACCTATTCAATGGCATCTCATGAGCAACAAGAGCAAGAGGTGACTCGTCAGTTCCATGTTTTGGGAAACGATCAGAAAATTAAGCATTTGCATGTCAACTACTTCAAGAAGGAAACTGAGTTCATTATGTCTTTACAAAACATTTCTGTAAGGTTGTCACATGTGCCCAAAGAGGCCCGACTTACTACTTTAAGGGCAGAGTTAGCTATAATTAACAACGTTACTCTTCCCTCAGAAATTGACATTCCCCAGCTTTTGCCCATTAGCAGTCAACAAAATAAGAGGTTCCATAACATTCTCAAGCTTAATGTGAACGAGGCTTGCGTTTTGAACTCCGCAGAACGGGTTCCCTTTTTGCTCTTAATTGAGTACTTGAGCGAGGAAATGGACTTTGACCCCCAAAGTGAACACAACAAGTCTATAATCTTGGGTAAATTGTCCCCTAATACCATCAACTCAAATCTCAAGCGTGGAGAGATTGCTGCCTCCAAGCCTCTCAATGAGAGTAGCAGCCTAAGCATGGATCGGGAGGAAGACCTAGGTGATGCTTCTATAGTATCACTTTCGAACCAGAAGCATTTTATAGCTCACCAGTTTGGACCTAACAAGTCCGATACCATCATGAAATCATTCAATTATGATGGGAGTAACGAGAACACTCGTCGTATTTCTTCGTCATCACCTGCAAATGAGAGCTTCTCCACAAAAGACTTATCGGCCCAAATGCGTATCGCCGCAGTAATGTTACAGCAACTTGAAAAGTCTGGTCAAGCGAGCTCAGAACAAGCTGCTTCCATCAAAGCTCGAATCATTGACTCGATGAAGGAATTACAAGATAAGTTTGAAACAATTGATTACAAACAAATTAGCGAAATAGACAGTGTTAATATTGGCCAGTCGGTACCCGATGCCGGTGCCAGAAAGCTCGAAAATGATTTCAAGTTGGGCGAAGACTGGCAAACAAAGAAGGATAGAATAAGAAAAGCCAGTGCTTACGGACATTTAAAAAACTGGGAACTTTGCTCAGTCATAGCCAAAAATGGAGACGATATCCCTCAAGAAGCGTTCGCTTGTCAGCTCATCTCAATGATCTCGAAGATTTGGAAATATAACTCGATAGGGGTATGGACTAAAAACATGAAAATATTGGTTACAAGCGCAAACTCAGGTTTGGTTGAAACAATCAATAATGCTATGTCCATTCACTCAATTAAAAAATCACTCACGGAGCTCTCTGTGAAGAATGGAGAGAATTCAAAAGGGACAGTTGTTTCTTTAAAGGAATACTTCAAGAAAGTTTATGGTGATGAGAACTCCTCAAAATACAAGAGAGCACAAGATAACTTTGCTCGCAGCTTGGCAGCTTATTCAATAATTTGCTATATCCTTCAAATCAAAGACCGCCACAACGGAAATATTATGTTGGACAATGAAGGACATATAATCCACATTGATTTTGGCTTCCTTTTGTCAAACTCTCCTGGAAGTGTAGGGTTTGAAGCTGCTCCGTTCAAACTAACGCAAGAATATGTGGATGTATTGGGTGGATTTGATTCGCCATGTTATTTCAAGTTTATCGACTTGTGCAAGAAGTGCTTTCTTGTGCTAAGAAAGAATTGTGATCAATTGATTAATATCGTTGATTTAATGCTGAAAGACTCTAGTTTACCTTGCTTTAGAAATGGCTCACAAACTAGCATCCTCTTAAAGCAAAGATTGCAACTCGACTTGCCTGATGATGCTTGTGATGCTTTTGTGGAGACGACATTGATTGGTAAGAGTATAGGAAGCGTTTACACCAGATTATATGACCAGTTTCAGTTACTCACGCAAGGTATATACTCATAATATAATTCACACAAGTTATCAAGGAGAAATGATAGATAGTAAGCCGCAATCGGACTAATGTTACATGTATTTGACTGCTATAAATTAAATGCTATTTTCATTAAATGTAGATTATGTATGAGTTTTAGTAGGTACCGGTGAGAACCATTCATTATACGTATTATGCGACGGAGAATCTTCAGCAAGACTTCTATAATCATAGCTGTGTTTTGTTGCCCTCATGGTCCGATTTGAACCTGGGGTCTCGTGAGAGTATGACGAGAATACTGAAAATTGTGAGGATGCTGAAGGTGGTGTGAGAGGTGCCTGAGGTTCTTCAAATCCATTACCAGAACTTGTCGTTATCGACAACTGCAAAAGCATGTCGATTATGTTGGCAAAGGAGCATGATTCGAACCCTTCGAGCGGCAACCTGCCAACAATTTCTTGATTTTCTTTTATCACCCTAAATGCTTCAGAATACCTGTCCATGAAGTTTGCTAGTACATGCATGACACCTAACTCCTCATGCTTTTTCGTTAATACTTCAGTCACCTGACCTATTTGGATAACGAAAAATGCAGTCAATCTTCTAATCGTATTGAGTGACGACATGTCAAAAGAGCTTAGGAATGGGCCCTCAACATCTGGTACCTTATTCTCCAAATCCTCATCAAACTCACTCATTTGTGGTGCCGGTGTTTTTTGCTTTTCAAGCAACTGGTTGAGATAAAGGGATGCATTTGGGACCTGTAGCATAGAGCATGCTAATAGGTTTGCTGTTATCGAGACAAGCGAGGATGGAACAGATAAAAACTCTCTATTGTAAAGAGATAATTCGCACAAAAACCTTCCTACTGCCGTAACAGCAGATAGTATCGAGGATCCTTTAGAAGCCGCGTTGTATTTGAATGGAGTGGAGTCCGATGTGATTTGACTAGTGGATATTGCGAGCTGAAGGCAATCCTCCAAGTTTGGATGGCCTAACGACCATTCTAATGTTGACAAGATATGCATCTCCATTTGTACAAACATATCTTCATCGTATGCATTTCTGCACATCATTGCTAATTCCTTTATTGTAGGCACTCGACTTTTCTTGTCTTCGTACTTTGCTGCTATCCAGAGAGCTGTACAGCCAACCAACTGGTAGTGCCTCTTGAAAACAATCCTGCGTGAACAGTACCTATCGACAATGTTCAAACAGAGAAATAGCGTCTGAGGCTGCAACCTGAAGGAGGAGTGGAGCTCGATTAAAAAGTCGAGAAGATAAGGTCTCATGAACCATTGAATTTCGGGCTGCAAGTCTATCATGGGAACATTGATGGAGCTATTTGACTCAAGGGTAGATTGATAGTTTACGATATCTTGAGAATACTCCTTGTATAACCTGTTGTAGCTTTGAATCTCTAAAATTTCCAACATTGGGCTGTAGTGCTTGGCTTTGAGATTCGACGGAGGACCATACTTTCGTTCCAATGCATTTTTCTTCCTTATATCTTGCATTTTCAGAGATGAAACATTCATCGAAAACTAATAAATAAGTTGCCAAAGCACTAGAGTTTTATATATTTGAACCTTATTTTTTAACGAACCCTCTGCGCGCTCAATGGCGCGCCTCCGCAGGTTCTATTTTTCGTGTTTATACACCGCGTCGCGTACCTCCCGCAATATATTTGACTACAGAAAGAATACATAAATCAATATGCTCCTCTACCTCTTCCCTCTTGAGCGGAGTCGTCATTCTTTATCGTTTCGTCTACAGAGAGAATAACAATGGCGGCTTCTGTGGCAGACTCAAGTGCGTTTATCTTGACCAAAGCTGGTTCCCAAATAAAACTCTCCATGTTATCGCCAATCGACTCCTTGTGAAAATCTATACCGATCGACTTGTCTCCCTTTGCGTGTGCACTTCTCAATTTGTTTAACAACTCGATTCCATCCAACCCAGCATTCTCGCAAAGTTGTCTAGGAATAATTTCTAATGCCTTAGCAAAGGCAGAAATCACCAATTGTTGTTTACCAGCCACCGATCTTGCAAATTCTCTCAAGTATTTAGATAATTCCATCTCTATAGCACCCCCACCAGCAACAATGGAATTATGACTTACTGCTCTTTTAACAATCATGATAGCATCATGTAAAGATCTTTCGACCTCTGCAATAACTTGCTCAGCACCTCCTCTTAACACCAAAGTACAGGTCTTGGCTTCAGGACACCCCTTGAATAAATTGTATCTTTCCGATCCGATCTGTACTTCTTCGAATACGTCACATGTCCCGAGATCATGTTCGCTTATGTTTGAACACGTAGATTGTATAGTGCCACCAACTGCTTGAATAACTCTATCCATATCCTCAGATGACACTCTACCAGCACAGAAAACGTTACGGTCAGCAAAATATTGAGTTGCTAAGTCACCAATTGGTAGTTTCGAGAGGACAATGTTTGCGCCACTCTTGTGTATAGCTTCCAATTTGGAAAAGATAATCTTCCATTCAGCATCTACAATTTCTTGATAATCCTTAACTTGCTCAACTCTCACTTCTGCGTTATCTTTTTCTGCCTTCAATTCAAGTTCAACATTCAAGTTTAAAATCTTTGGATTGGTGAATTTCTTGGGTTGTTGTTCAAAACCTGCATAAGAAAATGTCTTCTTGAATGCAACACCATCAACAAACAATGAATCTTCCATAGAACCACCGGGAACCTTTTTGATACCAATCAACTTTTCATCTAAAGATTCTTGGTCCAAACTCAATACTGCATCTACCACCATTTTGGTGAAAAATTTAGAATTTTGACTGATAAGTTTAGAGGACATAGCAGTCGTAGCGCATCTCTCCAATAACTGACGGAACTCAACTGGATCGTCCTTTTTTACTTCAACAGAGATTTCTCTCAATTTTTCAACTGCTAGATCACAAGCTTTTCTTAAACCTCTAGCGATTAAGTTGGATGAAATACCATCTTCAATAAAGGTCTTGCTTTCCTTCAATAATTCACCAGCCAAAATAGTGACAGAAGTTGTTCCATCACCAACCTCAGCATCTTGGGCTCTGGATATATCTACCAACATTTTTGCGGCTGGGTGAACGATGTCTAATAACTTCAAAATGGTGGCACCGTCATTGGAAATCGTGGTTTTGCCATTAGAGGATACGATTAAAATGTCTGATCCAAAGGGACCTAAGGTTGGTTTCAAAGTATCTTGGATGGCTAAGCACGCATTGATGTTATTGAGTATTTGACCTTTACCTTGCGAGGTATCAGTACCTTCCTTCAAAACCACAATGGTGGGTGTCTGAGAAGAAAAGGCCATGTTTAAGAAGTATTTACAAAGTTTTCAGAAAATTTTCCGCGACAAAAATTTTTGATAGAATTTTTCACTAAAGCAAAATGTTCAAATCTTCAATGGTGAATAGGGCGTTTGGTCCGAAGGAATATGTAAGGACAATTACCATGAAAGGTGATGTTCATTTGTCCAGTAGAAGAGTAATGAGAAAAATAAAATTGGGAAAAGCAAGACCCGCTATTTTCCATCAATTTGAGACTTTAGTGGAGCTCAGCGATGGATCTGTAATCAAAAGAAGATCACAAGCACCAAAGGATGAAATAAGAATGATTAATGACCAAAGAAATAGTACATTGTGGAATCCCAACAGATCTGATTTGGTTGCTGTTGATCCAAATGCCACAGGAAAGGTAAACAAATTTAAACAAAGATATGCCGATTTCGATTCACTTTCAGAAAGTAAGGATAAGTCGAAGATCGATGAAGCCTCGGGTGCTAATGACAACTTGGTAAACCTATTAAGTCAGAATGTCACAGAGGTGGCAAGTGGTGGTAAATTGTTCGACAAGAAGCTGCAGAAGTCAAAAAAATAATTTAATGATTCATTAGTCGTATGTTACATGTATATAGATTGAAAATTAGTATATCTTCGAAGCAATATCATTCTTCATTAATTTGTTGAATAAATTTTTATCGGCATCTTTGATGAAATCAAGTAAAGTTTTCAACAAAAAACCCTGGTCTCGTAAAACAGAGATGCACCATTTAATGGACTCAACATCCCGCTTCTTGCATGAATGTTCCAAAAGCTGTACCAAAGTTTCATTGATAGTCTTCCTGTTTAAAACCAAACAATCATAGATTTCATTCGGAATGGAATATTTGTCAAGGTCTGGCAATTCATTGGCATACTTTTTTGTGGAAATGTTTGCATGATTTAATAGACAAGTTAAAATAGATGTAGCATCCCCCATATCCTTCCTGGATATGTGCCTCACCAATAGCGGAAGTATATTCTCCTTTGTGTTGTCATCAACTCTCTTCAACTGACTTAATATCTTTTGTTCAAGATGTTTGTGTGTTCCAATCTGCCCACCACTTAATAGATGTTCAAGGATAGATAGGTAAGCCAACTTCGATTTCTCCAAAGGTGATCTCACCACCAATTTGATTGCTTTGTCTACCAGGCCCTGTAGCAACAAGCTCTTGGAGAGCATGTTAATGTCATCAGATGTGGCGCCTTCTTTAGACTTCAGTATAAACAGAATCATCTTCTGAACTTCCACATGTTTCCCTTGTAAGGTAAAGGATTGCAAAAGGGCCGACAAAGTCAGACGACTTGCAGGAGAAGTAACATGAGGAAGCAAAGAGTGAAACTGTTTGGGACGATACTTTGCACTCAATACAAGTAAAGCATCTAAAATGTCCTTGTTCGAAAGGTCCGAATCAATATCAAAGAAAATGTTGGCGTCTTGCTCCGAAGCATTTTGTACTAGTGGTATTAGTATTTCCGGGTCTCTATAGATCTCATCTATTGAGCATAATGCCTGCCATATTCGAAAAGCTTCCATATGTTTACCTGATGCGAGATTCATTAGTATAAGCAATTTTAGCGGCTTCCGTAGAATCTGAGTATCTTCGGACATTCTGATTTTAGGTTCCAATTTCCAGAATAGCAAATTAGCTAAGTAACAATCACTGTCTCTAGAAATTGATAAGCCAATACATTTTGATATATCTTCAGCAGCGAGTGGATGTGATTCAAAATTGTCTACAAAGCGAATGAGTGTGAAGATATAATACGGGGTATCCAACCCTCTATACTCAGTCAAGCAAGTCAATGCTAATCTTTTGGTTTTGCTGTCTGTTTCATGACCGCTAATCTTATAATCAATCATGAACAGAACCGCCAATAGTGGCTCACCACACAACGCAGCAAAGCGAATGAGCTCCATGATTGTCTCATTCTTGACGTCCTTGCCTTCAAAACGGTTAACAGTTTCGCCAACTCCTGCTTTTGAAATATCTTTCATTACCTGATTTAGTAACGCATAGTCTCCCATTCTCCACAACCGTACAAGATCCCCAAAGATAAAGTACCTAATTGAACTGGACTGCCAAAATTTTACACATAAATTGTTTAGAAGGGGATTAAATTCTGTAGATATCGAATACAAATCATTGAATAGGGACGTGTCGGCTGATTCATACAATCTTGCACAGTTGGGCATGGAGGAGCTGAAAGGTACGGACTTTTGTTTTAGATGCTTCTGAACTTTCTGAAGTCTTAGTGGAGCACCATTAGTCAGCCACAGGCTGCATGCAACCTCACTTACAGACCTTGTAAGAATGCTTCTGCAAGATGAAAACCCATTATTTATTCTTGGGATAGTCCTGACGTGCCAAAGGACCATTAATCAAGCTACACAAAAAAGAATGCGATGCGTATATTTTTCTTGCAATATTTCCTCTAAACAATGATACATTCCCCAAGGCTTAATCCATACATTATCTTCTCAACGTCTCTCTTTACTGTTGGCCAATCCTCACGTCTCTGGACAAATTCATAAATTTCCTCTTGACCAAAAATTCCGTTAAACTTACTCAAATCGCTGACAAGCTTCCCAATGGATTTAGAGTCGTCACCACTGATTAAATATATACTACCAACCTTTTGCAAGGATTGGAATAAAGGAAGAATCAACCTCTTGTTTGTTTTAATGTGCTTGAAGATGCATTCATAATAAATATTCAAGTCTGAAATGAGAGTCACAGCACCGGTATTGGATATAGTTGATAACTTGATGGTTTTTACAATAACCTGGAAGAATCTCTCTGCCAATTCTTGCTGGAATACATCGACCACTGATTTTTCTGCACATCCCACAAGTAAATCGAAATTTCCATCCAAAATCTGTACTACTCTGTTGGCGGCATCAGTAGGGCCTTCTAGTTCATTCAGTTCAATTGTAGAAGGGCAGTAACTCCTGTTATCCACGACAGAGACATAAGTCTTTTCAACTTCGTCAATCAAGACATCAATTCCAATATTGAGTCCATCTGCAACGTACGTATCAACCATCTCTTCTAACTTCTTTTTTCTTTGTAGTGATGGATTCAAGATCGAGTTTTCATTTTTGATAACATTCTTGTGTATAAGCTCCTCCTTATAGAATATCTCCACCATTTGGGTTATAAGGTCAGCAACATTGACAAGGTCTGAGAATAATACTAATGGTTTGATGGGCTCAGCGACTTCCAGGTCAATGTTGGTAGGTTTATATGTCTTTAAATATATTAATGCTTTCTCGAATCCAGGCTTCAAATGATCATTTCCAATCAGTTCAAGCACGGAAACGAAAACTTCTTGTATGGATGATGTGATCATCTTTCGTACGCTCACGATGGTATATGATTCAAAATGGAGCATCCTCACTAAGCAATTCTTCCCATCATTCAAAATTTGCATCGCTAATTTCAAACTAAAAATTTCCTTGATAGACTTCATATTCTCTGTCAATATCTTCTCTTTAGCTTGAATTTCGGAAAAGAATTCACTTTCACCCTCCTTGAACTCCTTTTCTGTTTCTGCATTGTTACCTCCAATTGTGAAAGCTTTTTTGAAACTAGTTAAAAAGTCGCTTTTAGTTTCGGCCTTGACATTCCTCAAGATATTCTGGGTTGTTTCCTGCTCCCGCTTGTCGATGGAATCTTTCCAATCTTGAATGGTTGAGTGAGCATCCCTTTTGAAGGCTACGATTTCTTCACGGGCGTAATCAGTAACAATTTGCTCAAACTGCATATCAAACAATTCTTGTATTAAGACTTGATAATTTTCACCTAAGTTGCTGCTCTTATTCAACACAGCTATGAAGTTCACTTTGGCTTTATGGTAAAGAAAGGGTACTGTAGCCAAATATAAATTCTTATCCTTAGATGCATCAATAATCGAGGAAAATTGTTCTGCTAACTGGTTCAAGATTAATTCCTCACTCACTTTGTACATCATCGGTATTGATGTTGGAAATATTAGATCGATGATCTCTGACTCGTAGTTGAATACAACAACCAAGTCTTCCATGAACGCAGTGAATTTGTTTTGATTTAATTCATAAATCTCATTATCGTTTTCATCTAGGGTCTTAATGAAAAATTCTTCTGTGTTGATGTATTCAAGCGAACTGAATATGTTTTCTCGATTATCAAAGACACTTTTTTGAATGAAAAAGTCTATTAATGTTTGTTGGTTATTTAATTCGATCAAAACATTCACAAAGCGTCTCATAGTAGAATAATCCTCAAGATCAAAATGAATATCAAGCTCTCTTAGTAAAGCATTTTCAAATATTTCAAAAAGTGATCCAAGCTTCTCTTGTGCCATAAACCTTGTTTCGTCGTCTTTATCTAGCCGACTATATTTCAATATGTTATTCAATATTCTGCACTGATCTTCAGGGGTCTGGAAATCTTGGAAAATCTTTAATTTATCAAACGACTTGTTTGAAATGATATCGAGATAGTACTTATTTAGGCACTTGTAAATGGTCAAAATTCTTTTCTTTGGTGTGGTAATCTGGAGAATCAGGGAACTCATACAATTTAAGGGGTTGAATCCTGGAGTAGGCGGTACGTTGGGTTGTCCTTCGGCATACTCATTCCATAGGTCGATTTCTTTCAACATAGATACCCATATTCGAGGTTCCATAACTGATTTATATGCATTCTTGGAAATCAACGAAAAACTCAATAGATCTGGAATTTTCAAATACTTTGTAATTGATCTTGCCACAGAAATGGGCATGACATCAGAATTGTAAACATCGATGTCTGAATTCCATATTACCTGAGCCATTTCATTTATTAAATATAACTTTCGCGGCTAAACTAAATAAGAAGACAGATGAGTTAGCATGTACAATAGAATATACCTAATAGCCCGTTTAAATGAAAGGCTCCGATGCTGCTCATTGTCAGCTTCTATGCCAAACACAATGATTCTAGGAGCCAGATGTTTCTGTCACTCGAAACGGCTCTATTCTTCTCCCCCACCTCATCGAGGACTCATCGAATCGATACCCAAGATCTTGACTGACTTTGTTAGAAATGAGTCTAGAGTACTTTCTAAAGCACTTGAGAGTCAAGCCAATAATAGCACCACATCACAATGGGACTCTTTTGATCTTCGTGAAGATATCAAAGCTTCTTTGAGTGAGGCTATAGACGATCACAGCAGACTAAGAAAAGTCTTAACATTCAACCCCATAAATATCCCCCCGACCCTATACATGTACTTGGTCTGTAATTACAAGCATTTAGTGGATGATAGTGTTCGAGATCTTATGGTAAGTCGTCTTGCATTCCATAATCTATTCAAAGAAATTTGGTCTACGTTCGTGGATGAAACCACTACTATAACTGACCTTGAGGAGTTGGTGTTGATCATTGGAAAGGTACTTCAGGAAAACAATAACTTGCGTGTAGGATTCATGCGAGCAATCCTAGTGTCACAAGAGATAATTACGAACCAGTCTTTGAAGAGTGTACTTATAGATTGTATCACCCACAATTTTGATATATCCAAAACAGAAATGATTGAGTCGATAAACACTTATTCTCTTCTACCAAATATCAATAAGGAAGAATCTGAAATGAACAATTACGAATTGCTTGTATATTTTCGTCTACAGTTGGAAAGCTTTGGCGCATCGGATTGGAGTAAGATATACCTGAAAGTAAGCCCCCTGCATCTATCTAAATTAGCAGCTTTCCCGGGATGGATTTCATATCTCTTTGAAAACTTGGTTAGCTCCAAAATTGACATTGATCCCGAATTTTTGAAGTTCCTTCTGGAAGCTGAACTAAACGATTACGACGTGTCGACCTTAATTGACTTGGAAATATGCCCCGTGAATATGATTTTCCGACTTGTAAAAGTGAATCAAGATGATAACACCAACAGCATGACTTCTTCAATTAATAAAATGATAAATATTTGCATAGATCAAAGGATTCCTGACTTGATCACCCCTATAATTGTCACCTATCATTACCAAATCAACCCTGCATCGTTACTCGAAGCAATAAGAGTAATTAACCACTTAGACTACGACGGCTACATTCAATGTTTGAACTGCATGACGACATCCGTTTATAAAAACAGGTACTCGGATCTTTATGCTGAAATTATCAAGAGGTTCAAATACCAGTCAGGATCTCTGGTAACAATACATAGAGCATTATTGATGACTCAAGACATGAAGAATTTCCATATCCGCTTAAGAACTTTTATACCAATCCCTCGAAATGAAAGGTCAGAAATCTTGGAGCTTTATGAGAACTACGTCACTTCCTCATCTTTTTCATCGTACAGAGTTCCTGCACTTCTCGAGATCTTGAGGAGCATTGTTTTAAGAAACCATATTAGTGACGATAGTCTTATCGGGATAATATTGCTAAAAATTGTGGAACAATATTCATTTTCATCACACAATAAGCTCAAGCATGAGCGTTTCGACATTGAAAAGAAAAAAGGCTTCCATAATTCGATTCGTGCAATAGCCCAAACAGTGTCTTTACTTCCTGATCGAGAAAAGGTAATCTTCTTGAATACCATATACAAGCATTTATCAAAAGTGAAATCTTCGTCAAAATGGGACTCGCTGTACTTGGATTACATCTTCCAGAGCTTGGTATCTGAGACCGTCAGATTTGTTATCAGATTTGATGATAGTGCCCAATCCTGCGATTTCTTGAAGGAGCTAGAGGTGAAGAAAAGTTACTTGAAATATTTGATTTCGTTCTCTGAAGTTCGAGCAGACCCTTTCATCACCGTTGGTATAGTAGAGCAGTACAAAGATAGAAAGAGTGAAATGGACAAGAATATGACCAATGCGGTGGAGGAGGGTATCATGCATTCCAATTTGGCGCCCAAAGAAAAGATTAGCCTAATCAGGAAGTATAGAGTTGATCTCGCTCATTATGGTTTCAAGAATAAAATGAGTACTAAAAATGTTATCACTTTGATGAGCATTATTATTGAATCTAACCCAATGGGCATCCTGGAAGAAGTGTTAGACCTGGTCCGTTTATACTGCTCCAAAAAAAACCTACCAGGAAAGATTTTACGAAGACTTTTTCGGTCTGTGAAGATGGGAAATGACCTGTAAATAGATGTTATATATATTGTAAGTATAATAAATAAAAGAGATCCACTCTTTCATTCTTCGTTGTTTTTCGATCTCTGTCTCTTGTTGATAAACTATTATCGTTAGTATGTGATTGTCCATTATAAAAAGTCATACAAACCCATGTGCTCACAGTTGTTGTTTCCAACCCAATATTCTCTGCAATGTATTTCAACTCACATCTAGTGGGTTTTCTCTTGGCTTTAAAAAGCTTTTCTAGTCTTTCGGTAGTTTTCCTTGGTAAATTGTGACGTCCTTTCGACTGATTATAAGTAGAATGCTTTTTTTTGACCTTTTTGCCACTATCCCCTACCAAGGACTTAAAAGTCGCCTCTAATTCGTGCTCAAATTTGCTAAGATCTTCTGGGTATTCTTTCATAGCCTCAGAAAGTTAGTTATCGACCTGTGTGTTAAATTAATTTTACGTACCTTAAGGGATTTCTCTATGGACACCGCAACATTTTCAGTATTTTTAAAATCAATATTTGACGTTGAAGACACGTGTTGTGACAGCTCAAACAGCGAGGGTGTATCAGCCATGAGGTCTAATATAGCCTTCAAGCTTTCGAGCGACAGGACCACTTCATTCATTGCTACGGTTGTTTCGCGGATTTGCAGCTATCTGGTTTACTCGTTTATACACTATATAAATTAAGCTACTGCTTTAAAGCTGTCAGAATTATAATATCCTCTGTTACAAGACCTAAGTGCTCTCTTACCTTTTTCTTGTAGTTTTGCCCTTTTGAAGATGCCAGATTCCTTCCGCTTGGTGTTAGTCTATATCTAAATGTCTTGCATCCTATTACTTTCTTTTTCGATGGGCCTTGGATAACACGATACTGCATTTTATAAGGTTTTCGGTTAGGTGTAGAGTTCCTGGAAGACCTGTTGTTCAAGAGGTTCCCTGTTCTCGAAAGGAAACTGAAATAACCTTTTCCCTCTTTCCTCATGAGCTTCCAACACTAGGATGTTAGTAAGGACTTGCTTTAGTCGGTAATATACGTACACTTGAGACTATCTTAGATACATTGGGTCCAATACAACTGTATGTGTTGGAAGCAGCCAATTTATCTTTAACAGTCTTAGATAATATTGATCTAAAAATGAAAAACCCATTAACTAATCTTTTTGTCTCCCGGGGGTCTAAAATATCATTGCCATTGAAATGATTTAAGAATCCAACCACAGGCTTTGAGCAGAGATAGCCCTGATTCTCAAGAAGAAACCATGAGTCATTCAAGGCTCCCCCTCTTCTTTTCTTGCTCGGCTCAATCAGGAATTCCAATGAGTAGATAGGGCCTTGCATTAGTAAAATAGACCAGGGAAAATCTTACAAAATGTGGTAGACCTCGGAACTCTCTCCTTTACCCTCGAATTTCGGGCAAGCTCCAAAATTGCTAATATGTCGACAATCTTTGGTTGCAAATCTTGCTTTCTATCTCGATTACCTTTCTGCGTTTGTTTTTTAGCTGTCGGACGTTATTCGAGCCAATAATTGAAAACCCACTTTTTGCACCCTTATAGCCCTTTGTGGTGCATATAATTTGAAATAGGTCTGAGTGTGCGAACCAGGTGGTTTTAACCTTTGTCAATATTAGTCTGCGTCGCGTTCTTGTTTACGTTACACAAAATCCACGTTACGATCTGACACCAAGAAACAACACGTACCGACACATTATATCCTTACACCGATTAAGACAGAATTCATAGAGAGGCTTCACCATATATCAACTCTCTACCGAAATATCCTTCTTGTCTCTTCATATCATCAAATATTATTCCCTTCAACTAGTGTTGGTCTACTAATAGTAATTGTCAACAAATCGTCTAAATTTTTCTAGTTGATTCAACCATGACAGAAGACGAAGATTTTAACTCAAAAAATTGGGTGTGGATACCGGACGATGATGATGTATTTATAAAGGGGTACGTTGTTGATTATATGGAAGATAATCAATGTAAGGTCAACTATAAACAGAATAATAAAGATGCTACCAGAGTGATGAACACTAAAGACTTGAACCCATGTAACCCTTCCAAGTTCAACAAATGCAATGACATGGCTGAGTTGACACATTTGAATGAACCATCCGTGATATACAACTTATACCTAAGGTATATGGATAATTTAATCTACACTTACAGTGGTCTTTTCTTGGTGGCTATCAACCCATATAAATCATTACCAATTTACAACACAGACAGAATAGATTTCACAAAACCACATATATATTCAATTGCTAAATCAACTCACAATAATTTGGTCCAAAACAAGAAAGATCAATCAATTCTAGTTACTGGTGAATCGGGTGCCGGTAAAACTGAAAACACTAAAAAGATCATCCAATATTTATCCTCGATATCTTCCAATGACTCCATTGACAGGAAGATCCTCCAAACTAACCCCATCATGGAAAGTTTTGGTAACTCCAAAACCATTAAGAATAACAACTCTTCAAGATTTGGTAAGTTTATCAAAATATTTTTCAGTGACAACAAACTTAAAGGAGCCAATATTAATTACTACTTGTTGGAGAAGTCGAGGGTTATCAATCAGCAACCTGGTGAAAGAAACTATCATATCTTTTACCAATTTTTGAAAGCATACCAAGATCTTTCCAAATTCAATTTATCCTCTGACATTGAGAAGTATAAGTATCTTCAATCTGATAATGATGATGACCAAGAAGATCAGTATTTGAATGATGAGGAAGAGTTTTCTAACTTGATGGAAAGCTTCAGGATTGTTGGCTTGAGCGACGAGGATATAGAAAGCATTTTTTCCGTTTTAGCTTTAATTTTGCATCTCGGTAATCTTGACTTTTCCAGTTGGAAAAGTGAACAAGCTAACTTCCATAAAGATTCGCCTATTGATGAGATTTTATCTATTTTGAAAGTGGAAAAGCTGACTTTTGAAACGAACTTGTTAAGGCCGAAAGTTAAAGCAGGACGGGAGTTCATATCCAAGTCAAAAAAGCCACATGAAGCAAAATATTTGATTGATACTTTGTCAAAATTCTTGTATGAGGTTCTTTTCAATTACATCATCTCGAGGATCAATGAAAGCTTGAAATTGGAAAATAAAAAGAACACTAATTTGCATGATTATAATTTTATTGGGGTTTTGGACATAGCTGGCTTCGAAATCTTCAAGATTAACTCTTTTGAGCAATTGTGCATAAACTTCACTAATGAAAAGTTGCAACAATTTTTCAACCATCATTCTTTCATATTGGAACAAAGTGAGTACTTGAAAGAAGATATTAAATGGGACTATATAGATTTTGGAAAAGATTTGCAACCCACTATCGATTTGATAGAAAATCATAAATCCCCTGATTTTGGAGTATTGAAGATCCTTGATGAGGAATGTTTAATGCCTAAATCCAGTGATAAACAATTCTTGGATAGGCTTTTCACCAACTTCAAGAAAAATGCTAAGTTCAAACTGAACAAATTCAGAAATGGATTCTTGATTAACCACTACGCCGGGGAAGTAGAATATAACGTGGATAATTGGTTGGACAAGAATAATGACCCATTAAATGAAGCATTGATCAACTTGCTTACTAGTTCTTCCAACGACTTCCTCAAGAAATCGATAAAGTTATTCAACAGTGCTTCCAATACTACAAAGAGTAAGAAATCCCTTTCCATGAAATACAAGACACAATTGAACGATTTGATGGAAGATTTAAATAACACAGAACCCCACTTTGTTAGATGTATCCTTCCTAATTTGGAAAAGAAACCAAACAAGTTCGAAAAGAACTTGGTATTGAATCAATTAAGATGCAATGGTGTTTTGGAAGGTATCAGAATTACTAGGGCCGGGTATCCAAACAAAATGATATTTGAGGAGTTTTTTTCACGTTACTCTGTCTTAAATCCGAAAGAAGTTTTCACCAAAAACTTCAAAACCAATTGTGAATTGATTCTCAAGCACATCAATTTGGATCCTGAAACATATAAAGTGGGTATAACTAAACTTTTCTTTAAAAATGGTGTGTTGGGTAATCTCGAAGAATTGAGGGACTTATCGATCAAATCTATCTTAACCAAATTCCAGTCTGCTGTTAGAGGGAATTTATCGAGGAAATTCTTCAACAGTGAAATTGAAAAGATCCAGAACAGTCAAATCATTGCTAAGAACTTCCAAAAAGTTCACGATTTCAAGAAAAATAAATCACAAGGTGACTTGTGGTTCAACTTGTTTATCCAATTGAAACCTTTACTTGAGGACTCTATCAAACTTATGAATTCCAAGGAAATGAATGACAACTTGAAAGAAATCAATTTGAAATTGAAGGATGCTGAAAAGTTGAATAAGAACTACGAAGCTGAACACAAAACTATAACGGAAACCTTAAAGTCTTTACAAGCAAAATATGAAGCCAATACCACTCATATGAAGGAAAGGGAAGATACGATAAGAGCTTTGAAGAAGGAAGAAAAGGAGTCCAGTGAAAAATTGGTCAAACTAGAGAAGTCTGTCACCGAGCTTGAAACCCAAAACTCTGCCCTCGAAAAGGAGAAGTCCAAGCTTATCAATGATTTGGATAATCTTCAATCAAAGCATGATGCTCTTGACGAAAAGTTGCAAGAACTCTCTGAAAAGTACAAATCTGTTAACGAATCATATGAAACAAGCAAATCTTCTAAGCAAGAATTGGATGATGAAAAAGCCAACCACGAAAAATCTATCGAGCTATTGAAAGTTCAGCAAGCAAAGCTACAAAAATTGAGTGATCTGAATAAGTCATTGAAAGACGACTTAAACCAAGCAAAACTGGAAAAGAATGATTTGTCAAGTAAACTTGAGACATTGAACAAGAGCCATAAGTTATTGACCACTAAGCATGAGGACTTGAATAAAACGTTTGATAAAATAAAGTCAGAGAATAACACAAAGATTGAGGAGTTGAATGGCATGTTATCCAAACATAAGAGTGGTTCCACCCATGATAAGACCGAAATCACCAGGCTTAATACTGCTATAAACAAATTGAAGAATGAAAATGGAGAATTACTTGACAGTTTCAATAAGTCCAACTCCGAATTGCTATCCATCAAGAACGAGCTCAAAGATTCACTTAAAAACGCCAAATCCTTACAAAAAGAACTTGATAACTTGGAGTCGATTAAGGGCGAGTTTTCTGCTCTTAAATCGAAAGAAAGAGATAACCTCGCATCTATCAGATCGTTGACCGATGAGTTGGAGGAACTCAAAAGAAACAATGAGACCATGAAATCAGTTGCAGCTGAAATGGAGGAAGCCAAGAAAGCCAATGAAGTTAGCGCTGGTAAAATCAAGGAGTATTCCAAGAAAATCATAGAATTGAATAGCCAGGTTGTCCGCCTTCAAGATGAAAAGAAAGAGATTGAAAAAGAAAAAGAGAATCAACCACCAGCCCAGCAGCAAAACTTTCAACAGGTAATGCAAGACTACTCTGGATTGAAATTGAAGCTAAATGAGATGAATGCCAGTTTAAGAACTGAAAAGTTCGAGAATAGAAAATTGGTTGAGGAATTGTCAGTATTAAAAAACAAACTTCATGATAAAGTCAGCCCTTACAGCTCACCGAATAAAGCAAATAGACGATCAATTGCCATTGGTGAAGATCCCACCAGTGAAGGTAATAAATACTTGCTTAAACAGATTGAAGATTTGAAGTTGAAGTTGGAGCAGGAAGAATTGAATAGTACAAGAGCTGAGAACTATGCAATTGAATTGCAAAAGAAGTTGAATAAGCTCCAAAATACAAGAGGTCTCAATTCTTCAATTGACATGGAAAAGAAGTATAGGGAAAGTCAGCTTCGTGTTAGTGCTTTAGAAAACAAATTCTCTAGTTTGTTTGAAACTGTTTCCCCTTCAACAACACCTACCAAGCTAACAAAATCCGAGAGCTTTGGAAGAACATCTTTGATCACAAAAACCTTGGAAAGTGCTAATCAAGACTTTGTTAAGATTTACAACGATATCACTAAAACCCTTAAAACCACCAGGGATGAGTTGACAAACTCCAAGCTGGAAATCTTAAGATTGAAATCATTGTTGAGAGAAAGCGAAGATGAACTTTACCAAATCAAGAGGGACCAGCATAAGGCGTCAATTGAAAATTATGAGAATGAGTTGGCCCAATTGAAGGTCAAGCAAGAAAATTTGAAATCTCGTAACGAGGATTTGTCAGCCAGCGTTAATCTCTACCAGAAGAGAAGTGACGAATATTTCAAGAAATTAGAGTTGGCTGAAAGTGCAGTAACGATCTCTAAGAGACATGAAGCTACAGCCACCCGTGAGTTGGAATCCATGAAGATGGAGTACAAATTGGTCAAAGAAGAATTGAGAACAAGTGAAATCGTAATCCGTGATTTGAATAAGGAGAAAGCCGCCCAGTATAACGATATTAAAGACAAGGAGCATCAAATAAGCAAATTGAAAGAAAAACTCAAAGAAGTGAATGATAAGCTTACTTACAATAAACTGATTTACGAGAATAAGGAAATCCATGGTAGTCTCAAGTCTGAAATTCAAACATTGAACAATGAATTGAACTTTAAGTTGGAAAACGAATCCAAACTCATAAAAGAAAACAAGCAATTATTGATTGACAATGAAACTTTATTGAGACAAAAGTCGAACTTGGAAAAAGACTTTGAAGTTCAATTAGACGAAATCGATGACCTCAAAGTTAAGCAAGATGAATTGAATAAGAAGATTAGAGTCTTAGAAAATGAGAAGGCTATCAATGAGAGAAAGATTGCTAACCTCAACAAACAAGTTGCAAACTTGAAGGAACTTGTCAATGACATAACTTTACAAAGGGATGAATTACTTGTTTCAAAAGAAAACTTAGAGGAGGAGAATATGATTTTGAACCAAAATTTGGAAGAGAAGAAGTTCGAACTTGATTGTTTGAATTCTGATATGCAAATATTAAGAACCCATCTCGAAGCCCAACGTAACGAGTCTCTGGAAATACAGCAGGAACTCAATCAATCAAAACTTTCTACTACCGATGATGCTGCAAACTATTCCAAGTTGAAAAAGGAAAACCTCGTCGTGAGTCAAGAAAATGACGCATTGGCAAGAATCAATAAAGAATTGAAGGCCAAAGTTGAAGGTTTAGAAGATAAGCTTTACAACGATGAACAAATAAAATACTGGGAACATAAATTAGAGGAATTGAACAGCAAATTGGATGCAGCTAATAATGAGAACTACAAGTTGAACAAAGCTATATATTCCTATGAACAAGACGCCAAGAGCCTAAAAATCAGATTTGAAAATGACTCCAGGTTGGTGAAGAAATACAATGACGAGAACTTTGATTTCCAAAATAAGATTAATCACTACAAAAGCTCTTTGGATATTTTACAGACGGAAAACATGGAGAAAGATCTCCAAATCAAAACAGCTGAAAGAAATAACCTTGAAATTAAAGAAAAGAATTTGCTTTTAGAAAAAGAAGTGCTTCAACTTAGAGCAAAATTGGGCATTTCGTAGATGAAACTATATAATTTACTAGAGACGATCAGCTTTTGAATATATGTACATGATGAAGCTTATTTAAAACCATTTGGACTTTTGGTTAATGCCAAAATGCTTGAAAACATAATCCAAATCTCCGAACGGTTCACGGTCACCTTGCATGACGATTGAAGGCTTACTATTTACTAACTTCTCCACCAACGATACCAAATCTGGTATTGTTAATTGATTGATCTTTTCAATCATTTCGTCAATGCTCACAAGCTTGTTTTGACATTGAATTTGTCTACCTAAATCTTCCAATGCTGCAAGCTTGCTTTCAACATTGTATAATAAAGTAGATATCAATTGATTCTTTGCTCTATTGAATTCAGATTCTGAGATAGCATTTTTTTCTAGTAACGAACTGAATTCGAAAGCAATGATTTGTGGCATGACATGTGCAGCGTTGGGGGAAGCAGAGATGTTAATTCCAAATAATCCAGAACCAATATAAGAATGGTTGAATGAAGTGCAATTCTCAATAAAGGCATATTGGTTCAAAACTCTAGTGTATAACCTTGAGAACATTCCTTTTCCAGGGCCCCCGGCTGAAAATGAAGAACCACCTCCGAGAAGTTTTTGTAATACTGCTAATCCATATAACTCATCATTTAAAAGACCTGATGTTTGGAATCCGATTTGCATATGGTACAACTCTGGAAGGTTGGAAAAGATAGGAGGTTGAAAAGGGATATGAATCTCACCACCTTTATATTTAGGTGCTTCAACCTTGTGGTCATTACCCCGAGATAAATGGCCAAATGTTGATTCTGCTAATTTGATAGCACGTTCGTGTTCCACACCCACCATAGACACCACTATGTTCTGGGGTTGATAAAAGTCTCTATGGTACTGGATGACTTGGTCTTTTGTGACCAGCAGGATCCTGTCTATTGGGCAATATAAAGGCAAACCAAGAGTATTGTTTGGGTATGCCACTTTGTGTAAAAGTTCAGGCAAAACTACATCTGGTTTGTGAACCATTTCGCTTGTTTCAAACTCGATAGTGGAAGACGTCTCTTCAAACTCTTGGTCCGTAAACTTCGGTTCTAATATAGTTTGACTTATGCAATCAAACATTTTATCGACGTCTTTGTTGAACACTGAAGCTTGGTAAATCATGGATTCACGTTGGGCAGAACACATGTAATTTCCACCTAAATTTGATAAGGAATTCATCATCTCGGTACCTGAGTATTTCTTGGTGCTTCTCCAAGCCAATCTATCAATGAAGTGACTGAGTCCTGGTTTCTTCGGGTCCTCGAATTTGGAACCAGCATCTATATATGCTCCAAGTGCACTAAAATGGCCAGGAGTTGAGTCTGTGATGATTCTCAATCCATTTGGAAGAGTAGTTAGGTTGATATTGGGGTTGCTAGGAATGACAGAATTGAGACTCCTGCTCAGAGAAGATAAATACCTTTTAAGCATCTAGTTCTGAATAGTTTCAAATTTGTTCGAGGCATCGCGGTCAGAATTAATTGCAAGATAAGTGTGACGTATGTGGAATGTGACTAATCCTATTTATATATTGTTTAAAAGTCCATGAATCTTGCCTCTGGATGATAGTATGTTGGGCAGTTCCAGTAACTTCTTTTTATATCTTCCCAGACATCTAAATTTGGTAATTTGACCTCAGTAAACTTAATTTGCAACCCGTAATTATTTAAGTCTATCTCTACAAGCTTCTTATAGACTTCATAGACTACTTGTCTATCAGCACCCAAGCCGTTAAAGAAAGAAAATACCCCTTGTGGTTTCAATAAACCTACAATCAAGTCAAATAATTCTAGCATATCGGAGTAGTGCTCAGAGTAGGTATCGTAGTAGATCCCGTTGAAAAAGATGCTTTCACTAAGAAGTTCAGGTAATTTGTCCTGCCATCTTCCTTCTAACACCACCACATTAGGTTTTTCGAACCATCCGTCTTTTTTAAGTTTGGCTATCACATCAGGATGGGGCTCACAGATATAATGCTTTGTAGGTACCTTTTCTTGAATCATGGTATCGATTATACCCATACCGAATCCAATATTTAATACCACTATTTCGTCTTCTGGGTCTTCTTTTCTGTTTGTGAAGAGGGAGTTGCAACCCATTCGCATCAAATTATCTTCCCAAGACATCATAACTCCGTCTTTATTTGAAGTAACTAGAGCATCATCTTTATACAGCAACTTGGTCTTAAGGTATGTCTCTTGATGTTCTGCTGGGTCATTGGTTGATTCGTTAACCAATTGTGGTAAATCTTCTTCTTGTGCATCGTTTTGATCCTCGTCCTCCTTAGTCTCTTCCTCTACTTCTTCAACTTCACTGTCACCTTCATATTCGTAGTCAAGAAACTCGATGTTGTCGTTAACCTTTCTCAATAACAACTCAGCACGAACACCAGCATCTACGATTTGTTGGTATACTTCTGAGTCTTTCAAGCCTCTTTTGATTAAAATACATCCTGGAGTATCGTCATTGATATCTGTGAATGACCAGCCAGCACCATATTCAAATAAGGTCCTTACCATGGAATTGATTATATCCAATTCTTCAGGAGATGCATCTTCTGGAATATGTTGGCATATGATGTGTAAAGGAGTGGTGGTGGTCTTAGGTTCTTCGTCTATATTTTGGGTATAATTATAGGCCTCTTCGATAGTATAAGTGGCAGGAATCCCACTTTTCAAGAAGTGTTTGAGCTTATTGGAGTATTCTCCATCAACAGGACGCGAGCTGAACTTGCATAAATCGTGTAACTCACTCATGGTAAATTCTAAGTTGATGAGATGAGATGAGATGCGAAACTAAAAGCTTCTTAACATAATGGAACATTGGTATAGAAGTAGCTGCGAAGGTAAAATTTATGGTTGCGAGGCCTACGTCTTTGCAGATGCATTTTGACACACTAGCTGCATCTAGATGCTTACCTTTCTCAAGTCATTTTTCTAATCTATTACATAACAATTCACTATTTGCATACTTTATCTGATATATAATCAGTGAGATTCATATTTTATTCCAATTTACTGTTGTGGTAAATGAGGAGAAGCCAAATGGAATTGACATCAAGACAAAAATACACCTCTAGTAGCTATACATGTGATGGGTTAGTCATGCACAAAGAAAATTCCAGCTTTTATCGAGTTTGGCGAATCCCGTAAAGAAATGATTTCTGTTTCCTTTGTGACCCGCAATTTCCCGTCAAGGCAACAGCTGATGCTTTAAAACCCCAAACACAACGTTTACGGTAGTGCCGCCCCTAAGATAAGAAATCAAGAAAGAGTCACAAAAATTCAAGCACAGCCAATCAAAATCGTTGGCCGGGTATTCTACAAAACCATACCACTAAAATTCACATACTAAGTAGCAAGCATTTAATCATGAGGTTCTGCGGTTAAAAAAAAATGGATGCAAAAATCATACGATCGGAAATTTACTGTACACACTAAATTTAATTTCTAAAAAACACGATAATAGGTGTCTTTTAGCCAACCACCTATTTATAATTTCGTTTCTTTATAAAACGGTTTGATTAAAACGTTGGAATATCTTACTTAACCACCAAATTTGTCATATTTTTTAATTAAAATAACATATTACACAACTAATATCTAATACCATTACCATGGCATTCAAACTAAATGACTATAATGCTTTCTTAAGTTCACTTGTTGATAGAGACAAATCAGGATCTCGTCAGGATATTATTGAAGAAGAAATTAGTCCACCAGAGCAGAGTTTTAGTCCTGTTTTATCCAGAGGTGACACAGATCCCTTATCACCAGGCACTAACAACAATACCAATAATTTGAACATGCTCAATACCAATGAAGCAAGCAGGTTTCCGATTGATTTCGATTTCGGACTCGAACAAAACTGGGCTCCGGGTCAAATACCTGTTCAAGTAGACAATCATAATGAAAAGTATGCAGGTGGACCAAATACCACCACAAACACCGGTAGCATATCTGCTAGCACAAACCCAACTTCAAGTGCCAGTAACAATAGCACAAATAACTATAACACAACCACACAAAGGAATCTTCCCAACATGAGACGAGAAGAAATCTTCGGGTTCAACAAACAACCGCCAAACCCCAAATACTTTATAAAACAGGAATCATCCGATGAAGAGGTGTTGTCTCCCGATATGGATATTCCAGAGCCTTTGTTTGCCAATTACAATGCAGTAGGGACTGTTCAAGCTCAAAATCAGGCTCAAAGTCAAACAGGACATAATCAAGGTTTCAATGGACAGCCAATCAGTAGACCAGAATCCGTCAGCATGGACTCAGACAGAGAAAAACCGTTAGATCATTCCAAGAATTACAGACCCAGATTAAGGTCATCTCATAATGTTATCGAGCAAAGGTACAGAAATAAGATCAATGATAAGTTTACAGCGCTTCTGAATAGTGTCCCCACATTAAGAGTTGCATCAAAGAGAAAGGGAATGCTAGATGAAGACCACAATGAAAGGTTCGAGCTAAGTGATGAAGAATGTGCCGATTTAGAAGGGCTTGAGCCTGCCCGTAAGTTAAACAAAGGAGTTATATTAGCCAAATCAATCGAGTACATTAAGTTCCTTGAAATCAAGAATAACAAGATGAGAGAACAGAACGAGGAATTGCTCGAAAAGGCTAAGATGTTGGGTATCCCATTCGATAAAATTTAATGAGTATTTATAGTTTCATGATATTGATAAACGAAAATGAAAAAAGTAACTAGCATAGAAAATGATCTAGTTGTAGTATAAAACAAGAAAAAAAGGGGTAATGTTTACGGAGATGCATTGACAATTGACAGTATTACTTTCAAGAGGAAGTTCCCACCAAACGAGACATCACCTTAGTTAATTTTCTAACAGAGCCACTCAATCATTAGAATCACCTTATTTGTAAGTGGCCCATTTTCTCCAAAATTTTCACCCCATTTCTGTCGCGTTTTTTTATACGATCAACTATAAAATTTGGTAGCATTCTTCGTTTAAAAATCTGCTCTGCTCGCAATATTTGATTTGATTAAAACGACCTAGATAATGACAGTCGTTAACGATGCTATCGATACCATCAACGTGGTTGCGACAAAATACATCAATATATTTTTAGAAATGAGTTGGGCTTACAAAGTGTCCCTTTTTTTGATGGTTCCATTCGTTTATAATTTGTTATGGCAATTGTACTGCTCGTTAAGAAATGACAGAGTCCCTTTAGTTTTCCACTGGATTCCTTGGTTCGGCTCAGCTATCCCATATGGAATGCAACCTTATGAATTCTTCGAAGACTGTAGATCCAAATATGGTGATGTGTTTGCTTTTGTCTTGTTAGGGAAAGTTATGACTGTGTACCTTGGTCCAAAGGGACATGAATTTGTTTTTAATGCCAAGAACCAAGATGTGTCTGCTGAAGATGCTTATAAGCACTTGACTACCCCCGTCTTTGGCAAGGGTGTTATTTACGATTGTCCCAACTCTCGTTTAATGGAACAGAAGAAGTTTGCTAAGTATGCCTTGTCTGTAGATGCATTCAAGAGATATGTTCCAAAGATCAGAGAAGAGGTCTTCAAATATTTCAAGTCTGAACTTGACTTGAATGAAGCAAGTGGAGAGGTTAATGTCATGAAAACTCAACCTGAAATTACTATTTTCACTGCATCAAGATGTCTTTGTGGTGATGAAATGAGAAAGAAGTTCGACAAGACATTTGCTGGATTATACTCCGACTTAGACAAAGGGTTTACCGCCATCAACTTTGTTTTCCCACACTTGCCATTACCTCAATACTGGAGAAGAGATGCAGCCCAACAAAAGATTTCCCTGACCTACATGTCTTTAATTACCAGAAGAAGAAGTACTGGGGATATCGATCCAAGCAGAGATTTGATCGACTCTTTGATGTCTACCTCAACTTACAAAGATGGTGTCAGAATGACTGATCAAGAAATCGCTAACTTATTGATAGGTATTTTAATGGGTGGTCAACATACTAGTGCTTCTACGTCATCATGGTACTTGTTGCATTTGGGTGAAAATCCAGATTTACAAGATGAGTTATATGAAGAATTAACTGCTTTACTCAAAGAGAAGGGCGGTGACATTAACGACTTAAGTTACGAAGATTTAGGTAAATTGAAATTGGCTAACAATGTTATTAAGGAGACCTTGAGAATGCACATGCCATTGCACTCGGTGTTTAGAATGGTCAAAAACAACATTAGGGTTCCAGGAACCAGATACGTTGTTCCAAAGGGTCACCATGTTTTGGTATCTCCAGGTTATTCCCACACTAGTGACAGATTCTTCCCTGATCCTGAAACCTTCAACCCTCACAGATGGGAAAATATGGAAGAAGCCAAGAAAGACAATAGCACTGTCGATTACGGTTTTGGTGCTGTCTCTAAAGGTGTTTCATCTCCTTACTTACCATTTGGTGGTGGTAGACACAGATGTATTGGTGAACAATTTGCTTACGTTCAATTGGGTGTTATCTTGGCTACTTATGTTTATAATTTCAAATGGTCTTTATCTGGTAACCTCCCAGAAACTGACTGGCAATCAATGGTCACTTTACCTATTGAACATGACGCTAACATTGTTTGGGAAAAGAGAGACACCTGTGTGTTGTAGAAGGTGAAGAGGTTTTTATAGAAACGTGCAAGTAGCGTTAAAACATACTGATCTTAATCTGGTTGGATCTAACTGTAATTAAAAGAAAAAAAAAACGGCTGCGAAAGAATCAGCCTATTTCGCGCGCCGTTTTCCGGTGAAATCTTTTCACTCTGACTCAATCATGGCTATAATAAAAGTCCCAGCTTCGTCGGCCAACATAGGCCCTGGATTCGACGTGTTGGGGGTGGGGTTGAATCTTTACTTGGAAATAGAATACTCAGTCAAAGACGGTGTCGATACATCTGCCGATGAAGGTAATGCTAAGTTAAGTTACGAAGGTGAGGGACAAGATGGTGTTCCATTAGAGTCTCAAAAAAATCTTGTCACTCAAACTGCTTTGTATGTATTAAGAAGCAATGGTGTAGAGAAGTTCCCCAATGGAACACATATCCATGTCAAAAACCCAATTCCACTCGGAAGAGGTTTAGGGTCACTGGGAGCTGCTATAGTTGGTGGTGTAATGCTTGGAAATGAGATTGGTAAATTCGGATTCGATAAAATTAGAATGTTAGATTATTGCTTGATGATAGAAAGACACCCAGATAATATTGCAGCCGCCATGTTGGGTGGTTTTGTGGGCTCTTATTTGAATGAGTTGAGCGATGATGAAATGGCTGGAAAATCTGTTCCCTTAGAGCATATCTTAGAAGGTGACCACGCATTAGCTCCTCCACAAAACATAGGACAATATTTACAGTATGGATGGAACAAAAAAATAAAGTGTGTTGCTGTTGTTCCTCAATTTGTTGTTAAAACAGATGACGCTAGAGCAGTATTACCTGAATCTTACACCAAGGGCGATATCATTTATAACTTACAGAGGTTAGCTGTTTTGACCAGCTGTTTAGGGCAAGACCCCGTAGACAGCAAGACTATTTACAACGCTATGAAAGATAAAATACACCAACCATATAGGGCTAAGTTAGTTCCAGGGTTGACCGAAGCTTTAACTCAAATAACACCATCTACTACCCCAGGTGTTTGTGGAATTTGCTTATCAGGAGCAGGGCCAACCATCTTGTGTTTGGCTACTGAAAATTTTGATAGTGTAGCCACTAAAATCATCAACATTCTCTCTGAAAAAGGTGTTAGCTGTGATTGGAAGTTGTTAGACTTAGCATATGATGGTGCAACTGTAGAAGAGAACTAGAAGGATATACTAGAGCTTAATACACAAGAATGAAATTTCGCGCCCAATTAGAATTTGCAAATCCAATAATATGGAGCTGGTAGATTCTGGTAAGGTTGACTTGCAAACTAAGATAATTGCACAAGATATTTTGGAAAGGTCTCTGCTGCAACCTGTTTTCTTATCAGATGTTGAAATTGACGGTGGGCATGCCTTTTCTAGAGATTTTTTTGGAAAATTATTATCACCATTGCTTGAAAAAAGTGATTATACTTTTGGGTCTCTAGTCACACAAGTAGAGCATGTATATGACAAATTGAAAGATACAGGTGTTTTCTCGGACATAAAGGTATCTCTCCTGTCTGATTATTCACAATTGGTTCCAAAAGTGAAGAGCTATAACCATCAAAATGATAAGATTATTCCAACTAAAGTTCAATTTGATGTTGAAGCGGTTGAAATGAACATTGGTAAATACTTTTTGAGTTTGAACAACGACACTCCGTTGAACTTGAGCTTGAATTACTTCAATAATAACTTCAACCTGAATGCAGAAATTGTCAATGTGGGTGTGGATTATAGTCCATATAAGCCTAATCAGCATTTGGTTACAAACGGTAAGTTAATCGCAAACTTAAACAACCCTAAATACAAGTTTGTGGTGGATGCTTTCAGAACTAACCAAAACAACCAAGTTTGGCAACAATCCAGTGAAAGTCTGTACGGTGGTGTTATTGGTGTGGACTATGCCCATAAGTTAAAAGGTTTGAATATTTTTACTGGGTTATCATTGTTGAACAGAAACTTACATGATGTTGGCGACACTGCCGGTGAAGACTTGAAACAATTCACAGGTGCCGGAGGTCACTGGAAACAGTCTCTTATAAATGAATTAACTTACAACCAAGTGAGTTATTTAAATAAAACAACTGAGAATTTCCCAACTAATGGGTTCAGCTTTGCTTTATCCAATGAGGTCAGTGCTAACCAAAAGCACGGATCAACCGAAAAATCTGGATTTTTTATCAAGTCTTCAATTGTCAGCAACTTATACAAGTCATTCATCAATGACTATTTGACCTTTAAAGTCTCAACTGACTTCGGTAACATTTACCTGCCAGATAATAAAGCATCATCTGTACACATTTCCGATAGATTTTACTTGGGGGGATACCAAAGTTTCAAAGGTTTTGCTAAAAACTCTATCAATATCAATGGGGGCAATCAATTCTATAAATTAGATACCACTGCTTATTTAAAGATACCACATTTCTTATATCATAAGTCAGGGCATAATGAACCGAACCCCTTGAGATTATACGTTAATGGTATTGCAGGAAATGTCTCCAATGACATATTCAATGACAGATCTGTCAGTACCTCTGCAGGCTTCGGGATTAAGTATTTTAACTCCTGGGCAAACTTTGACATAGGTTATTATGTGAGCCAAAGACACAATAGTACTACTCAACAAGGAATAAAGGACGGTTTGCAATTCTCATTAGCCATCGGAGGTGTCAGATTCTGATCTCATATGTACATCTATATAATCCTACGATATTCTACATAACAAATTACAAACTACCAACAAACGATTTTGCGATATTGTTGATAAATATTGTTATACTGCAGCGTCTCACTCGCATTTTTCAGATTGGCGTGCCATATAAAATATATGGAGACGAGACATATGGATCAGATAAATAGCTAATCCAACGCATCCATTTTCATACATAATAGTCCATGTCATCATTACCCGAAAATACAGCTATTTCCAAAGCCTTATTGACTATTGATAAATACAAAAGTCTCACACATCTAAAGCAAGCAGTTATCGATAACGAATATATCCCAACTTCCAAGCACTTTCTGCGTTCTTTGTTGTGGAAATGTGTTTATATAACAGAAAGCTTGAATATACTGCAGTGGCAAGCAAAGCTTACAGACTCCAGACGTGTTTATCATGAACTCATCAAAGGCGATGATATGATTATACCATGGTATAAATTGGACCCAGATAGCAACTACTTCCAGACAGTAGAACTTAGTAGAAACTCGAGTCTACGTCGTAAAAAGCTGGCGAAAGTCACCGTCAAAAAGTCCCATCTTACAAGAGTCCAAGTATCGACTGCCAATGATCCTCTTAGCACAGACAAACACAAAAAGGATGATCATTCCGATGACGACTTAGAGCTTTTAAGGGCATTGATTTTAGATATAGAACGGTTATTTCCAGGAGAAGAGTACTTTACGAATCATTTTTACAAACAACAATTGATAGAGGTTCTTTATGTGTGGTCTAAATGCAATCGCAAGATTGGATACAAGCAGGGTTTCCATGAGATATTGGGATTGATTTATATTAGTTTCCGCAAAGAGTCTGTGAACATCCCAAAAACTAACACATTTTCAGCTGATGACGAAAAGATACTATCACTTTTTGATGTCAACTATTTGTGTCATGATTTATTTACTGTATTCAACAAATTCTTAGTCAACAGTGGTATTATATCACATTTCTACGAAGACGAAAAGGTATTAATGACATCCATTGACACTTTTAATCGTTATTTGATGAAGGTTGACCAGTTGATCCACTATAATATGATATCCAAATTGAAGCTTGAATCACAACTTTGGTGTATTCGTTACTTCAGACTCATTCTTTCGAGAGAGCTAGGCAATGATTTGACAGTCACACTTCTTCTCTGGGATAAGCTCATCACAGTAGAAAGCACTAAACTAACAACATTATTATATTTCATGGTTATCGTTCTTTTGATAAAAATCAAATCTGAAATTATTGTATGTGATTTCAGTGAATGTTTGGCACTTCTATTGCATTATCCGCTTCCGTTTGAAAACAAACCAAACGGAGACTCCAGACATTTCATCCATCAAATATTCCAGTACTCTTTCAAATTATTGTCTGTTAAAGATAATGATTTGAAGTTGTACGAGTATGGAATGAAAATTAATGAAAGCTCCAACCCGGACCTCAAAATTTCATTGAGTTATGGTGGTAGAGTCTCTGGTGAATCTATGAGATCGCGGACTAGCTCTCCGATAAAAAGGGACCCTATAGAAAGGCGATCCGAAGATAAAGATTCAAAGGCAGAGAAAATGGCATTTGAAAAGTATCGCATGGAAATGCGATTAAAGAAAAAAGCCCAACTGATGATGAGACCCCAATAGACGCGTCTTGGCGAGGAAAACTCAAACACACAATGAAGTATGTGATTTTCTGTGACTGGGCTGTTTAAGTTTTCGGGGACGTGCTAAGCCGTGACTATAAATAGGGTTTAATTTTAGGCCTAGGGCCATGCAGAGTCGAAGAAATAGGAACCGTGCGCAAAATTCTTTTCGACAAAACCTGGGCTTGCAAATATGCCATCACGGAGAACAAAGCCCAAGTAGAGGCTGTATTTAGAATCTAATAGAAGCATTTAAACATAAATCTTAATTCCTCTATTTCACGTACACCGCCTTGCCTGTATCTCGTAATATAAAATACGATTCCGAGATTTGAACCCTGGGAAACTTTAACCAGAGGCTCTTGATGTTGGGGAAAAATGAGAAGACATGAAATCCATTATTTTGTTCACTCATATTACAAATGCTGGTGCAATTACAAAGGATCAGCTACAAGATCAGGCACTCGAAGTCATCGTACAAATCCTGGGCGATGGTGGCCGTTTTGGTGACGATCTTTTATTCCATATTCAAACTGTCATCTAACAAGAATGATTCTTATTTAATAAATGCTGTTGATTCTTATTCTGCCTCGATATTGAAAGATTATAAAAGCGGTGAACCAGTTGATTTTAGTTGGAAACAGTTCTTAGACTTACCAAGGTTTTTCAAAGATAACGAGTACATTGTTAAGCCTTTAAATTGTGAAGAATTCGCTAATCGTATTCGTAAGAGTGAAAGAAACTATTACAATTGTCGAGAGGACCCAGAACATCCATTCGTTCCTATAATCTTAGAACAAAACGTCAATATGTACCTTGACGATATGAATAGAGAAATTTTTGGTAAGACCCATATCTTGAAGACGTTGTCAAATCCTAGTAATTTGATTTATTTATTCCACGATAAGCAGATCACTATCCCTGTCAATCAGGAGTCTAAAGAGATCAAGTTGAGTTCTGCTGCTTCGCTGTTGAAGCTGGTAGCTTCTAAACATACGGCTTTCAAACAAGACTTGAGTGTTAGACATCCAATCCAACTTCTGTATGAAGACTTTAACTTTAGAAAGCAGGTTGAACAATATGGTAAAGACAGTACTGTTAGTATTCTTAACAAAAAGTACAGTGATTTGAAGAGAGCAAGAAAGTACTATAGTGAAGCATACTTGGTGGAGTATCCTGAAACTTTCACCATGGATTGGAGATTTTTCAACTCGTCTGCAGTAATGGACAATGACGCTTCCACGAGGAACGATAAGATGACAAAGTTGATTAGGGGTTGGATTAACTTGTGTACAAAACTTGGAATAACCACCTGGATGAAGGATGAAAACTTGATTGGATGGCAATTCAACGGACACCATATGCCTTTTGAGATGTTCTCCAATTTTCAACTCAGTGTAGCAGATTTATTAAAGTTAGTCGATCTGGGGTTAAATCACTCTCTTATATTTGATTATAGTGATCTCAACAAGGGAATCAAAAGTGAGATGTTCTTAGATATCAATCCTTTTTTCAGACTCAGAGATAGAAACAACAAAGAGAATCTTGTCGATATGCGGTTGATAGATGTGGAAACGGGTATCTTCTTGAATGTGGAAGCACTTTCAACCTTCCAGTACGAAAAGTTATTCAACTATGAAAAGAAAGCTATATTTCAAAGTTTGGAAGAGCCTGGAGTAAAGAAAATACAGCGTTATATTACAAGATATAAAGACGACAGAGAAAGGTTGTTAAATAATAAAAACCTTGACGTTATGAAATTCGATGATCTTCAAACTTTGTTGCCAGTGGTATTTGAGAACCAAGTCACGTACTTGCCGGTCAACTATGTGAACATATTAACTGATAAGTATTTCGACCCTTTCAGTGTTAGTAAACATGGATATAGATACAGAGAAGGCGTCGGATTATGGTTGAGCCTCGAACAGTGTCCACCTCCATTGTTTGGCAGCCATGCAACTATTGATCAAGACCAAGATTGTTTAAACAATAAGGCTGTATATGCCGAATGGAAGAAGTTATCCAAGTCTTTGTCATTCCATGACAAGTTCTTGGAATATTTCAATAATCTAGATGGATACGAACAATATGAGCTTGTCCCTGAAGACTTGACCGGTTTTTGAGTAGCGGCTGAAGATCAATTTTTTTGCAGTCACCGCGCTTGTCTTCCAGGGAAGTATTATATTGTTTTATAAGTGAAAAGAAAAAAAAAGGACTTAGCCGTGTATTAGAGTTGTGTTCAAGTAGGCTTTCATATCTTCTGGTGTCTGATCCGAATACAAGTACATTCATATTCCGTCAAAGAATGTATTTAATATAAAACATTCTGACTCGTTTGCGACTCCTCTTTTAACCGCGACTCTTCCCGCGCGCTGAAACTATATAAATCTCCTACAATTCTCCTCCATACATAATCGTCCAATATGTTTAGACTCGCTCAATTCTCCAGATTCCCAGTTAGCAGAATCGCTAATGTGGCCAGACCAGTAGGCCTGTTCATCAGAATGAACTCCATCAACCACAAAATCAACCAGGACTCTTTTGTGTTCAAGTACCTTCAAGAAGGTCCAAAGGCCGTCAAATACACTCCAGAACATGAATGGTTAGCTATTCACAACGATGATACCGCCTTCTTGGGTATCACTCAATACGCTAGTGAAGCTTTAGGTGATGCTACTTTCATCGAATTGCCTGAAGTTGGTGACACATTCGAAGCCTCTGAATCTATTGGAAGTGTTGAGTCTGTCAAGAGTGCCAGTGAAATCTACTTGCCTGTGGCCGGTGAAGTCGTTGCTATTAATGAAGCTTTATCATCTAATCCACAATTAATTAACGAAGATCCATTAGGAGAAGGCTGGATTATCCAAGTTAAATTAGCTGATCCATCTTTGGAGGGTGCCGAATTGTTAGAAGAAGCTGAATATGAAGAGTCTTTGAACGAGTAGACACAAGTGCTGAATTGATTTTAGCATTTTATTTAACAATACAAATACATCTCAACTTATTGTAGAGTGATATCTTCGGTGAATGGTTTACTTTAACTCCTGATCCAAAAAATACAGTCTAGTTAGTAGTCAGGGCTGTTCTTTGCCGAACCTGTTTGTGTATACTTACTCCAAGTGAATCTTCTATTCTTTTGACCTCGTGTTCCTGTTTTACAATGTTTCTAAGTTGGTACCATTAGTTAAGTAGAACAGATTCGTGAATTAGAACTTTCTTCGATACCTTTGCAAGAAGAAATTGCCCTACATAACTTTGAACAACCTTCGTAGGCAATGTATTCACGCCTGATCTGCGCCACCTCAACTTTTATCGTGTAATCGAACGAACGTCAAATTCTATTATACCATAGGCTGTTCCATTAAATTTTACACAACTACATAACATCAATAACCACTCAACCAATAGTCTAATGAATCACTAATTAAATTTATACGATTTAATACCATACGATGTGTTAAGTCTAACAGAATCACGTATCCTGTTTATACCATTAATATAATTCAATTGATACAGGTATAAACCTGGTAAGTGATGGTTTAAATGGCATCATGACTATTGATCATCACAAGTATAAATCATATATTCCTTAACTAAAGTGCACAGCTATTGGAACAATAATCACAATCAAGACTATAATCACCCCTAAAATCAAACACATCCTCATCTTCATATCCTTCCACCACATATCTTTTCTAACTCTGTTGGCGCCTCTTCTGAATCCTTGGGCAGAAATCGCCAAGTTATCAGTTTTGTTCTCGATCGAGTCTAATCTTTCTCCTCTTTCAGCAACCTTATTGATATTATCTCTCATAACTCCCACGGTGTCATCAATTTGGGCCTGGATGGCAGCAGTACGGGAGTTGGATTGGTCCCCGGTAGTCTGGCTTGGAATGTATGGATCGTATGGCTGGGAGGAAGACATTGTTGAATAATGCGCAGTGAGGATAATATTAACCAAGTGCGATGTTGCAAGTGCGATGTGACGAGAGGGGCTCGGGGAGGTGCGGTTGATTTTCTAGCGGTAGACGTAGTAATAAGGTTTTAGTTCCGGCGCGGGATCTCGGGGTGCGAGGAAACGGGGCTAGCGGTAGGGCGGTTGCCTAGTGAAACTTGGACATGCGAATTCAAAATCAGAGGCGGCGAAAAAAATTATCCCGGTGCGAGAGTGGAGGCAAAATGGAGAGAAATATCATATATGGAGCGGTAGAAGCGTGCCAGCTGGTGCTATATTATAGGGGCGGCCAATTAATTTCGCGCTAGTCAACAGCGGAAGACATGACCTTATAAGCCACCAGACCCTAACCTGTAAAAAATGGGTCATATTAGCCCAACGGTATTGAATGATCTAAAAAGACAATACAGGTGACTATCGATACTTGTGCATAAATGCTGGATAGCATCTACGCTTAGTAGGTAGGAAATATTAACTAATAATTCAATCCATAAATAGATGAACCTCGTCTACTAGGCAAATCATAATGACTGGATCTGGAAATATTCACGTCTGCTGTATCCGGACAACTCACAAAAGACATTTCTTACGCGACAGGTCAGAACTTTGTTTCACTATCTAACGTTAAAAATGGTACTGTTCTCGGCTTAAATTATTCGCACTAAAATTTGCACAACGCGCGCTTGTAACCTGTAAAACTCCCCCAATCGCAATATCGTCTACCCCCCCTGTTTCCTGGAATTCGTCCAATCTATTTTTCACTGAGTGAGAAAAAAAAAGTTTTAACAGTGTTGTTTTCTTTCAAGAACAGACATTAATATCTAGTTAATTCAATATGGACGGAGGTATGTATTTCATTTCTTAAGCGCTCCCAATAGAATTCCTCGCATGATTTACTGTTGGATGTTTCGATTAATTGATTGATTGATTGATTGATCCCTAGATCTATTCTCCAAATTGAAATTTCGATACACCGTCGATTTTCGCCCTCCCCTAATTTTGCTGGCAACTGATTTTAGACGTGTAAGAATTTTCAATCCATCGACATCATCATTAGTTAAAGCAATTCCAGGTGTCGAATGCATGAAATCCGATCCCTGACTTCCGAGCAATCAATTGCTAATAGAGCTTTACTTCCAACGAAAACAAATACTAACTCGCATTTAGAAGAAGTTGCTGCTTTAGTTATCGATAACGGATCTGGTATGTGTAAAGCCGGTTACGCCGGTGATGACGCTCCAACCGCCGTGTTCCCATCTATCGTTGGTAGACCAAGACATCAAGGTATCATGGTTGGTTTAGGTCAAAAAGACTGTTACGTCGGTGATGAAGCCCAATCTAAAAGAGGTGTTTTGACCTTGAGATACCCAATTGAACACGGTATCGTTAACAACTGGGATGATATGGAAAAAATCTGGCACCACACTTTCTACAACGAATTAAGAGTTGCCCCAGAAGAACACCCAGTTTTGTTAACTGAAGCCCCAAAGAACCCAAAATCCAACAGAGAAAAGATGACTCAAATTATGTTTGAAACCTTCAACGTTCCAGCTTTCTACGTTTCTATTCAAGCTATCTTGTCTTTATACTCTTCTGGTAGAACCACCGGTATTGTTTTAGATTCTGGTGATGGTGTTACTCACGTGGTTCCAATTTACGCTGGTTTCTCCTTACCTCACGGTATCTTGAGAGTTGACTTAGCCGGTAGAGATTTGACCGACCACTTGATGGGTATTTTGTCCGAAAGAGGTTACTCCTTCTCTACTACTGCTGAAAGAGAAATTGTCAGAGATATTAAGGAAAGATTATGTTACGTTGCCTTAGACTTTGAACAAGAAATGCAAGTTTCTTCTCAATCTTCTGCTATCGAAAAATCTTACGAATTACCAGATGGAAGAGTTATTACCATCGGTAACGAAAGATTCAGAGCTGCTGAAGCTTTGTTCAGACCAAGTGACTTAGGTTTAGAAGCTGCTGGTATTGACCAAACTACTTACAACTCTATCATGAAGTGTGATGTCGATGTCAGAAAAGAATTATACGGTAACATCGTTATGTCTGGTGGTACTACTATGTTCCCAGGTATTGCCGAAAGAATGCAAAAGGAAATTACTGCTTTGGCTCCATCTTCTATGAAGGTCAAGATCATCGCTCCACCAGAAAGAAAGTACTCCGTCTGGATTGGTGGTTCTATCTTATCTTCTTTGTCTACTTTCCAACAAATGTGGATTTCAAAACAAGAATACGACGAATCTGGTCCATCCATTGTTCACTTGAAGTGTTTCTAAGCCTTGTGGTATTCTTGGTTTTTGTTATCTCTTTGTTGCCTTTGTAGGAATAAATTATGGAATAACTAGATTGGAAAAGGTTTGTTATTCTTCTGTCTAATGGCCTTTTTTTTCGTTTTTTATTTTTACTATATAATAAATAAAGAAGAAAGAAAAGTTGATATATTATTCACTTGTAGTATTTAAAAAACTTAAAATTTGAGCTCGGATGTCTTCCCTTTCAATGTACCCAATACACACAGGGCCGCATATCTCTGGATCACGTTGTCCTCGTGGAGCATATCAAAGCTTTCTGTTGCATCTTTACCGGCAAAGTTGAGTATCGATTGCTCCCCTCCAGGATGATCTGCTAAAAATGATGTCAAGTCCAAAACCACATTTTTAACAACACACCAACAATCATCTGGTTTATTGTGTTTGGAAACTTCTTCCATACTAAACTCTTTGTCTGGGATGAGTTGTGTTTTGGTAGGAGCTTTCTTTGGAGCTTTACTTTCCTTCTTGTCTGTTTCAGGCTTTGGTTTGGTTGAATCATTGGAAACTAAGGTCCCATTTGTGTTGTTGCTTTGCGGTGCCCCCTGTCCCCAGTCAACAGTAACTCTATTAGTTTGAGGATCAATGTGAAGATTGATCTGTTGTAATCTTGAAACTGCGTTAGAAGCGGTACTACCGGTTT
This sequence comes from Yamadazyma phyllophila, assembly GCA_030571955.1. NCBI lineage: Eukaryota > Fungi > Ascomycota > Pichiomycetes > Serinales > Debaryomycetaceae > Yamadazyma > Yamadazyma phyllophila. The sequence continues at coordinate 81,815 of JAJLZE010000011.1, read as the reverse complement.
CATTACTGTCAGAGGATGAAGAAAGTCTTTGAAGTAAGAATGACGACGCCTGGTCAGCACATAATCTTCCAAAAACCACACATGCCAATAAACTAGACCCACCAAGTCTATTATGACCATGGACACCCCCTGCAACTTCTCCTGCGGCATATAACCCTTCGAAGGGCTTGAATTCACCGTCCTCTTCATATAAGACTTGGGACTTTTCGTTGATCTTGATACCTCCCATAGTGAAATGGAGGACACGCGTAACAAAAGAGACGTAGTATTCTTCATCTTCACCAAAAGTTAAAGGTGTATTTGGAAAATACTTTTTCCCGAACTGGTCGGGTTTAGACTCAGTGTTATTACTGTACTCTTTAAACTGATCTGCTAATTTATCAGCACTGATATTTAAATCCAGTGCCAACTGTTTCCCAGTCACTTTCCGCATAAGGTTGCGCTGTTGATAGTGCTTGACATGGAACTCGAGCTTATTGGCTGCCAGTTGATTAAGTATCAATCTTATAGGACCAGTGCCATTCTTAGTTTGCTTCTCCATTTCACCACTAACATAATCTCTTGTTCCAAGCTCGTTGACGAACCTTTCCCCCTTACCGTTGAGCATAATCCCCCCTTCTCCACGCAATGCCTCTGCTCCTAGAAATAGAAATCTAGGTTGCTTGGCCCCCAGAATAACTGCTTCATCATCATAGTCGATCAACCCTGTAGGGTGAACTTGAACTTTATCGAAATCTATACCGGTAGCTTTGTTTTTAAGCATGATCTTCTGACCGTCTCCAGTAGCGTGGACTCCATTGGTAGAAGGGAGATCAAATATATCAGGACGATACTTTTTAAGTAAGGAGTTCTTTGTGAAATCAGCTGCATACCCACCAGTTGCCATGATAACGGGACCTTTCAATTGAGACTTCTCCTTAGTTTTCAAGTCCTTGAATCTTACCCCATGAACATGATTCTGATCAATCAAAAGGTCCACAACTTGAGTGTTCTTTAAAATCACCACCCTCTCTGGTTGCTCTTCAGCCAAATTCTCTAAAGTTTCAAGAAGCTTATAGGTGATTGCCATACCCGGAAATTTAGCATCATGACCACGGTGAGTACGTGGTTGTGAATGGCCACCAAGTCTACTGACCACGCTCAAATCTAAACCAAAGACTTCTTGAAGCCAGTGAACAGCATCTGCGGAATGGTATGTCAAGACCTTGATTAACTCAGGGCTGGCTCTATCCTTGGCACTGGCAAGAGTATCCTGGTAGAATTGGTCAACGCTATCTTTGATATCCAATTGGACTTGAGTACGAGTCAATGCCCCATTAATACCCGAAGTAGCTTTCCCGGAGTTCCCTGATAAGAAACCTTGCTTATCAATTAAAACAATGTTGGATCCTCGAAGGTAGCATTCGTGAGCGGCAGAGAGACCAGCTAATCCACCACCTACAACAATTATGGGGTTCGTAGGAAAGGACATATTTAACTTTGAAGAGTCGCTTGCTTACTTTTTATGTACTGTTAATTGGGTATTCGCGATTTGCGGGGAGTCGGACTTTGGGAAGCGATTATAGGGGATTTTCAGGGGTAGGCCACAAGGTGGAATATGTGGGAAGTAATGATAAGTAGTATACTACGTTTAATGTTGGGGACATCGTAGTAGACGTTTCATAATAGGAGTTCCGATAATGTCATTTCACATATTGAGCGCGTAGCAATCAACCTAGATTTATCACTTATTCATGTTTGCGAGAGTATTAGCACCTTTCCTTGGGTTGTCGCTGTTTATAACCTTCACCGAATTCTTATTCATTGCCTAAAAAATCAGTATCTCGTTGGGCTTTCCATTGTTCAACCTGACTAGCGGCTTCGTCTTAGAATTGCGATGTAGTATATCTGACTAGACGTCATTCAGATCTTCACAAATGTCCAAGTCTGTTTTCAGCATCCACATTAACCTGGTTTGTTAATTACTTGTAATTATTTTGTTGTTGGGTTAGAAGCATTCATACTCAAGTGTACAGACAGACGCAAGGCAAACTTGACTTTTAACACATCTGTAAATATTTTCTAATCTCTAAGTGTTCTTTCTTCCGTATGACAGAAAGATATACGAACACACTATTCTATTCGTTTGAGTTTACATTTTTGAAACTTTTCATTCTCTGGATGTCCTAGAGATGTGTTTCAAATGGTAATATTTTTGGAGAGCATGAATTCGAAACATGAAGGCAAACTATGCATAGCGGAATAACCACAACTGATGCTTTCATAATCCCCTTGGCATTTTGGGTTTTCACACGGATCCTTTATAGGTAAAGGGGTTGTATAATGTTGAATCTATGCTTACTATTACTGTTTGCAGCCGTTGTTTACAAACAGGGGAAAAACAGACAGAGAGAAGTGAGAGTAGAAAACTTACGAGAACTACATTGCGAATCCAACGATCTACTACGGTCTACTACGTTTCTACGGCTCTACGGTTCTACGATTCTATAGTTTACGGCTTCAGTTTTATCGAGTATCAAAAGTTCTTCGTTCTGTTGACTGTTGTAAAAAAGTTGTGGCGCTTTGATTAACAAGAAGTGCGAAGAAGAAAAATGGCTGCAAAAAACTTTTGGCTCTTATATTCTTTATTGACACAAAACAGATTTTTTTTGCGTGAGATACCATTTCCTTTCTTTCAATATCAAATATCTCTTGAACCTTAGATTTTCTTTCAACAAACCCGTTTCGTCTATAGAAATTTGATTTTGATTATTTTTCTGGTCCGTTCAGCATTATAGAACACCCAATTAGTCTCTACGAGGGTATTATGTTGATGAAGGGGCACCGTTTTTAATTTATGGGGATATGATCTAATCTTACTGGGGTGGAACCAATTTCCTGTCAACTGAGAAGCAGCAAGTCACATAGTACATAACCTTGATCTACTTCATATCTTTTCTGTTCAGATTTGCCTTTCTTAAAAAATGGCTTGGACCGTTCTTATTAGTTATTCAAGCAACTAAGAACAATATAATATCTATTTTTCAACGAAAGACTAGTTTTTCATTCAGTATAGATGCAACTTGTAGTACTCGTCGTTAGAATGTGGTGTTACGTACGCGTTAAAAGATTATCACGCTAAAGTTTCTTCGGTGCATGAAATCTACATATTAAGTTTGATTTTTAAATTTATTTATTCAAATTATGAATTGTCTTTAACTAGCTAATAAAAACAAGAGATCTGACCCTAGATGTGAGTGTGACCCCAGAGAAAAAAATAACCGGTTAAAGCCGTTTGTTATTTCTCTTAAACAATAACACATTGGTGAATAGGTCCACCTCTACCACCTTTTCCGACGAACTTGTTGTCTTTGGTTTCAGAGTTAGTAGAAGTCTTAGTTTGTTGTTGAGCTGCCATGATTGATAAGTTAAAGTTGTGTGGTGAAGAATTAAAGATGGGGACTTCAGTCTGTTTAAATACTAAACCGAATAGCAACACAGGCTAACATTTTTGAGGCAATGTGACTACTGAACCACTTATGGGTGGAAGTCTGAACGCCCAAGATGTTTCAATTTCACTATCTATTACTCAAAACTGAAATTTCAATAGACTATACCTATGTGTGAGAACATAATTTTTTGTTTTAGGGCAAAAATATTATTTCCTTTTACGGATTGCTGAAAGACAATTCCAGCTGGCTCAGTTTCCTGCCAACATTTCCGAAGTTTAATTTGGATAAACGTGTAAAATCAAGAGATATGAGTGTAATTATTGGTAACAAGGTAAAGGGGTCAATACATTCCGGTGTTTCGTAAATTGTTTATTTCCGAATCGAGACCTAAAGGGCACATCCATGTTCGCATATGTCATAAGTCGATAGATACATACAAGGAGAAAAAACATGATAAATTATTCCCAGATCTCATTTCTAGGTTGGTGACTTGTATTACTGCCACACGTTATCAAGTTACTTAGTCAATCAAACTACTTTCCTACAGAGCCCAATGCGATCATTGAGCCTTGATGGAAAGGCGTCCTTTCAAGCGTCTGAATGTCTCCCACTAAGCCTAAAACCTTTACAATATGTTTACGGATTAAGAACTGCAACGCCCGTATCCACATGAGTGAAGCTTATTCCGGGGACTAGACCCTTCTTCTGTAGTAAATTCGTTCCTGATGAATAGTAAGAAACTTTACAGAAGGGCCCACATTATAGGAATGTTGAAACTTGAACATTTATACTGGCGAAGTGTGATTCCATATACTATTGACCACCCCCAGAAACAATATTTTATAAAGGTCTCTATACCTGTTCCTTCACTCTCGTGAAGATGGACAACACATATCTTCAAAACGAAAATATTCCACGTATCTGTGTTTGAATGATTCAAAATATGCAAGTCGCAGAGTAGGTGCTAGGTATCATAAATAGGCAAGTGTTTTCCGGCTCTCGTAATCTTTTCTTTGCAGGTATGGATTTAAAAGTTTTTACTGGCCTGAAATAATATAACGATACAAAATTATAGATTTAAAGAGCCTTTCATGAAAGGCAGTGAATGGAATGAAAGGTTCAAAGTTTGGCCCTTATATAGGTGATGCCTTGTGTAATTCAACTGTCTTAATTATCCAGAGAAACCAATCTTGCAATTCCTGGCTGCGAAAAACGTAGGTTTGGGAGTTTATTTGACTAATCATGGCCTATTGCAGCAGAAAAAGTCAAGATGTGACCACGTTTTCTCTTGCTTTAAGAACAGTTTCATCGACACCCAAGATGGCACATTGTGAAATCTCCTGCTTATAAAAGGCTTTTTAACCCTCGCATTTTGATTGGGGGATGATATTTGAGTCTTACTGATCGATATTAGCCTTTCCGTCAGGAATAAAGATGCAACGGCGCTATTTTTTCTAACTCAGAGTCGTTCTGACGAAGCTCTATATGCATGAAATGTTCGTTTCACAACGTACGAGGTAATACTAAACAATAAAAAATTGTACTTCTAATGGGTATCTATCAGCCTTACGATCACTGTTATAGACTTTACCAACAGTGAAAAGCGGATGTCTTCTGTAGGTGCTTACAGATATATTACCATCTTTGTTTGAATCCCCGACTTTGAAGTCACTCTATCTTAGCAACACAAGGTTTATTCATAACCGCTAGTATATCTCCTTTTGCTAATCCAAACTCGAAATGAAGTCACTAAACTTATGACTGTTACCATTTGTGCCCACTATCTATTTCTTTTTTTTTCCATTATTAGCAGATACCTAGCACAGTTTTGATTCGTAAATATACTCCGAAGTCGCGATTTAACCCGGTAAGACCTGAAGTTCAACTAATAAATTTAATACCAATTGAACATGACTGAAAAGGATCCCGTTGATACCAAAGAAGTAGTTGCCTCAAAAGTCACTGAGTCTGTTGATATTGAGAACACTAAGCATAACGCTATTACCAGTGATAAAAAATCAGCTGATGTTGCAGATAGAGAAAAGGCTGTTCCTACCAATGAACCAAAACCGAATTCAAGAGGTGAAACTCCACTCGTCACTAGTGTTAAGCTTACGAAGGATCAATCATTAAAACTTCAAGAACTCATAGTTGCCATCCCCAAGATTTTAGATAAAGTTGAGAACAGCCAGTACGATGAAATATTCGGCTACAGGATTAACACAGAAGACAAACCTCATGTGGACGTACACATCAGAAACGAAATATTATTGAAGTTCTTAGTTGCAAACGATTATGATGTGGATGTTACGGTAGACAAGCTTGTTGACACTTTAGACTGGAGATATAAGTTCAAGCCATTAAGTGCTGCCTATAATGAGAAATTTACAAAGGAATTGGATGACATCGGCGTAATCACAGACTTTTCTAAGCAAAAAGAGGACAATTTCCACGTCACCACTTGGAACTTGTATGGGAACGTTAAACTGCCCAAAGTCTTATTCGAAAAGTTTGGTGGTCAAGAGTCAAAACTTCCCGGTTCTGTTTTCTTGCGCTGGAGAGTTGGATTAATGGAAAAAGCTTTGCTGTTCATTGATTTTACTGACCCCAGAAACCACACCATCGTGCAAGTTCATGATTATAAGAATGTTTCTATGTTCAGAATTGATAAGAGCATGAGGGCGGCCACTAAAGAAATAATCGAAATCTTTGGTGCAAACTACCCAGAATTGTTGACAACAAAGTTTTTTGTAAATGTCCCTGTTTTAATGAGCTGGGTGTTTGGATTTTTCAGCTCCATTGGTCTCATCAGTGCTGAAACTTTGAAGAAGTTCAGACCTTTGAGCAGTGGAAATTTGACTGAATGGTTTGATAAAGATCAATTACCTAGTGACTACAATGGAGGAGTAAAGAGTAAGTATGGGCTGCTTTTTGATCTTGAGAAATCTGGGGATGCCAGAATACCTGCTTATGGAAAGATTATATTGGAAAAGATTAATTCTGAAAACATCCAAAAAATAACTGATGATGTGGAGTAAATTAATCCCGTCGAGCTGTTTTTTTTTGGTGAAATATAATTAATTAAACATATCATGTATATTGTAATAACGAGAATTTTAAGCACTATGTTCAACATCAAGCTTTTCGTCGCGGTCGATTCTTACACGGGAATCATGGACTGGGTCACCAAAGATTTGACCAATTTCTTCCAAAGTAACATCTTTGTGAAGCCTTGTTTCTGGGAAGAAAAAGAAGACCACCATTAATTCAACTGCTAAGTTGCAACACCATACAATGTAATATTTCCAGCCAATGGCATCCATGGCCACTGGATTGACATAACCGTTGAAAACCAGACAGCATGTCTGGATGAATTGGAAATAGTTGATACCTTTGGCACGATGAGTATAAGGTAAGATCTCTGTCTTATATAAAACAGGTAAACCGTTAAGACCAATATTATATGCAGCGTAGTATAAGAAGATAAATGCCAAGACACCGTTGGATAAAGCCTTTGGAAAGCCTCTTTGAACAGCTAAAGCAGACAAGACTGTCCACAAAATATAACATATTAACATAGCAGAAATAGCTCCCAAGAACATAGTTCTTCTCTTGAAATACTTTACTACACTAGCTGCTCCCATAGAAATAAACATATTGTACATCATGAGGAATCCATTGATTTTCAACTGCTCTGAAGGCTCGGTGATATTAATGGAGTTTAACACTTTATTCAAGTAGTATGAAACCAACCCATTACCTGATAATTGCATAAGCATGGGAGTGTAAGTGATTAAAAATAATCTCCTTCTGAAGTTTGGTAATTTGATAAAATCCATGTAAGATGATTGGGTGTTTAACTTTTCTAACTCAATGGCAATCTGAATCTCTCTCATTTCATAATCTACCAAAGCCAAGTCACGGGAATCAGTCGAATAACCTATATGCCATTTCCTCAACATGGCTTCAGCCTTTTCAATTTTTCCCTTCGACACATAAAATCTAGGACTCTCTGGTACAAAAAAGTAAATAGTTAATACTTGTACAAGAGGCATAAACCCCTGCAAGAAACTTGGGATTCTCCAGGCCCAATCATTGTCGTTCCCTATTTGATTTGTACCATAAGTAACCCAAGCAGCGAGGAAAGCACCTAAATACCAACAAGTATTATAAAATGTGGTACAAATAGCTCTATGAGAAGGAAAAGCAATTTCAGAAATGATGGATGGTCCACTAACAATCATGAACGAATTACCGAACCCTAAGATCAATCTTGAAGCAAGAAAAAATCCATAGTTAGTACTGACACCCTGTAAAATAGCTCCCAATAAAGAGAACAGTTGACCAATGAAAATACCAGACCTTCTACCATATTTATCAATAATATAAGGAACAACAGGAAGACCGAGGAAAGCACCAAAAATCGTACCGTTGGATAAAGCCCCTAACCTTACGGAATCACGACCTGGATTGATCTTGTCATGCCATGAATCCAAACTCTGTAAACCATTCAACATAGAACCATCATAACCATTATTAGTACTACATAAGGTACAAAGAAAAACAGCAAAATTCAACTTAAGCAAGTGGGGCGTTTTCCACCATGTTCGGTCTTGCCTGATATAGCTTTCAATATTTTCCTGCTCCATGAGGTCTGGGTTGCCATCCGAGTGAACATCAGAATGCACGTCTTCTGGGATTTTCTTTTCGATATCGTCGCTGGCCATTTATGAAAGTGAAGATGACTTAGACAATAGTAATGGCAACCCGTGAACTATTTAAGCATGTCACTCAATCCCCCATGTTTATCCCCCATGTTTATCCCCCATTATGATCCCCACGAATAACAGTTGGCACCATGGAGGCGGGGGAGGGGGTTGGCTTTACCAGTTGTCTCAACTGGGAAAACCTGATTTTGCAACGACCGATTATTAAGCAGCCTTCCCAGAATTACCTGCTAAAACAATCACTTTTCATTACTGGGAAACCATTATCATATAGGCTTTGTTGTACTAGTTACCTCGAATTTGCGTTCTACATAAAGTGATCGTGTTAAGCTTTAAGCTACTCGATTAACAAGATGTGTAGTATCAACATTGAAACATCCTTCACAAAACCCCACAAGCCCCCTTCGAATATGGCATTTTACGAATGGGAATTTGTGCTCTTAGCTTCGGTCGGATTACTTACCTAAAAAATTATGGGTAGATGCCCCGATGAAATCACAACCAGCTGCCCGAACGACGTTATACAAAAGAATTAAATTACAATGACGGCAACAAACGCTGGTGTTTAAGGTTTGACCAGTCAACAATGTTGATGTCGGTATCATCATGTACCAAGATGTCTGGGATGAGATGTTTATGAATTACCAAGCACCCACTATTGGAATTACACAAAATCTCATACGGCGTCAATAGTGTTTTTCGGTTTCGAGCTTTTTATTCGGGTAAACTGAATCTTGGCGTAAAAATCAGATCCTCCACCCTATCCTCCGCAACCCTATTGTGATAAGTGGGGCTGGGTGTTATAAAGCGGGATTGTTACTGTATCCATACATGAAACTCTCGTGGTTCAATTTTAACTGAGGAGTTGAAAGGGCCGTCATCGTCGTTCCGTTTTTTATTATCTTGCCCTAACAAGAAATATTGACGTTATTGAAGCCACACGATATATTGCAGTGACAATGATGCTTTTGGTTATTAATACAGGTAGGGTGGAGGACTCAAATCATAATAATCTACTTGATACTAAGTTCAGGAGCTTCACATTTTATTCAGTTCACATATTGATTTGCGGTTCCTGAGATTAATTATAAGAATTTGTACAGATAATTGATTTTTGGCACTGTTACTCTTGTTACTGTCATTTCAGTGTTCAAGTGTCACTTTATGTGAAAATTACAAATTCGGACTTGAGAGCCTCAGGGTCAGCTGGTAATCCCTTTATAAGATTTCTCAAAGGAACAATTGGTTAATTCCAGGTGCTTATCGTTAGACATTAGTGTAAGGTTTGCCTTCGCATTCTATCACGTCGCATATTTTTTGCAAATTATCTCAGCGGGGCGTTATGTTTACCTTTTCTTTCTCTATACTTCACAATAGTCATTTTCCAAATGGTCATCAGGTAGTTTAACTACTCGAATACTATATCTTTGCTTAATTTCATCAATACATTGAATATGATGTAGCAGGATAAGTTAAATTTCTTCAGTTACTCGGCACACTATATCTATTAAATTTAATCTTTTCAAATCCCAAGAAAATGTGTTTGTACTTCTCAGTATTGAATTTTCGTGATAATCACAAACACAAACATCTTTTTATTCTCCAGACAAGCTCGAAAATTTGTAAATTTCTCCAAAAGAGCTTTTTTACACTATTGAAACCATAAATCATACTGCCAGGCTAGCTCTGTATATCCAGTCCTTCTGGTTCTTTTTTTTGCATCAACCATATTCTTCTGCCCTTCTAAACTGTGTTATTCTTTTGAAGTTTCTGGTCGCGCATACATCTCATGTCTAACTACTACCAGCTTCTCGGTATACTGGTTGATGCCACCTCAGATCAAATCAGTAGAGCCTATAAGAAGTTAGCGATAAAGTATCATCCCGACAAGTCCAAAGATCCTGAGCACCATGATCTTTTCCTCAAAATCAAAGAAGCATACGAAACTCTTCGATCATCTAACACTAGGAGACTGTATGATCAATCCATACTCAAGCCAAAACAACGCTCTCCATCTGGTTACAATAGCGGTTCCAACAGTTACCATGGGTACCTGCATCACGCTGAGCCAATGAGCACATCATATACGTCGACCGGTGGTGGTTTTGCGTGGTCTCACTTCAGCAGTTACTTCACAACCGATGATTTCATAGAGAAACAGCAAAGGGCTGAACGAGAACGTATGCGTCGAGAAGCAGAGATAAGGAAGCGTAAAGAAGAGATCATGCGGAAGGCCAGACAGGAAGAATTAAGAAGGGCGGAAGCAGAAGCTGCTAAAGAGAGAGAGAGGCTTCAGCGAGAAATGGAAGAGACCAAAAATGCTCACATTGAAAAGCTTAAAGAGATGGCACAAGAATCAAGGAACAGATCAAACTCAAGAACGAAGTCTGAGTCTTCAGAAAATTTTGAGGAGGCTATGTATTCACAAAGAAAAAAGAATGCGTACAGAGCCCAATGGTCTGAGCCATTGAAGGTTTACAATGATGATATATTTGAGACAAACTTTGCCTCGCGTAGGAAAGATAGAGAATCTAATGTGAGGAATGAATCAAATGCCGCTAGTGAACCCAAACCTTGTAAGGGCAAGCCTGATGATCCTATCATAGTAGATGATCCGATAGAGACGGATATTCCAATTGAGGTAGACGAAAGTGGACATGGAGTCTCAGCAGATACGTGTACACAGCAACAAGAAGAACACGAGATACCTGATGGGGTCCGGAGACAAAGCCCGAAGCCATTCACTGAAAGTGGTCATACCCCTGCTGAAACACACACATACTTTCAATCTGAATCAAAAAAAACAGATTCAGCAGACACTTCAGGTGATAACATCGAAGAACCCATAATCATAGATGAGCTTCCAGCATCGCCACAGCCTCAGAATAGCACTCCAGAAGCTCCCCCACAGTTTTCTCCCAATAAACGCAGCAAGACTGCTGCAAACATAGATACTTTCACTCTTCATGATATGAGGGACTCTCTAGGTGGTGATATCGGCAGTGAAACTCTCAATGAATTAAGAGATACGCTTCCCAAATATGAAGATCATGCAAAGAATGAGAATATAAAGTTCAAAAGGCAGAAGACAGTAAAGTCCAAAGTATCTGAATTCTCTAATGGTGAGACAAAAGCGGAAACATTATACACCCCAGTTAATAAAGCCTCTTTCAAGTTGAACGGTCCCAGAAAATCGGGGCTCACTATGTTAGATTTCAATGCATCCACCAAGGTCAATTTGATATTTGCACCTCAGCCACCTACGTTAGTCATAAACAACAGGCTCAAATTGCAATCATGGAACGAGTATGTTGAGCATATCGCCAGGTACCAGAAATCATTTGCGGACTATCGTACTCAAATCATCAAGTATCAAGCAGAACGAACGAGTAGGGACCGCGAGCTTGAAGACTTCTACAATAATGATTATGGTGCATTCAAAGTGTATCTACAGTGTTTAGACCAAGACTCCAAAGTATTGGCCAAGCTAGCGGAAAATGTAAAGGTTTTCAATGAGACAATGCGGGCGTACGAGCAGCACTGTAATTGGGTTAGAGTGACAGAGCTATTAAATTAATATATAGTAATGAATGATGATTTACGCTTTAATTTCATAGGTCTACGCTCCAGTGAGACAATCCTTGAAACCTGACGAAACTACTGTTATTATCTGAGACACAAATTGAAACAGTATTTCTTTGTAACATAGAAAATAATGAGAAGTGAAGAATTGAATCCTCAAGACAAAGGTGATATTGATTGGACAATAATTACACAAAGTCTTCCCATTACCTGGCACCACAATAAGCAACAGCTTCAAATTTACTCGTCTCATTTCTCCAGTACACACTCAATAACCTCTAAATTTGCAGCCAGACGCGCCGAAAAACGTTTCATCAACATGAATAAACAGCGCCAGCTTTTACTTTTTGTAGGGGTCTTGTTCCATGTGTTCTACTTGTGGTCCATCTTCGACATATACTTTGTGTCACCATTGGTACATGGTATGGATCAACATGTCTCGAACGAGGACCCACCAGCAAAGAGATTAGTGTTGATTGTTGGTGATGGCTTGAGAGCTGATAAAACGTTTCAGAAACTTCACCATCCTACAACCGGCGAGTACAAATACATGGCACCATATTTGCGGAGCATTGTAGCCAAAGAGGGTCGCTGGGGTGTTTCCAATACCAGAATGCCAACTGAATCAAGACCAGGACACGTTGCTTTGATCTCCGGTTTCTACGAAGATGTCAGTGCTGTCACAAAGGGGTGGAAAGAGAACCCTGTCAATTTCGACTCGTTCTTCAACCAAAGTACACACACTTATTCATTCGGATCTCCAGACATCTTACCCATATTTTCTATTGGGGATGTTGTGCCAGGTAAGATAGACTGTCATATGTACGGCGCCGAATTTGAAGATTTTACAGCTGATAGCATTGAGCTTGACAGGTATGTGTTCGACCATTTCAACGGCTTGTTAGACAATCTGACAACTAATCTGACACTTGATGTGGAATTACGTAAGGATGGCAATGTTTTTTTCTTGCATTTACTTGGTCTTGATACTGCTGGTCATGCTTATAGGCCGTATTCTGCAGAGTATTATGATAACTTGCAGTATGTTGATAGTGAGTTGTCCAAGTTGGTACCCAAGATAAATGAGTTTTTCAACGACGATAAAACTGCTTTTGTATTCACCGCTGATCATGGGATGTCTGATTTTGGGTCACATGGTGATGGTCATCCAGACAATACCAGAACTCCTTTAATCGCATGGGGTGCTGGGGTAAAAAAGCCTGAAATCGCAACACCTGAGGATTTGGTTTTACAAGATCCAATAGGAAGTGGGTACGAAAAAGACTACTTCGACACTTGGGGATTTGAACATTTGGTCAGGAATGATGTTAAACAAGCAGATATTTCTCCTTTGATGGCTTATTTGGTTGGGACCAATTATCCAAAGAACTCCGTAGGAGAATTGCCATTGGACATCCTTTCGGATCCTTCTATCCTCAAGATTAAAGGATTGTATAATAATGCATTGGCTTTGATTGAACAGTATCTTGTTAAGGAAAAAGATGTTTACGAGCATCAATTTAACTTCAAGCCTTATAGGCCCTTTGAAGATCGGAAAGTAAGCGATTACAGAGCAGAAATTGAATCTATTATCACAGACTTGGAGTTGAATGGCGAAAATTCTGTCAAGGAAGGAAAAGTGATTGCATTATGTAATGAGTTGAGCAGTGAAGCTTTAAAAGGTTTGGACTACTTACAGAAATACAACTGGGTTTTTTTGAGAACTGTTGTGACTTTCGGCTTCTTTGGATGGATTTGCTTTGCGTTTATCATCTTTTTGAAGTTGTTTATACTCCAGGAAATCGTCCAAGATCAAACTCACACAGTCTATAACATATTCTTTGCCATACTCACTGGTGGAATTCTGTATATGTTATACTACCAGAATTCTCCATTCAATTACTACATGTACTCGTTATTCCCTATTTATTTCTGGTATGACAATTTGATAAACAAACAGAACTTAGTGACTGGTTTCAATGAATTGTTCCATAATATGAACATCTTCACCAAGAGTTTAGTGATCGCTTCATTCATTGGTATGTATGAAGGGATTGTGTATGGTTTCTTCAATAGGATCATTTTCTCTGTGTTGTTTGTGATCATTGGAATGTATCCATTATTCTTCCAACTTGACTTCACATTAAAGGGTTTGTGGTTTGTCACTTGTTCTGTCATGACTATTTTCACCAACCTAAACCCAATCAAAACTGAAAATGTTGTGCAAATCAACACCAGTGCAGGTGTTTGTCTAATCATTGGTATTTCAGGATATAGATACCTAACTCAAAAGTTCGTTGTAAGTGGATATATCAAGGCATTATTATTCTTGCAACATGTTGCTATTCTTGTCATAGCTACCAGTACAAATTTGGCCATTGATTCTTTGCAAAAACGGGAGGGGTTGCCATTAGTTGTTCAAAGTACTAATTGGATAACTTTTATTATATCCTTAGTAATTATTCCTGTTGCATTTTCTTTAAATCCGACCAAGAACTATGAAGTTAGGCTTCTTGTGTTATTCCTTACATTTGTGCCAACCTTTGTTGTTTTGACTATTTCTTATGAATTATTTTTCTATGTTGGGTTTTCAATGGTTTTACTCCAGTGGCTTATCATCGAAAACAAGTTGAAGGAACAGAAAACAAGCCAATGGGGACAGTGTCTCCGTGTGACCATAATTGGATTCTTCTATTTACAGTTGGCATTCTTCGGCACTGGAAACATTGCATCTATTTCTGCGTTCTCTTTGGATTCTGTCTACCGTTTGATTCCAATATTTGATCCTTTCGCAATGGCTGCATTACTTATTATAAAGATACTCATTCCGTATGTGCTTTTATCCACTGTTTTGGGTATTATGAACTATCAATTAGAGATCGAGAAGTTTACAATTTCCACTTTAATTATCAGTACGAGTGATGTCTTGTCCCTTAACCTATTCTTTTTGGTCAAAACAGAAGGAAGCTGGTTGGATATTGGAACAAGCATCACAAACTATATATTGGCTATGGCTAGCTCGTTATTCATGCTTGTGTTGGAGTTTGTCAACAGTATTGTTTTGAAAGGAGTGGAGTTCGAAGCATCCAAGCAAGAAAAAGCTCGTGCAGAAAGAATCAGAGACACGCTTCACGTTGATAATCAAAACGAAATCGATGAAGCAGTTTCCACTGGTACTACAGTTGGTGGGCGCGTCTTAAGATCCCGCAAGTGATGGAAGTAACGGCTTGTTGGTAGTATATTTTATATCTTTGAATCGACAGTATCTTCTCATTGTTTCGCTACTCATTCTAACTAATTCTCAATTCTTGATTCTCAATTCTCACTCGCAAAAATTTCATCATGACTCACACCATGCCAGATAAGAAACATGTGTTGATGATCGACAACTACGACTCGTTCACTTGGAACTTGTACCAGTATCTCAATCAATCACAGTTCTGTGACAAGGTTACTGTGTTACGTAACGACGAAGTGACAATTGAGCAGATTGAAAATTCTATCAAGCCGGACCTCATTTTCATCAGCCCCGGACCGGGACATCCTTCTACGGATGCTGGTATAAGTAAAGAAGCTATAGATTATTTCAAAGGAAAATTGCCTATTTTCGGTGTTTGTATGGGATTGCAGTGCATGTTTGAAGTTTTCGGAGGAACAGTTAGCTCTGCTGGTGAGATCATCCATGGTAAGACCACCACTATAAGCCACGATGCCAAAGGGATGTTCTCTAAAATTCCCCAAAGTATTGCTGTGACACGTTACCACTCTTTGGCTGGGACTTTTCCGAGTGTTCCAGATAGCCTAGAAATAACTGCAAGAACCGAAACCAACCCAGAAATTATAATGGGAGTTAGACACAAAGAATATGCTATAGAGGGTGTTCAGTTCCACCCGGAGTCCATTTTGACAGAAAGCGGTCATCAAATGATAGATAATATTTTACAAATTGAAGGAGGATACTGGAATACAGCTTCATCCGCCACGACAGCTATTCCCAAGTCTCAGAGCATCTTAGAGAGGATCTATGCTCAAAGAGAACAGGACTATGAAAAGATCAGTAACAGTCCAGGAAAGTCATTTGAGGAACTTGAAGAATATGTAGCTGCCGGTTTAGCACCAAAATTGGTTAACTTCTTCGATCGTTTAAAAGCTACCCAAGCCAAGGGCAAAAACATTATTTTAAGCGAGTTCAAAAGGGCTTCTCCTTCGAAAGGAATAATCAATATTCATGCTAATCCCGTCAAACAAGCATCCACATATGCTCAAAACGGATGTTCGGCCATTTCTGTGTTGACAGAACCCAACTGGTTCAAAGGATCTATTGAGGATTTGCAATTGATTCGTAGAAGTATCGAAAATATGTCTTCACGCCCTGCTGTGTTGAGGAAAGAGTTCATATTCAACAGATACCAGATCTTAGAAGCTCGTTTGAACGGTGCAGATTCTGTCTTGTTGATAGTAAAAATGTTGAAACCTGAACTATTGGCAGAGTTATATGCTTATTCGTTGAGTTTGGGAATGGTGCCATTGGTAGAGATCAATAATGAGCCAGAACTTTCAGAGGCACTAAAGTTGAGCAAGGAAGAACCCATGGTTATAGGAGTCAACAATAGAAATTTGGCCAATTTTGATGTGGATTTAAATACTACCACTAATCTCCTAGATGGTATAAGAGCTGATAAGAGGGAAGTTTTGGTTCTAGCATTGAGTGGTATTACCAGTGTAGACGATGTTAAGAATTATAAGAGCCAAGGCGTGGATGGGTACTTGATTGGCGAGAGTTTAATGAAAGCACAAGAGAAAGGAAAGGCAGCTGAGTTCTTGCATGAATTATGTAATTGTTGAGTCTGAGAGAGGGGCATGGCTTCATAAATAGTTATAGAGCACTTGCAAATATAGTTCACAGAATCAGTTCACTAGCTCAATTCAATGTGCTCTGGTAAAGTCTTACGCTTTACCGCAGTACGAGTTGAAAACTGTTGGTGCGTGAGGTAAACATTAAGATTGTAGAAAAAACCTAGTGTAAATAAACAAATGAACTATATACTAACGGAGGTGTACGGCATCGGAGTCGGCTAGTACGTCGCACAAAGTCGAATAGAACAAAGTAGGGAAGGAGCCAGTAGTCCACGACCGAAAATCCTGCGCGGTCGTTCGAAGAAAAGAACCACATCTACAATATTTGCCGCGTTTTACCACAACGCGTCGCCAAAATATTTTGACCATGGACGCACCTAGTCAGAGAATCGATGCTACGCTCTTGCAATCTACACAGGGTAAGATTGTTCGTGTGATAGGCAAGTTGGAGCAGTATGATGGTTCGAGTGCTACACTCAAGAGCAATGGCGATATAGTTTTAAATCTTGCTTCTTTATCTACTGATTTAGATCTTCAAGTTAACAGCAACTACGAGATAATTGGCAAGGTGGGTGAAGACTCGAGTATTAGTGTGTTCACAGTACTGGAAATAAGCGACAACTTCAAGTTTGAGAACTACTACCTGCTTGTGAAGTTCATTAACAAGGTACCGGAGCTATTTGTATAGGAATATATAACTGATCAAGAGATTGTAGCGATAATATGAGGACGAAAGTTTGAGATTGAAGGTGCTGGTTTACTGGCGGAGGAATGAAGTATTTGGAATCCGGACTCTATATGCAAACATTGTATATTATAGAAATGGTATTGAAACACCACATATCACTAAGCAGCGTCTCCGAATGCTTTATATAAGATTGATTACAACAGATCGAGGTCCTTCAAAAGAACAGTGAATCGAGACTCTTTATACTGGCGAGCCCACGATGGAACCTCGCCCTTAATCACCTTTAGATACTTTAAGTTCCCATATGCTATGAGTATCCTATAATTGGCTTCCTCCACCTGCAAGTCGCTGATATAGTTGGGTAAATAATCGGAATTCACCTTTTGAGTGATTTGAAGCGCCGACAAGTTAAGGATCAACGAAGCATAACTGATAGCTAATTGGGTATAATGCTTGTGGTCTTTATTGACAGTAGTAGCCTGTAGCGTATCAAGAAGATCGGTGAGCGCCGAAGTGAAGAATAATCTGTTGTTATCCGAAGTGACGTAAATCTGTACAAACAAAACAGTATCGATCAAGTTGTTTAGGAACTTCGTCAACATCATAATTACACTTTGGTTGTCTGTTGAAATACCCTTCTTTATAAATGAAAGAACAAGCTCGGGCAATTCTGCATCCGAAATTATGTCCACCAATTGGACCCTTTTAATGAGCACACGTAGAAGGTCAAAGCCAATCAAGTACGACAGTTGATCCCATTCAAACACCTGTTTGACTACTGTGTTGATCATATCGAGAGCTTCCTTCGATGACACGTCGAATTGGCTGGGTATAGTCGTGAGCTTGTTGATTTGGTTCAGGTTGAATTTGTTTAGTCCTCTGACAAGTTGGTCATTATTAATTTCGGTGAAAGTAAGGAAACTTTTAACGGGAAGAACAGCAAAAGAAGCAGCAGATGTCACTGGTGATACTGGTAATTCCTGTCCCTGTTGAGGTGCTGGGTTACTGGTTTCGCTAATACTGACACCAGCAGTATTTGTTTCTATGAAGTTAACCACGTCAGAGATATAACTATTAGGAAGCTCATTGTCTGCCAAAAATTTACTTGCAGCAGTATAGACATTATCACCAGCATTATAAGGCAACTTCAACGGGGGTTTTCCGTCTTCGACATCCACGTCAAATACATAATCGTATTCTTTACCGTTATATGCTTTTTTGTTGGCAGAAGCTACTGAGCTCACTACATCGCCTATCTTATTCCACTTTCCATCTGACCACTGATAAGCTTCGATGGTTCCGATATCGCTTTTAACCATGATTGTTTGTCCCTCGTTACCGGGTTGCTTGAGTCTATCATATCCTGGGACGTCTGTTTTGTTAATATCTACAGATTGCTCTGCAATAGTGGAAGATTGTACCGACTCTTCAAACTCTTCAAGAGCTGAAGCACTGGCATAATGGGATTTGTCGTTAGAAAAAACCCTAATTTTATTATCAGATGATCCAACAACGATATCGTTGCCCAAGTTAGCAAGACACCAGTTAGAAATACATGGCAACGTGATAACTTGCTTAATTTTCCAGTCTTCCCACACCCTGATAGTTCTATCTTCACCTGAAGACACAAGGGCACCACTAGGAAGTAAGATGATATCATAAACGAACGAGTCATGACCTGAGAGTGTTGCCACAAGCTCGCCTGTGAGGTTCCATATCTTGACGGTACCATCGTTGGAGGCAGAGGCAAACATCGATGGAGCAAGAAGAGTCAATTTACGCACCACATCCTTGTGGCCGCTGAAAGTCTTGACAACCTTAGACCCGTTCCATAGCTTGATGAGTTTGTCAGCAGAGCACGTCAAAAATGTGTTGTCTGTCACTATCTTTGCATCCAATACCGAGGTTAGGGACTCATTCTTGAGGACTAATTTCGACTCGTTTGTGACCAAGTCCCATACCCTTGCAGTTCCATCCCATGACGCAGATATGAGCTGATTGGACAGTTCATGGTAATCAAGGGCACAGATGTTGTTGGAGTGACCAACAAGATTATATTGACCAATATCAACAGCGGTATCAGAGATTGAATTGATAAAAACTATGTTATCTTTACCGCCGCTAGCAATTGTACTAGCATTTAAAGCTACCACGGCATTTATGAACGAGTTCGTAGATGAGTGAAAAATGATGGAATTGGATCCATCCGATCCCCAGTGACGAATGGTACCATCACGAGAGCAAGAAATAATTGTCTCGTCTGCGACCGTCAAGCATTTGACGTCTTGTTCATGGCCAATTAATGTTTGACTAAGTTTATACATTGCCACCAGATATTTTTTTTTGCGAGTAAGAATTTGTTGGTAGATGCGAGTCTTTTCTTCGTGCAACCACGCAGGATGTTTTCTATGTTCTTTTGGACCGAATCGATCTTTCTCTTCTAAAAGCTTTAGGCTATGAGACAGACGGTTTTTGAACCCTTCTTAAAGCAGCTGTTTTACGTCCGACGAATATTTGTACTTGCCGCACTATAAAAATTGCGCGGTACCTGTCCGTGCTGCTTAGATCGTGCTAACAGAATGTGTTATTAAGGAGATTGCCTTTATTAGCCTTGCACAGAGCTTAGTCTCTTTGAGCAAGCAGAATTCCCAAAACTGTTCATAACCGGTGTCTACGTTTGAATGATATCCATTATTTCGCCCATATTCCTAGAACAAAGCTGTAGATCATTATTGCATAGATTGAATTTCCTAATGAGAAAAAATGAGCAGCTCGTACCGTCCACAAGACATTCGGGGTGCATTTGTGATCTTCAAGCACCTTATAGGGGAAAGGTGTTCATACAAATATTGTTTGAAATTTTTTGCTCTATATTGTGGTATATTTATTTTCCTTATTTTCACATAAAAGTTATATTTACCATAAATAAATTTATCTAGTCTTAGTTCCTCTTAGTCTGTTATAGCGCAGGTAAAAATTCCCGCACATATCTTCTATGCGAGATGAATAGATGCAGTTGGCTTATGTAGAGCTTTCAGAACAATACAGCTGGTTAAGATTGCTGTACAGCATGAAGGTTTGTTGCTTGGGCAAATGGGAAGTGGTTTGAAAGCAAATACAAGAATCGAATGGTTGAAGAGAGGTGGTGGCAATTAGACTCCTTAGCCTAGTTAGATTCACCGGTCACTAAATTTTCGCACCAGCAAAGATTTACAACTGGCCTAGAGTGTAGCGCTATAGAAAGTGTTATTGGTGCTGTGCTGCGACGTGAGTTTGAAAGAGAAAGGTGTGCCAAGACCGCCAAGGACCATTTCACCTGCACACAACCCACTTTCTCACTGGCTGATATCTGAGCAACTATACCTCTCACAGCAGGAACCTATACACTTATAAGTCTTTGTTATGCGGAAGATTCTACTGCCAAGCCTAACACCCGCATTAAAAGTAGTTTATGTCGAGCTTTTTCTCCCCATGTCGCATTTCTTCTCCCCATTTAGTTTCTATGCGATATCCTGTTAATAAAGACTGAAATCATCTAATTAATTAATCGCGGGCCCACATGGGCTGGAAAAGAAATTAGCTCTGCCAATATTTGTTAAAAAAATTTCTTGAATCTACAATTCGTCACACGATTAGTTAACTCATTAAGAGGCTAAGAAAATCTTAACGGTTGTTTTGCATTTTGACACATTTTACACTCCAGCCTTTGCAGCCATTCGCTTATGAAGTTTAATCAATCTTTGAAGTTTAATATCGTGCCGGAATGGTCAGAAAGCTATTTGAGCTACGATAATTTAAAAAAATCAATCTACTTATTGCAGAAGAAACAACTCGATTTAGGCGTTGACTTCACCTTGAACGAGACTACTGTATCGGAGTTGTTGGATCAGATTAGCCAAAATCTCTCTAAAACAAGCAGCAGGACTAGTTCTTCAAGTGTTACTGGAGCCGAGATCCACCAACATTTCGTCCATCAGAATTCAGGCGAAGATGAGAAACAATCCGACTCCTCTGATGGAACTGGTGGGTATGAAGGGCCTGAAGAAAGTGATAAAGCCATCATAATTGCAAGTTATTTGCGTAAATTACACTCTTCGACAAAGAAAAAGACATTCAACCCCTTGATTGAGTTCTCTAAACAACTTTTGCTGGAACTAGAGAAGATCGATATGTTTTTCAACAATATTAGCAATGAAATCTATCAAGAATATGATAATCTCATCAAGGACTTGGTTTCTTTAAACGAACCGGAAATGTTTCTGTATATTTCCCAGCAATATCACGACACCACCAAAGTGTCTCGTACTACAACTCACCTCACCGTTGATGAGAACGAGGATGTGGACTCTTCGGATGATGAAGAAGATTACGGCCACCACGAATCATCTGCCTTGGTCAATCCGAAAAATTTTGGTACAAGGTTGCAGAAACTTGTGGCTTTGAAGCAGACCAACAAATCTGTTTTCATAAAGTTGAACGAGTTGAAATCATTTATTGAGTTGAATAAAATCGGTTTCACCAAAATTACCAAGAAATTTGACAAGAACTTAAACTATGATATCAAGAACGATTTCTTAGAATCATTCTTACCTCAAAACTCGAACATCTTCAATGAAGCAGCTATAATGAACGTCGATAAGAAAATTGATAGATTGGTTAACTCGTTCACTTTTATCAGTCATAAGCTCGACGAGTCTAAATCTATTGAATCCATAAAATTTGAGCTTAACTCCTATTTGAGAGATCATATCATTTGGGAAAGAAACACAGTTTGGAAAGACTTATTGAGTTTACAAACAAAAAAACAAGACTTTAGTTTAAACTCCAACAGCTTGCTTCATATTTCTGTCAGGCAAGTTCGTATATTTGGTGTAGATGTGACCTTGCCAGAATTTTGCTTTGGCTGGCAACTTTTCAAGTTGGCGTTGACTATTGTTGTTTTTATTATCTTGTTGACCGTGAAGACTTTTAATGACCCCGTTCAGCACCGTTGTTTAGCTGTCTTAGTTGCATGTGCTATGTTATGGGCCACGGAAGCGCTCCCCCTTTACACAACCTCAATGCTCGTGCCTTTACTTATTGTTACTTGCAAAGTATTGAGAAACGAAGATGGGTCCGTTATGGAAGCTGCTGCTGCTTCCAAATACATCTTAGGAACTATGTGGACTTCTGTGATTATGATCTTACTCGGTGGTTTCACTTTGGCCGCCGCTTTATCGAAGTATAACATTGCAAAGGTTATTAGTTCGTGGATTCTTTCGATGGTAGGTACTAAACCTAGAAATATCTTATTGACTATTATGATGGTTTCTTTATTCCTATCCATGTGGATTTCTAATGTTGCAACACCGATCTTGTGTTATTCCTTGATTCAGCCGGTGTTAAAAACAATCCCAACTTCATCCCCTTTTGCTCAGGCATTGATTTTAGGAATCGCTTTGGCTTCTAACATGGCCGGTATGTCATCCCCAATTTCATCTCCACAAAATGTGGTCGCCATCGAAGCTATGAGTCCAAACCCAGGTTGGGGTAACTGGTTCGCCGTGGCATTGCCTGTGTCTATCATTGGAACTGTCGCAATTTGGTTGGAATTAATCTTGACATTTAAAATCAACACTGTCAATATCAAACCATTCAAACCAATTAAAGACAGATTTACCATCAAACAAATTTTCATTACTGTCGTTACTATCGTAACTATTTTATTGTGGTGTGTGTTGACTAAAATTGAACCAACATTTGGTGAATCAGGTATCATCTCAGTCATCCCAATAGTTCTCTTCTTTGGAACTGGATTGTTGAAAACAGAAGACTTGAACAACTTTCCATGGTCTATCATCTTATTGGCTATGGGGGGTTTGGCTTTGGGAAAAGGAGTGACCTCGTCTGGTTTGTTGGAAACCATAGCTGGTGCTTTGCAAAGAAAAGTTATGGACTTCGATGTTTGGATTGTGATGATCATATTTGGTATCTTAGTTTTGGTTGTAGCTACTTTCGTTTCCCATACCGTTGCTGCATTAATTATTGTTCCCTTGGTTAAAGAAGTGGGACAAAAGTTACCTGGAGATCACTCCAACTTATTGGTCATGGGTACTGCGTTATTGGCATCTGCTGCTATGGGATTGCCAACATCTGGGTTCCCTAATGTCACGGCCATTTCCATGACAGACGAGTTGGGCAAGCGTTATTTGACAGTCAACACGTTTATAAACAGAGGAGTGCCTGCAAGTATTATCGCCTATATCATTACGATCACCGTTGGTTACGGTATTATGACTGCCATTAACTTTTAGTGCATGTAGAATAGATTGTTTTATTGTTTTAAACTTGTAAATGAAGAAAACGCGTGTAATTATCTGGATATGACCGACGTCTAATACCTGAAACTAGCCTATTTATTGTCTCTACCTGAAAATTCTAAGCACCTCTTGTCATTAAACCACTATCTCAACATCCGCACTCAATTCACACGTTTGAATTTTACTTGAGTATAAACCCGCGAATGGCTGCAAAACTATTTTTTCTTTTGTAAACCACTGTTTCGTCTACAAACGTTTTCTTAACAGTCTTCAAAATCTCCCAATTTAACAATTTATCCAACTATTTATAACCCCAGTCTTTTTTCAAAAATGCATCTCACTAACTTCAAAGCCTTTTGGTCTAGAAGTAAGCCTTCCTCATCCTATCATGTTTGTGGATCTAACAGCTCCACCCAACCGTTAGTGCCTTCTTCCAGCTTCAATGGAGATACAAACTACCCACCAGTCTTCACCGCAACCCCCAAATCAACTTTAGATTCTTTCAACAGAATTAATAAGCCTCTTTTTGAGAAGATTTTAAGAAAGATGGTATGCACTTTTGACAAGCCATCAGAGTTCAGAGACTTCAAAAACCAGGAACTTTGTGAAACATCTTCAGTAGGAGCATCCAATGACTCAGCTCTTGATTATACTCAAGAATTCCTACAATTGGACGATGTTCCTCATGCTGCGTCAACTCAAACAATCAATATTCATTATTCTTCCGGGCTTCAATCTGGAGCCCATCACTCAAAGCTTAAGATGTTTTGGAGAAGATTAAAAGAAAAGGTCAGAAATAATAGGGTCCTCCCACCATTTACTCCAAGCCCTGACCATGAACTACCAGAATCTATCAACTCAGAGGCTGAGGATACGTCATCCGAGATCACCCAAGAGACTTTTTACTCTCTTTCTCGTTTCAACATCAATTTGAAAAAGAGGATCGCTAAACCATCCCCTAAAACCAGAACTACATCCATATCCACTTGTAGCACTCCAAGCCCTTCGATATTCGAGTCAACGAATAACGACACCATGATACGTTTCGAAGAACCTGATGCTGGGTTTTCGATCAACAGTAAGAGCTTCGAATATCCTGAAGAATTACGACCCCACATTCGCATTGAGGTTCATGGAGACGGCTATGACTACTACAAAATTCCCATGCCACTTCCTCGAAGCCCTCCGGCCCTGTCACGATATTCGACTCTTAGTGATTTTCCCTCTTATAGCAGCAAGTATGTGCCGTTCCTGGACGTTTATGTCGGAGGAAAGCCAAGAGTCTACAGTGACTATGAAGAGTTCTGCCAGTACAGTATAGACTCTGATATTTCTAGAAGCTATTAGTTTATACTTTATATTATAGACAGTGATCAATCACGATGTAGATTATCAATGCAACTTAATTGCATACGAGTTATAAACAAACTGCCAATGTCACACACGAGAGTAAAACACTTGGATACACAAACTTATTTGAGGATTTAATGTACCATCCGCATATAGACACATCAAATAAAAGATTACGCTAGGTTTAATTTTAAAAGTTTGCCAAGTTGTGTATCAATTATCCTATGTACAACTACACCCGTACTCCTTTATTTTTAACACGAAAGAGTTCCTTACATTTACGTGATCACTTCTCTTCTCTGATTCATTCATTACTATACAATAATTAGGGTATCTAAAAATTACATTAGGGTCCATATAATCCATCCTCTATGTCCTTGAACCTTCCCTGTTGGTCCATTCTGAGGAAGAGTTTGGCTAATGGTGGCTCCCAAGTTGGATCAGTTAGCAAGAACTGTAACCCATCACTTAACAAAGATGTTTTCTTAGCTTGCACAAAGTACTTATTGAGGTCTATATTATCAAAAGCTCCATTATCATACATTTGAGACACCAACTTGGGTACCATCTCAAGTATTGTATCGTTGTGCAACAAAGTCATAGCCAAGGGTGGAACTATCTGGGTATCATTCAAGCTCTTTAATATCGATGTTAAACTAGTGGAGAAAAGTTGGGATTGTAAAACTCCGTTTATCAAATTGTTGAAAAAATCTGAAGCAGAGCCTTCATTGGCTTTGCTCACTTCACCTGCCTTAGACACAAAGTCTAAAGCATCGGCAAAAAAGTCTCTTCCTAAGACTTGTTGCTTTGAGTTGGTACTAATACTCTTATTATATTTAGGATTCAAGTTGGGCGTGTTTTTGACAGTATCTGCAATCATCTTGACAGTCAAGTCTTGTCCCTCACCCAAGTTATTCAATATTTTGCCAATGAATATGTTTTTAGCAAGAATCTCTCCAGCAAAATCGGCTAAAAAGTCACGATTTGTGTCATTCATTAATAATCCTCCAGCGGTTGATTGAATCAAACCACTGTCCATCACTGTTCCGAGTAAATCTGTGGTATTAATGGTGATATTGATATTATCAAAAAGTCCTAAAGAGTCCAATGTAGTGTCACCTTTGAGCAAATCACTGGTGATATTTGCTAACGCAGTTATTTGCTCGTCATCACTAGCTATGCCGTATAAAGTATCTGTGATTATTCCCGAATTGTAGACGGCCAAAACAAGGGAATCAAGGTTAGCATTGCCGTCTTCGTCTCTTTTAAAAACAGTGTTGTCGGTCATGAACTTGATATTATCAATGAGCTGCTCATATTTGGCATTTCCGTTGGCGTCTATATCTTCCAACCAAGACCCGAGAGTCGTAACAAGAAGGAGACAAAAGTATAAAATCTTGAACATGTGAACGTCTAATTCAAAAATCAAGGATATGGAGATAACAAGAAGTAAAGGCTAGGGTTGAAAAAAGTAATCAACGTAGTAGTGGTCCGTGTGGATATTAAGAACCGTGGTATCAATGAGTTTTGTTTTTCTTCAATAATAAGGAAAATAGCTTATATATGAATTATAAATTAAGAATGTGGAGTTCATACTCATCAAAAATGCGAATGTTCAGTTGTGAACTTTCCTAAATAGGTAAGTATCGCATAACTGCGTAAACATGTGAGCGTATGGTGAATTAACATTATGGCATACGGAATGATCCTAAGGTAGATGTACAGGATAGACTAACTATGAAACCATAATTATGTGCATTTGAAGAGCGCAGTTAGTTTCAGTTGAGGTTTGTCGTGCTAGCCAGACATACCGTGGCCTCTGAATTAAGCATATCAACCTAAGGCTGAGCACGAAGTTAATTAACTTACCCAATTGGGTAATTAATCACTTAACCAAAATAGGAAATTCAGTTCTCACAATATGATTGCAAAATGACTAAATGAAGTAACTGTCACTTGTAATAGTTTATTTTATACCCCATTTAAACTGTTCGAGTTCCAGTTTTTATCAATTTATCTCATTATTCGTCTCACCTAATGAAAGTTGCCAATTTATTGACCTTTTGGTCGGCTGCCATGACGGTGAATGCTGTTGCAGTACCTGATTATCCTGCTGAAGAGTCGCTCGAAATCCGTTCAATTAATGATGTCTTTAATGAAGTTCTATCGGACGAACAAGCAGATATCCTCGATCAACTCACTGAGCAGCTTGATGCCATATTATACCCAAGGAATGTAGGAATAGATCGGAAAGGCGTTGCGAAAAGGGACTTTGAGTCAACTGTTGAGGACATCCTTGAGCTTGTTAATCTGACAGGAATTATTTGGGATGTCTTGGACTACGCGGCTGATAGACCACAAGTCATCAGCTTTATTGCAAATACCACAGCGGGACTTCTCGATTCAGGTTCTAAGGCCAATATTTCTGCCATTGGCTCCTTCTTAAGCGGTACACTTAGCGGGCTAAACATTACGGAATTAGGAGACATTGTGTTGCAGTCAGGCTTAGTTCAATCAGTTTTGGATGGAGTTCTATTGGACGAAGATACAAGAAAAAGAGTCACTGATATCGCTTACAATTTGATTGAAGAGAATATCAACTTGATTGCTTTAATAGGTAGGGACTTATTGAAGCTGTCCAATTCAAACTCCAAAAGGGCCAACTCTGGCTCTTTGATTGAGTTTATTGGGAACGTTGCTGGTGGATTCTTGAGCTCAGGAATATTCTATGATGGGTTAGAGGGAGTTTTGAATGCTTTAAATGATACAGGTTTTGTGGTCTACACCATCCAAAAGTTTATTGCCACACCAGAGTATATCAATATGACAGGCACTTTACTATCAGATATCATTGACCAAAGTGATTTGAGTTTAGACAGCATTTCATTGAACATAACCTCAATTGTGGAGAGTGTTTTGTCCGATACTAGTGGTATCAGTGACATAATAGGGGCTATAATCAAAGGTGATTTCTCTGGAATTGCTAGCTTTTTAGAAAGATACATCCCTGCTTTACAAGCTATAATCAAAGATTTAGAAGATAAAGGGCTCTTCGTGGACTTGAATAATGCTCTTTTCCCAAGTAGTTCTTCCAATAAAAAAGTGGCTGAGCCAACTGGAGGTAATACTACTGTTAGTGTGTCCACCCAATCAGAATCGGGATCCAATAGCTTCGTGATGAATGGGTTGATTGCAGCCCAGGCCATATTTGCAATCCTATTCTTTATTTAATGATAATACCATAACTGATTACTTAGGTGTTTTCTCTTCTTTGAAAATTCTATGCTGCCCACCTGCACTCTTATCATGTGCATATTGTTCCTCTAGTGTCAAGTTTTTTACTACTTCCCTCGAAGGCTTTTATAAAATTATGATCCGCATACACCCTGTAAATTATCTCTCTTGTCAAACCCTCTTCTCTTGTTATTTAAACTCTACTAAGATACAGATCACAGCTTTATTGAACAGGAAAGCGTGAGTAGTGTTAAAGCATAAATGGAAAATAAAGTGCTTGTCTAATTAATTATTGCTCTCCATTCTCATTACAAATTCACTGTTTTTCGTTTTATTTTTCACACTTTCAGGGCCGCTTTGTTCTATCTTCCTTTATCTATTCTACTATCGCCCGTTAGCAGGCCTGCTTTACCTCAAATCCTCACTCTTTTCGCAGCCGTCGCTCTCCGCGGCACATGCAGTCTTCACAGCGCGGCAAGACAAGCTTAAGCACGAGCCTAAGACAACTCAGTATGAGTTTTACGAATTATGACCCAACCGACAACCTCTACATTGGCGCTTCATCATTTCCACCATGTTCGACGATCTTGAATCGCGAATTGTCACAACTGAATGAACCATCTGCGCTGCTATGCCCTTTGCAACTTAAACATATCTCAGATTTGGAAGATCCAGATAATCTCCAAAATAACGAGGCCCGACGCCACGTTCTTGGTGATTCACAAGAAAATCACGGTGGCTCCTGCAATACATCTCCCGTGGACCCATACTATAATCATAGCCCCTTGAAGCTGAGGTTGCCTCTTCCCAAACCCAAAGCCTTTAACAAAATGAAAAACAAACTCAGGAACTGGATTTCCCTGCTGGAAGAACAAGACTACAAAATCGAATATTCTGTTCTCCAGCCACTGTCGGAATTTGAACCTATTCCCGAAGAGTCTTATAACATTATGTATCTGGATCTTAGTAAACAGTGCATTCATCATTACACTTTAGTCAAGTTTAACAAGCTTGTTAATATGGTTATACAAACTATTGAGATAAGTATTCCCGAAAGAATATCAAGGGGTAGTAGCGGGAGCTACTTCATTCACGGTCCTGGTAGTTTCAATGAAACCGCGAGTTCAGGTGCCAAGCTTGAGAATTCTTTCCCCATAGTAGGAGTATTCAAGCCCAAAGTTGAAGAGCCATATGGTCCTCTTTCACCCAAATGGACCAAATGGATTCACAGAACCTTTTTTCCATGGTTCTTTGGTAGATCGTGTCTCCTCAATAACCAGGCCTATATCAGTGAAGCATCAGCCAGCTATATTGACCAACGACTTCTCAGCTTCATAGTCCCGTATACAGATATCATCTATCTCAAAAGTTCTTCATTTTACCGCTCAATCTGGAATAGGTCCATCAGTATGAGGATCGGTTCTTTTCAGGTATTTCTCCAAGATTACACCGAGGCCAGAGACTGGTTCTCCAGTCATCCCCTTCCGACACAAATCAGAGGGTTACCAGAGTCTAGTGATATCCTCAAGGGTAACGAACTAGTGTTCAGGTGGTCTAAATCGTGTTTGTTAAACTTCCAACTTGAGCTCGAAAAACTCGTGATTCTTGATTATCTAATAAGGAATACTGATAGGTCACTTGATAACTGGATGATCAAAATCGAATGGAAAGACACAGGTGAGTTTTTGCGACCGTTAGTCAAGATAGGTGCTATAGACTCTGGTTTAGCTTTCCCGTGGAAACATCCAGATGAATGGAGGTCGTTCCCATATGGCTGGCTTTTTTTGCCGTACGGCATCATCGGCCAGCCATTCAGTTATCATACCAGAGAACACTATCTCAGAATTCTCACTTCGAAGCATTGGTGGGAAAATACCATTATTGGTTTACGTAAGATAGCCAAGAAAGACAGGCAATTCAAGTATAAGTACTTTCGAAAGCAGGTTGAAATTCTTAAAGGGCAGGCCTTCAACATTATAGAATTGCTCAAGATAAATAAATCCACGCCGTTAGACTTAGCTAAAAAGCAGCGTTTTAAAGTGGTAGACGAATTGATGCTTGTTCCAAAGAATGTGAATGATGGGGTCATCAGCGCAATGAATTCTAGTCTCCAGGAAAGTGGAGACGGCACACCATTGATCGACAGGAGGATGGAGAAAGTTGTCATTGAACGGTTACTAGTTGAAGATCATGAACCATTCTTCAAATGCTGCTAGAGTACTTCAGCTTGGTCGTTAGCTAGGTAAGTTCCACTTATAATCTAAAACACCCTTTTTTTGGAGCTTTCTTTGCCAATAAAGTCAAGCAGCATGTGAGCTGTTTCTCCTAGAAGCTTGTATTTCTATACTAAAGCCAAGATCATAACTGTACCTTCTCTTCCTGGACTGACTTACCCAGGAGTCTGGTTCCTCTGCTTGTATCTGACAGGATTACTAGTTTATCTCCATTGCTATAAGCTAAGTCTATTCAATAACACTAAAGCTACCTGATCTACACTCTAAAATCGATCTGCCCATCCATCTAGTCACATACGCACTCAATTCAATCGCATCTTAACCTCTTCATACCGTAAGCTCTTCGAACTCACATGCTTCACTAACAAAGATATCTCTTGATCCCACCAAGTCTAATTCAAACTTTCCGATACTTAAAGTCCCTATAGCCGCTTTCTCGCCCGATAACTTACCAATGGTATTTGTGCGAGTTAAAACCGTCTTCATGATTGTCAATACCTGATTCACACTTTTTGATAAACAGCCAATCTCATCGAGTTCCAGTTTATCGTCGTAGCTATAATAGTTTACGTACAATTTGTCCATTAGCAAACCTGTGAATAAATCGCCAACACCAGTGAAGTATGACTCAATTAGAGGAACTTTAAAGTACCGTGTCTCTTGTATCCCCAAACATGAAAACCCACAATAAATGTGGGATTTATCGTTCTCAAATTGACAGCTAGTTACCACCACAAACTTAATATTTTTAGCTTTAAGTAAGGCAATGGCCTCGGCCAAGTCATTCAAATTAGCTATTGGTTTGTCCGTCAAAAGCTCGAGCTCAAATTGGTTAGGAGTAATGACATCAATAACCTCCTTTTCCACTAATTCCTGAAACCCTTCTACACATGTTTGATGAACATACAACTGATTTTCGTCACCTAAAATTGGGTCCATCAAGTATACCATGCAAGTGCTCGCAGAATCATTCTCTGTTGCCCGCTCATTATCACGGACCTGGAGCACGTAGTTCGAGACTACTTCAATTAGTTGATGGTTAGGAATGTAACCAGTGATCAAAAACTTGCAGGGTCGAGGACTATCTAGAAGTGTGTGTAGAAGCAGGGTTTCTATAGCAGAGCCTTTGAAGCTGCCGTATCCAGTATGATTTGAGAAGTTCACTGTATTGATGACATCAACATCCCATCCGTTTGCCTGTAGTGGAAAGACCACCGCCCGGTTACCCACATAGCCATGTACCACATGGGAAGATACAGAAAGCAACGAGGACATGACAGAAAAGATATTAGTGTCGTCGTAAAGCGCCGCGAATCTCAAAGGATAACGACCAAGAGTGGTACTATGAGGCAAAGCCAATTATAGGTTTAAACGCTACCTATCCAATTGAGTAGTGATTGGACAACTTAAGCTATATCTCTCAATTTACAGTTAAGGGTTGTCCAAGAATCTACGAAAACACGAAAGATAGATACAACCTGAAAAAACCCCTTAATTGAGTCTAATTCACGCAACGTAATAAATATATAAAAGTGGGCTCCTTGAATGGGGGATAGTGCAGGAATGTGAGATGTAGCGAAAACTGTCCCAAAACAGGATCATTCCTCCAGAGGGCTAAAAAGCCAAGGCCATAAGGAATATAGACACACTGCACGAAACGAGGTTAACATACATTTCGCACAATCCGGAATTTTAGTTTGTTTTGATGGAAAGCGTGCCACACAGCTAGAACTCAAATGAGCTTGAATTGATTCCCACTCACCATGATGGAAAAGAAACAGCTTAAAATTAGACAGAGTTCTTAAGTATGAAATTTGGCTTTCAAGGCCGTAAGACTACTGAAGTATCCTCTACTTTTTCCAGTATGAAATTCGGCTTGCAAGGCTGTAAGACTACTGAAGTATCCTCTACTTTTTCCTGTTTGTTGTTATTAAGTTATCTCGACTAGTCGGTAAATATATTGCTCTTTGACAAGTGTGCTGACTCTGGCATTTGATAAACCAATTTTGTACCTATCCGAATCTTAAAGTGGTATGCGAAAACCTTCTCTAAATATCAAGTAATCGACATCTCGAACTTTGCATATTAAACCTTTTGTACTCTTCCAACTAACCTTCATATCAAAATCATTTGTTAGCATCAAAGTATAATTAGCACCAGCGTTTGAAGTCAACTACCACTTGCAATATAAGCGCTGTCGCCAGTATGAAGTAGTTCGTAACTGTAGTCGTGTGTCGTACCATTAACTTATAAGTCATATGCCCATATGGGTACTTTTTCCTTGTACTGTACCAAGAAACTAACACAATCATTTGTCAAGGGCCAGCACCATAAACTCCCTTGGTCCCGCTTTAAGAAATAAACCTTTTGTTAAGAATATTTTTTAGTCTGTACACCCTATTGTTCTATTATTATTTTAAACCTGCATAGGTTAAAAATCTCACACACCCTGCACAATACAAAACTTTCAAGTTTTATCGACTTGATGAATTTTCAATGACTCAGTACAATCGTCAGTAAGTAACGATATCTCGAAACTCTGACATTTCCTAATTCCAAGAGAGCTCCATATTCGGAGCAATACTACTAGTTCGAAATCACCTCAAATCTCCCAAATGAGGCTTATCGTACTTCAACAAGACCTCTTTCGAAGTTAAGTATCTGTCCGTTATATAAGGTCTTTTCGTGACTATACACGACTTTAGCACATGAGGCGTGGTTATTGAATTTCGCACGTAAAGGCCACGACACACTAACTATAAATAATCCCTCGCTCCCCCTATGTTTTTTCTTCTTTAACACACACCCACATACGAATATGGACCAAACTAAAAGTACTTTACCACCTAGAAAAAGGGCCAAGACCAAAGAAGAAAAGGAACAACGGAGAGTGGAGAGAATTATGAGAAATAGAAGAGCTGCTCATCAGTCACGGGAGAAGAAGAGAAAATATGTTGAATACTTGGAAACTTATATCCAAAAATTAGTCAACAATTTGGGTGCTTATAAGTCAAATCAAGAATTTTTATTGTCTCAAATTACGGACGATAAATCTCGGTGTGATGCTAAAGACTCATTGAAACCAGTTGATGATTTAGACGAGTATAAGGATTTCAAGTTCCAGCCTACAGTGAATTCAAAAACTTTTGGATCACCCGAAGACCATGACCAACTAGACCACGATGAATCATTTTTAGACGGACAAGTTGGTTGTGTCCAGGGCGGTATTGAAAGTACTGGAGGTGCTATTGATTCAAATGAGTCGGTTCATTCTGCTAGTATAAGTGGTACCAGCTCGGTTTCTCCTATCTCATACCCAAGTTCCTGTCTTACTGATTCTTCAAGGAAAAGTCTTGACCCATCTGAAAAGTCTACTGAGTATAAAGCTGCTGGTGACTTTAACTTATACATTAATCCGATCGACAATTACTTGTCGCCTGTATCAATTAACTCCCCAATTAATTCCCCAATCAATTTATCATTGTATGATTCTGAATTAAGTTTACAAGATTCTCTGAATCAATTAAACTTACAAAAAGATTTCGAGCACAACTCAGAAGTAGTTGTTTAGACAGTATCAATCACTTTCTTTATATAAAGGTGGAGCGCTTAGTTGCGCTTGTACAGCCGGTCCATGTGTGTTCTATTTCTGGCGGTGATTGATATTGTTGGCCTGCAGTGCCAGTCTTTGATTATGATTTTCAAGATAATGTGGAAGGATTATTTGTTTTGGGTTAATTGTGCGCTCCCTTTAGGTTGAGCGACGGTAGTATCGGTTTTTAAGTAATGTTTAGGACTCACTTGGTCTTTAGTTTGAATAATAAATTGTATTCTTTTCTATCACTGCTAGACGTAGTTTAAATTTAGCATTAGGTAGAGACATTCCTTATGGTTCGATCTGAGATCGTTTGTGCCATCCCCGTGCGAGTTTTCATTAGCTTCCCTTTCTTGCTATGCCTTATCTCTTATTTTTCTCAATCACGCTTTTCAAGTTAATCATGCTTTGCAACCTAAACGATGACTTGCTCTACAATGTTTGCCTATACATGTCAGCAGAAGATATCTTCTATACGTCCATGACCTGCCGATCATTGAAGTCAGTTTTAACTTCCAATCGGTTTTACCGTCTCATGTATAGGTCAAAATTTGGTTTGAACTCGAACCCCATAGGCGATAATTGGATTCAAAAATTCTTCCTCAGAACCACAAAACTGCTGAAGCTTTGTACTTGGGGATCTAGTGAGTTCGGAAGGCTTGGATATCTTTTGAGAGACATTCCCGAAGAGAGCAAATCAAGCATGAGTGTCCATACACCGTCAGTAGTACGAAACTTCAACGACGAATTGATCCTTGATTTGAAGTCAAATGGATTTAGTTTTCAAATCCTTACATCAAAAAATCTATATTTTACGGGAAGTGATTACAAGAAAATGCATGATTCTACAGCTCCTGGCCCGGTTGACGATGACTTTAAAGTACGAGCTTATCAACATGATTTCATCCATGCAATACCTGGAATTCGTCCTCCCTCTAATGCAAGAGGACGTGGGAGGTTTATAACACGGGGTCCGTCATCCAGTGTAACCGACAGAACTACAAATCCTAATCTTAGACGCAGTGCTGATGACTTGGCTACTTCTATACCTCTTTTTGAGCAGGTCAATTCTGCAAGCAGATCGGTGCACTCTGACGAAAGAGAGCCACCCGATCCTATAGAATCAAATTTCATCACAAAAACAAGACACTCAGGGGGTAGGATTCTAGCATTGTCGAGTGGACGACAACACTTTATAGCTCTTGACGAGTACAATCAAATCTTTTCTTGGGATACAGGAAATTCGAGTGTTTCAGGCGTACATATCAAGTTTCCTGGGATTCAAATAACAAGCATCGATAAGATTAAATGTGGTTGGAACCTTTCTGGTATTTATGCTGATGGACAACTCTTGGTGTGGTACAACAGAGACTCTGTAACTCAAGACCAAGCTGAAGCGGGTGATTTAAGTGCTAACGCGAGTTATTTGCATTTCTTTTGGCCAAACCTTACTGATTTCCATTTGGGCCAAGATTTTATTATCTGCA
Organism: Yamadazyma phyllophila; assembly: GCA_030571955.1. Lineage (NCBI taxonomy): Eukaryota > Fungi > Ascomycota > Pichiomycetes > Serinales > Debaryomycetaceae > Yamadazyma > Yamadazyma phyllophila. The sequence continues at coordinate 46,331 of JAJLZE010000011.1, read as the reverse complement.
TTGACTCTAGGGGTGCATTCTTTTATCGCTTAGATACCATCCATTATTATAACATGCATTCTGGTGAAGGTAGAACTGATGTCCCCTTTAGTGATTGGGAAGAACTTGAGTCTTTCAATAATTGGCTCAAGGATATAAACGTTAGTGGTACTGCTATCGAGTTCACGAAGGTTGCTGGTTGTTATAATAACTTTGCCATTTTTGCCGGTACCGGACGGATTCTTTTCGGTTCGAGAAAAACTGTGTATGATGGTGAAGACCCAAGGGAATTGTCTCTCCCTGCTGGAATAGTGGAGATTGAAATGGGCGATTACCATTGCCTTGGCCTTACAGACCAGGGACAACTTTATAGTTGGGGGGTTGAATCGATGCGATGTGGGTGTTTAGGTTTAGGAAAAGAGGCAGAGGAAATGGTCATTGAAGGGCGTAATTCTGTGGTAAAAGAACCTGCCAGAATCCCAGGAAAGTGGACCGTTATAACTGCGTCAGGGTGGCATCTGGGAGGACTTCGTGTTAGTTAGACAATTAATAAAAAATACAAGACGATTCAAGGAAGCAAACTGTGGATTCTAGGGTACTTGGAATTCAGTTTGGTAGATTCCAAAGTCAAGCCTCTCTGCTCACTAGCGGAACGTATTTACAATACAAGGCGAAAATGTTAAGGTTGCCAAATGTTATAATACTGAAATTTTGGAAAGTATAATGTCGTGAGGCAGTCCTTACCGCCCGATAGCACACCACCAGATAGTTACTCGCTACCGCTACTCTGGTACTACACATGCCTCCGCGCAGGCAATGCCCCCTCCGGGTAATAATCTGCAGCGCGCTCGTTTAAGTGTCACTCAAAAATCTAAGGATCCCATCATCTATAAATACAACAGGTAACTCTATAACTCTGCATTGATCATGTCCCCGACATCTGATTTCCCTACCACAGGAGTGAATTTATCACCATCACAAACACACATCACTAGGCAGAGAAGACTGTCTTCGATAATTCAACACTTGGAACCTGATAATCAAGACACAAAAATCGACCAACAATTAAATCCAAATTTGAATGCCGATTGGGTCCATTATAAAGGTGCTTGGATAGTACATATTGTTATCATCATCTTGTTGAAAGTGTTTTTCAACTTTATTAGTCTCTTAGACAACAACTGGCAGTGGACTTTAACAAATTTGACTTACAACATTGGGTCTTACATCATGTTTCATCAGGTTAAAGGTACTCCGTTTGAGTTCAACTCAGGGGCTTATGACAACTTGACTATGTGGGAACAAATTGATAATGGTGATCAATATACACCCACGAAGAAATTTTTGATGCTGGTACCTATTGGGTTATTCCTTATCAGTACTCATTACAGTTACTATAATTTGAATCTTTTCATATTGAACGGTGTGAGTTGTTTATGCGTGGTGGTTCCCAAGCTTGCCATCAGTCACCGTTTAAGAGTAACTTTGTATTGATAAGTAATAATTAATAATTGAGGAGAAATAAATGAGTGTGGAAAGATATTTGAATAAAATTCCAATTTGTATAACGAATCTACAAACAACTATCGAAACATTCGGCAACCTCATATATCGATACGTTCATTGATAAACACTTTGCCTTATCCCACTAGATGGATATTTATGTATATTTAATTAATGTCTTTGACTCCACCTGACTCTTTCGGTCGCGAATTAATATATAATTACCTGGATCTCCTTCATTTTCTACTCTATTGCTAAATTATTTTACATTCAAAATGGCTTACGCTTTAAGTTCAAAACACAGGGAATTAACTGAAGCTTCTCTTGCTTCTCAAGATCCAGAAGTTGCAGAAATTATCCACGATGAAGTCGAAAGACAAAAGCATTCTATCGTTCTTATTGCTTCTGAAAACTTTACTACAAAGGCTGTATTTGATGCATTGGGAACCCCGATGTGTAATAAATATAGTGAAGGTTACCCAGGGGCTAGATATTATGGTGGAAATGAACACATTGACAGGATGGAAACTTTATGTCAAGAAAGAGCCTTAAAAGCCTTTCATGTTACCAACGATAAGTGGGGTGTTAATGTCCAAACATTGAGTGGAAGTCCTGCTAATTTACAGGTTTATCAAGCTCTTATGAAACCACATGACAGATTGATGGGCTTGGACTTACCTCATGGGGGACATTTGTCTCATGGTTACCAAACTGATACCAGAAAAATTAGTGCTGTTTCTACTTACTTCGAGACTATGCCTTACAGAGTTGACTTAGAATCCGGTCTTATTGATTACGACATGTTAGAGAAAACAGCCACTTTATACAGACCTAAAATCTTAGTAGCAGGAACTTCTGCTTACTGTAGGTTAATTGACTATAAAAGAATGAGAGAAATTGCTGATAAGGTAGGTGCTTACCTTGTAGTCGATATGGCTCATATTTCTGGTTTAATCGCTGCCGGTGTAATCCCATCACCATTTGAGTACGCTGATGTTGTCACCACCACTACTCACAAGTCTTTAAGAGGACCAAGAGGTGCTATGATCTTCTTCAGAAGAGGTGTTAGAAGCGTTAATCCAAAGACTGGTGAGGAAATTTTGTATGACTTGGAAAACCCAATTAACTTTTCTGTCTTCCCAGGCCATCAAGGTGGTCCTCACAATCACACCATTTCTGCCTTGGCTACTGCCTTAAAGCAAGCTGCCTCTCCTGAGTTCAAAGAATACCAAGAACAGGTATTGAAAAATGCTAAAGTTTTGGAAAAGGAGTTTTTGAGTAGGGACTACAAATTGGTCAGTCATGGTACTGACTCCCATATGGTTTTAGTATCTTTGAAAGATAAGAAAATCGATGGAGCCAGGATTGAAACCATCTGTGAAAATATTAACATAGCCTTGAACAAGAACTCTATCCCTGGTGATAAATCTGCTTTGGTTCCTGGCGGTATTAGAATTGGTGCCCCAGCTATGACCACCAGAGGTCTTGGTGAAGATGATTTCAAGAAAATTGTTGGCTACATCGACCAAGCCGTCATCATCGCTAAGGAAATTCAAGATGGCTTACCTAAGTCTGCCAACAGGTTGAGAGATTTCAAAGCTGCTGTTAATACAGGAAATGATAAATTACAGACTTTGAAGAATGAAATTAGTACTTGGGCTGGCGAATTTCCTTTAGCTTGTTGAGGAGCTGTTCAAGACTGGAAACCAAGATCCCTTGTTTAACAAACTGGATCCATTCATAACGATTATTACGACTACTCAACTACTCGTAGTACATATGGTTGTTTAATATGTTCTATCAGAAATATACAGTGTATCTACCGTAAAAGTCCATACTTCTTGAAAACTTGTTCAGTGGAACCCTCAGATTCCCACCTCTTTAAGTCCTGTTCATCGTATCTGTCACCCTTGAAAAAAATAGTAGGGACCCACTTACGTCCTGTGATTTCCGTGATGGCATTCTCTAACTTATTAGCTTCTTCCTGATTCTCCCACTTGTCTAACTCAACAATATAAATTTTAGACTTGACATTGTACTTCTCCCATACCTGATAGGTGTATTTACAGTCACCACACCATGTTTTGGAAAGCATAAAGAATTCGTTTTCCTTAATGAGGTCTTTGACCTTCTCTAAGTATTCAGACATAGCAGAGGTTAAGGGATTAATATTCTGGACAATTACAAGAGCTTTTATTGAGACAGCCACAACGCGAATTTTGAGTTGTGAAGAAAGCACACACGACCTTTTCCTAAGTAGGCATAGCATTTGAGATAGAGAAGTTCTCCTAACATCCTAATAGCGCCTTGTTGGGAAAAGCTCTTCATGTGGGGTTTTCGTCCTTAGTTTTTTCAATATTTATCGAATTAAAAAAGTAATTCTGATAATTCTGATAATTCAAGTTGCTGCAAATTTCACAATATCATGTAATAGAAAGAACTCAACCTATTGAAAATATTGGAAATCTATAATATTCAAATGATCTATATGATTTTCGATTTTATATAGAATGGTTCCGATGATATCTTTAATAATCGGTTTATCTCAGGACAATACTGAAAGAGCTTAGGCATATGAATTCATGGCTGAAACCAACAATATCGTTTTAATCCGAAAAAAAATGCTTAAGGATTTTAGTCCAGCCTTAACATGCGTAGAATCACCAAAACAAACAAACTCAAAGAAGCTCAGAAGTCATATACAGTAAGCTGTAGTACTTTTTTTATCAATCAGGGGGATGTGCTTTCCAAGATTTTTGCGAAGGTGCGTTGGGAATAAAGTGATTTGGCCGTCACCTGATGCAATATCCGTCAAAATCTGAAGCCTGGGAAAGCTCAAGGAAAAGACTTGTCAATATTCAAGATCCCGAAATTTTCTCCCAGTTCATATGAATGAAACATGTCACGAAATTTAACATCGGGCAAAAAAGTCACCAGCTTAGGTCGAGAAACTTCGTATTCCTCTCTCAAGGATTATAAAAGTCCGAGCGTAAAATTTGTAATTTTCTCAAACACCATGAATACAGAATTACAAAAAGTTGTTGACAGTGTAGTCGCTGAATATAGTATTACAGATGAATTTCTCATCAAAGCTACCGAAATGTTCTCAGAATCAATGGATAGGGGATTGGAATCTGAGCCTACAAGAGAATACATGCCTATGATCCCTACTTTCGTAACAGACATCCCTACTGGAAAGGAAAATGGATTGTATTTGGCTGGCGACTTAGGAGGAACAAATTTTAGAGTATGCTCTATCAAGTTGAATGGAGATCATACTTTTGATTTCAAGCAATCCAAGTCCAAAATTCCCTTGGAGTTAATGAGAGAATCTACAGCTGATGAATTATTTAGCTACTTGGCTTCGAAAGTTGGTGCTTTTCTCGAAGAGCACCATAGTGAATTCACTCGAGGGGGGGATGCGTTAAAATTGGGTTTCACGTTCTCTTTTCCTGTTAATCAAACTGCTTTGGATGCTGGTACTTTGATACGTTGGACCAAGGGCTTCGACTTGCCCGATTGCGTAGACAAAGATGTGGTTAAACTATTACAGGATCACTTGGATAATTTGAAAGTGAATGTAAAAGTAACCGCATTGGCTAATGACACCGTGGGAACTTTATTATCAAGGGCTTACTCGAACGACTCCTCCAAGTCGAAGGCCAACACCATCATAGGTGCAATCTTTGGTACTGGTACTAATGGCGCATACTTCGAAACCTTTGACAACATTCCAAAATTGGATTCACTGAGATTTGGTGATAAGAAAGGTATGGTCATTAACACAGAATGGGGCTCTTTCGATAATACTTTACAGATACTACCAAACACCAGGTATGATCAAATCATTGATGCTCAAACAGCGAACCCAGGTTACCACCTCTTCGAGAAGAGAATTAGTGGTATGTTTTTGGGTGAATTATTAAGAGTTACATTGATTGAGTTGTTCAAACAGAAGCATATATTTGTCGAATTGTTCAACTCTAGAGGAGGGTCTTTACCTCATAGATTGGCTGAGCCATGGTTATTGGATGCCGAGGTTTTATCCTACTTACAAATCGATGACTCAACTGACTTGAAGATGTCTGAGTTGATATTGCAGAACCATTTAAGGTTACCAACCACTAAGAATGAGAGATATGTTATTCAAGCTTTGACCAAAGCTATCGCTCTTAGGGCTGCTTACTTATCTGCTATACCATTAGCTGCTATCACCAAAAGAGTTGCTAAACAGTATAAAGATGATAACAATGACTTTGAATTTGGATTAGATGGCTCTGTTATCGAGTTCTACCCTGGATTCAAAGAGGCCGTGTTAGAAGCTATTGACATTATCAACCCTTTGAAGGGTTCAAGCAAAAAAGTCCATTTGAAGATAGCTAAAGATGGTAGTGGTGTAGGTGCTGCGTTATGTGCTAGTACTTCTCTCTAGTCAGTAAAAAAATGAACTATCAAAATTCACTTTGCAAATAAGTATTTGCCAGTATAATGAATATCGTCGTTTGAAACTTAACTATTTATTTACAATGACTTGCGTTCTCTCGAGACCTCCTTTCGTTTAGCAACATATTTACTGCGAATAACCAAAATAGTCAGTTTGAGTGATAGAAAGGGGAATACTAGTGGAGTAATTCTGAAGGGATAATTCTAACATGTAAATTTCGAAAAAACACACTTAACTAATCTAAACTAGTTGAAGAAAGAAACGTAATACTCCATTAAATTGATGCTGAAGTTTTTATGCAGACAAATGTATAAATGCTTTTACAACATCAAAGCGGCAGCTAATCCAGCAACACCGGTCAAACCCAAAAATTGCTTGTTGGCAACGTTTTCAAAGGTACTTATACTGTTAGGGGTTTGAGATGATTGGGTAGTTGCATGAGATTCTGTCGATTGAGCAGCAACTGTAGAAGGGGCTGGAGAGCTGGTTGGAGCAGAACTACTTTCTGCTGAAGATGGGACAACACATTCCCCAGTGACGGTAATGGTTTTTGGCTCATCAACAGTAATTGTGTGAGGTGCACAAGTTTGATCACAGGTTGTGATTGTAACGGTGGTTGGGTAAGGACAGTAGGTGACCCAGTCAGTAACGGTGACACCGGTTTCAGTAGTGTTAGAGTATGGAGCAGATGATGCTGATGGGCTGGCTGAACCTGAACCAGAATCTTCTCCAGACTTCTTCAAAGAAACTTTTTGACAATCTCCGGTATCTCCTTTCAAGTAAATGATAGGTGAACCTTTACTGGAATAGTTGTATGGGTCATTAGAATTAGTACAAGCGTAAAATTCAGAGACGCCATTGACACTTGCTTTACCAGAACCGTCAAATTCGACCTTGGCAGGGTCAAGGACACCTGCAATCAAGACAGAGTCGTTTTCAACACCAACGTTGAAAGGAATGTTGGCACTTTCCTTGAGCTTGAGGAGTTGTTGGGATTCCTCGTATTCGAAATCTTCACCGCTGTCAGCAGCGGAAAAGTAGTTGATACCTGCACCTTCATGGAGGGTTGCAACAAATTTTCCATTATTAGAACCATCGGACTCGATTTCCAATTGGAAGGCGGAAACGGAAGCAGCTAAGATTGGCAAGAAAGCGAAAGATCTCATGATATTTTATTAAGTGTTGAAGTTGATAATAAAAATTAATAGGAGGAAGATGTGCTCCTTAAATACTCAATTTTTTTTGGGAAAACATATGATACTTCCAAAAATAAGCCAATTTAAAACAACGTAAACAAATACTGTGTAGATGCTATTTTTGGTTGCAGCGAGACAAAGTGATGCAGAAATTCTGGTTTTTGCTTTTGTACAAAAATGTAACCTATTTGCAACTTTCAAATGTGTAAGATAATTATCATTCCTGATTATTCTACCCATGGTAGTATCTTTCCCCGAGTTTCTGTGATGCTCTCCACTAAATTCCCCTTGGAAATTATTTTATTAAATGAATATAACAATGCGATATTTACCTCCTTTGGTGATGTAATTGTAAATTTATGGGGTAATCCCTGTGCTTCTATTATTAGAGCACAATATATAGCAGAGTTCATATGCGCGCACTTAATTTTTGAACGGAAAACTTTTCCATCCTTTAATATTGACACAAGCGACTAAGTAGAGTCTAGAACCGGCTCAAAGCAATACTTAGGCTAGTCAAACACCAAAATGCCATTGCTGATTTTTGCGTCTCGAGTCTCATCATCTTAAGTTCTGCATTTAAATTTGACGATACTTGGTCTTAGGACTTTATGAAGTCATTCTTGCTAATATTTAGCCGCATGTGCATTACAATAGTGACATAACCATCAGCAGTTACTCAAAGTTTCCATGAGACAACCATAAAGGTTCAATTTAGTCTATATTTAGCCAATTTTTGATCACTTGTTCACGCTAAGCTTTTTACTATCTACTGTATTTAATTTCTATTAATAATCTCACAAATAGTTTTGAGTCACAATATGTGTATGATTATTACATAGACACAGTCTTTTTTGGCTCTCATAGATGTAAAACTTGGTAAGGAAGCGTTGGTTATCACTCATAACAATCCTGAGCATAAAAAGTTGCTTCAGAACCTGGAATTCCAATATTCAACAGAATTTGAATACTGCATTAGTATGAGTATGCGACAAGAATCCTTAGCTCTGGAAAGGAAGCTTGCTTAACCCCATGCCTTCATTCAAAACGAGCCGATTCAAGAATGTCTACGAAATCTGAGACTCCTTTATCGTTTGTTCGATGAACAGGTATAAAAAAAAAAGTGTTGTTTGGGAATGCTACTTAAGAAAGCACCACAAAGTTGACTTGACGGAGGCACAAATTTCCGTTGCGATGGTTGTAAGCAGCGTAAATTGGGTAATATTCCCTTGGATATACATCAATGACTTAGCACCCAAGCTTGTGTGGTTGTTTGGGTTTGATAAGATGGTAGTATCCATTGAACTTTGGCCATCTCTTGTTCCCCACCCTAAATTTTAATGCTGGCTTAAGGGTGTATTTTTTTTCTCATTTCGATCCTAACCATTTAATTTCTCGGAAACAAAAACTAGAGACACAAATTTCCATTGCACGGAAATGAGATAAAGAGCTTGAGCGGAATTGTGTCGATAAAGATGTGTGAGCGTGCGCCCATCATTGAGTATTCTTCCCTTGGCTATTTGGAACTTCCAAACTTCTCTCACTTGCCGCAGTGACAGTTCCCGACTAGGGCACTAGGTCGTCGCACATCAGGACTATAGCACTCTGTTATATTAGATTCTTTTTTACTTATGTACTATTTCTTTCCATCGTCCACACCAACAGATTTTCGAACCTCAAAGTCGAAAAGAAGTCACAACCATTTGTTGACTAGGAAATCATTCGCTGACTAAGAAATCATTCGCTTACTAATGAATCATAGCTGACTAATTAACAATAAGCTCACTACTATATAAACTATAGCATAAGAAGGTCACAAATGCTTATTCCGAACTTAAGTATACCTTGACTATGGCTTCCAAAATAGTACCATTGAATAACGGAAATAGCATTCCAGCAATTGGTTTGGGAATGTATTTGACTCCCCGTGGGGAAGCCAAACGACTTACTTGCGAGGCTTTACGAGTGGGATATAGACATATCGATACGGCAGCCTTCTATGAAAATGAGCGTGAGGTTAGCGAAGGTATAAGCCAATGGGTCAAGGATGGCGGGAAGAGGGACGATGTCTTTTATACCACCAAAATAAAACCTGTGGATCTTGGATACGAGAAGACACAGAAAGCAATAGAAGAAGCATTGGAGAAGGCTCAGAGCATAGAATACATCGATTTGATGTTGGTCCATGCACCCCTTGACACTTCCAAAAATAGGCACGGTTCATGGTTGGCTCTTCAAGAAGCTGTGGATAGTGGAAAGGTAAAGAACATTGGGGTTTCCAATTATGGTATTCCTCATTTAAAACAGTTGTTTGAATACCCTGACTTGAAGTATAAACCAGTTGTCAATCAAATTGAAATTCACCCTTGGTTAAGAAGATTTGAGCTCGTGAAGTTTTGTGTCGATAATGATATCAAAGTCCAAGCATTTTCACCTTTGGCCAGGGGTATGAGATTTGGTGTCAGTTATGTTACTAGCTTGAGTGAGAAGTATAATGTATCTGAAGCACAGATTTTAATTCGTTGGTCTTTGAACAAGGGTTTCATCCCGTTACCTAAAACAACCTCAAACGAGCGCTTGATACAAAACCTCGATGTCGATGGGATTGAGTTCTCAGAGACAGAGCAAGGCAAGCTCGACTCCCTCGATGAACACTGGGTTACCTATCCAGCATGGGACCCTACAGAACACCCTGCTGAACCTTAAATAGCTGTTTTATATTCAGGTCATTTGATATCTGATATGTAATATATGTCTTCTCCTGTTACGGCCATAGGCCATCTTTCCACTGTGCTAGTCTTTTACTTCGTTAGTCAAAGAAGAATCCGACTATGATACTTTATTTCTTATGGTCAACGTCTAACGGGCATCATTTCCTTATCCCCCGATCATCCATATACCTTTAGAGTCCTTTTGGTAGGGGGCATTTCTGACTTGGCCAACCTTCTTATGAGTAGCGTGGACTCCACCAGATGAGTTTGAAGAATTTACAAGCGGAACCTAATAAGTTAGAGGGTGATATGCTTTCATTATAAAGTATCGATTACATAGCTATACAACTTTATTTCCAACGCTTATCTTTTACGACAATCTTCCAATAATTATTTACCTTTGTATAAAGGTCTATATAAAACTCAATGCTCAAATTTGTTGTATATTCTCGAGATAGACTCACGGTTCAACCCTATCATCACTTACGTCTGTATTTCAAGTTAACACTCTGAATTGTGGGCAATATCATAATCGGATTATGATCCAGAGAATTTGCAACCTCTAGTCACTGGAAGCCTAGTATTAGGCTAGGTCACATTGGAGATTTTGTCAATTTGGAACCCCTTTCAGTATCCAACGCCCAGAGTGTTGGTCGTGATCCCACGCCCCTGCATCAAACTCACCTAAAGGGTATTGAGAAGTGATATTCGTAGCCTCACTTCAAAAGCTAGGAACTCTTGCATTCATAACGATGGTCCTGCTGAAAGTAGCCCGGGTCACTTGACACTACTATACATCTTGCTATTTATGCAGTCGATGGCCCCCTTTCACCATCGAGTTTATAATGTGTTTTTGCTTCAATCATAGTACCCATCATAAACTAAATCACGTCCACTCATCTGCCTAGCCCATGTCTTACTTCCTCCCAAGCATCGTACATCAAAAATTGTCTGTCATTGATATCCCGCGTGCCATTATTTGTTGTCTAACTGCTCAAAAGCACTTTATAACAACAAGGCTATCTGACCTCAAACCAAATCAAGTCTTTTGAAGAAGTTACTCCATCGAAAATTTCCGTTTTTACCCCTAATGGATCTGATTTAGTTATCAGTGCTGGCATTACTATTGAATTGCAAGTTTACTTTGTTAATAGCCATTTTGTCAAAATTCATAAACAAAAATAATACAAATTGATCAAATATGCTATGTAAATGACCCAATAGTGGAGTGATGAAAGAATTAGGTTACCCAGGAATGGTTCAATATCAACTTTCTAATCACCTGCTTTAGTGAATATTAACTGGAGCAGCTCCCTTTGCTTTAAATACTTTAAGTAGATTGAAAATACGAACTTACCACTCTAGACCAATCCCCAAGCAACAACCAACCACAAAAGGCTATCCAGAGGTTTGACTACCAATTGTATGTAACTCAACTCTTATCATTCCTAACGTTGATATGAACCTAATCCACGGTATTCACAGTGTATATTCATTTTCCACCACTACTTAATACAGAAAAATCTGCCCCGATCAATTTTCACTACAATTTGAAATTCGATTCCAGTCATACGATTTTTGGCTTAGTCCATCATTGAAATCTGTACTTATCGTATCTGTTCAACTCGTTCTATTTTCAGCAAAAGGTCCCAGTAACAGATCACCTCCTGAAACTGCGTCACTTGATTGTCTGCCTTCACCCACCTTTGCCTCCTGCGCAACAGAAACTAAAAGATCTGATCGTCTTGAATTTCTAAAGCCACCATTTGCTTCTTCTTCAATGTGCCATTATTCTTCTATCACTCCGCTTGACTATGTCAGTGCTGATGCCCAAGGTTTTAGGCATGAGGTTGAATAAGATAGCTCCAATGTTCCAACGAGTATCCCTCAAGTTCCGGTTGCCATTAGACATTCCCGAAGTTTTCAAGCCCTTACTTTCGGCCCCTGAGGCGTTAGAATGCCAAGCTGTTATGGAGCAAGAAGGAACTTTCTTCGGGCTCCTTTGGGACTTAGTTGAAACTCCTCCCTTCCCATAACTTCTCTTATACATTTGCGCCTGCATTCACGTAGAATCCGAAGGCCGCTTTACTTTATAATAGTGTTTAACCAAGACTCAACATGGAATGACTCCCCTATGCTCCAAACGAGTCATTCCTCAGCAAACTCATACAAGTATAATTAAAAGCAGTTCCATGCTGCTATGAAAACCTCAACACCTGGGACTGTTGAGTTTTACAGCGCTTCGAATACAGCCGTCAAAGATTTAATTTTAGTATATACAGACAGCAGCGATATTATAAGGAGCCAAACTGACTCAGGTGTCCAGAAATCATATCAATTTATTATCAGAGTACCCTCAAAAGTAACTTTCAATAAGAATGGATCAAAGAAACTTAAGATCATATTTGCATTACATATATTACGGAAGTTCTCCAAACGTAAAGATTCCAACAGTAACTTCAGTTCGAATTTGACCCCATCTCAAATCCACTAACAGATGGCTGAGTTCCAACAGAGGACATTACTCGAAGTAAGCCTTAGCCTGAATGTCACTGAATAGGCTATGAATACCTGTTGCCTAGACAGATATCGAAATAATCTCAAGAACTTACAGAATCCAATCACTTCCTATTCCAGATTTAAACAATTATCTGCTAATTGATCACTTGCTGTCCGTGCGATAGGATCATTTTCTTCATTCTAGCTATGTTCTCCAATATTTTTGATGTACTTCCACGAACGAATCAACAAACAAAAATACCTGGCTTAGGAAAATTACTGAATGGAATACTCCAATTTCAAATCCAGCAAATTCCTAAGTGTTTAGGAAAAATTAAACTAACTGATCTGAAAATCCCATCAACTATTGATTAAGGTCAACAATCAACGATCTATGCAAGGTGGTAACAATAATTCTTTCTTACGAAAGTACTGACATAGACAAAGCAAATTAACTTGCCATGCTATATGATCCAGTTTGAGTACAAAACTTTGCATTTATAACTGATAAAATTTTCTTGTGGCCATTTGTTCCTCTCAGATGAAGGATAGCAATGTTGAATAGTAGCAACACCGTCATCAAATGTGTAAGATGTGCTTATGTTTGTAATTATGTTATTTTGTTGATCTACTACTCTCAGGATCAATGGTAAGCCGGGTTTACTTTAGCCGAGCTTTGTCATCTTCCAAACATGTGAGGAATACGTTGCTTCACCAGTTCAACAGAATCTGGCGGTTACCTGAGAAATACATATGGATATACCTTTCGGATTCACTAACCAAAGTAACAGGGCCTTGAGTACTTGTTGGTTATGTTCTGATATTCTAACAAGATTCAAAGTATTTCATTACCCCTCGTTGTAGAGTAGACACTGTAGCAGTCCCGTAAATTTGTAAATGCTGCATTGAAACTGAATGTCTCACCAAAATATGGACACGTTTATGACTACCTTCAACATCTTTGTTGAATTAGGTTCAATTGGAAGTCTAATTTCTGTTTACCTTTTATGACTAGCGTTAACTTGGTGGTTGATCCATGAGGGTAAAATGTTTATATTCGAAATACTTAACTATTTAGAGCAGGGAAGCTGTTCCTATTTATATTCATTAGAACGGTAACAACTAATTGACTATGGAACCAAAATCAACAAGCTTGTGAACTCTAATGGCGTCATTTATGATGTCAAATGGATTAGTTCTCGCTGTGTTCATACGCTCAAACTTAATTAACAAGATCAAGTGTATAAATCACGTCTCGTAGCTTAATGTCCCTGCTCACCATTCGCATACTTATTGGTTTTTGCGTTGAAGACTCTGTCATCCATCATTAGGATTTATCGTCTGCCTTATTATGCTCTCCCCGAGGATAATATTATCCTCGTCACGCCACCACAGGGAGTTCGCATCAAAAATGGGTATTGCTGGCTTTCAAAGAAGTCAGTATATGGCATCAAGCCAGCTGGGTTTGAATGGTATTCTTGCAAGACAATGATATTAACGCAAAAGATTATTTTATGAGCAGGTCGATAATGAATTAATCTTTATTGCATTTTATTTGGACGATTTATTTATGGCGGCGTCTAAACGAGATTAAGTTATTAATTTCAAAGACAATCTTAAGGATTGTTTTGAGCTAAAATCCTTCAATGATATTGAACAAGTCTTAGCAATTGATTTCGACGAGACCAGAAATGGTTTATGACTAAGTCAAGAGAGACCTTAATGAAGTTATTGACAAATCTGGCGTCAATGACGAATATATGTCATCAATACCATTGTATTCCCATTATGCTTAAATTTCTTCAGAGTTTGATTTTCCCGACGGTTTTATAGATGAACTGAAATCATACGTCCACGACTATCTCCTAAACAAACAAAGCTATATCAATCAGATGTTGGAGCATTGCTTTGGGCGGTAAGATATACAAAACCTGACATAAGCTACTCGGTGAATGCGTTGAGTCAACGGAATAAAAATCCGACAACGACAGACCTCAAGAAATTAGAATTATGTATAAGATATATTAAGAGTTTAGATTTCAAGACATCAAACACAAACGGTAACACAAAGCAGTACGTTTATTCGGATGCCTCATACGCTTTTTCGCAGGAGGGCATCTGATATCGGGTGCAACGTTCTACCCATATCTGAATCTCATTCATTGGGAAAGTAAAACTCAGTACGTAGTAACCAAAAGTTCAGCATAAGCAGAACAGGTTGCTCTATACAAATGTTTGTGTACTTGTCTTGGAATAAGGGACAAATCACTGATGTACAAGTCCAAATCAACTCTGTCCTCATCAACGAGTATAATGCAGCGGTTATAGAAAACTCTTACAATAAGAAGATTGGGCATAAAAGCCGACTTCTAAATACTAAGTTGAAATACATAAGGCAGCAAATCACACATGACATAACGAAGTGATTAAAATCCAATACCTGAGATCAAAGCGAAACATTGCTGATCTATTCACCGAAGCTTTCCAAGCTAAGGAATTCAATCAATTAGTAGACTTAGCACTAGCGAAGGACACTGACCATACCCTAAGTATCTGTATTGATTGAATGTTAATTGGCCTGACACCCCCTGTCGGTAATTGGAGTAGATCACACGGATGAAAGTTAAGGACAGTTTCCCACTTTCCAGAATTTGAGCGTTAATTTTTATAACCTAAGTTATTTGAATACAAGTTCTGTAGATATAATGCTATGGTATAGAGAATATTTGCAGGTGATAAAAGGGCTCTATCAAACGACAATACTTCTGAATATACCTGAAATGAAAATTTAAGATGTCTTCGGGTTGTAATAAACCCATCTGAATTGCTTCGAAGGAATCTTAGAAACCAAGCTGTGTGGTGACTACAAAATTGGCAAGCATTGTTGAATGAAGATTATATGACCATAGTTAAGAGAAAGGTATTACTGGGAATTACTAACTTATATACTTTTGGGGGAAAGTAATCAGTGAACATGGGTTTCCTATGGGTACTTCGTTTCCCACATCACTAAAGAACTCAGACCGAAAACGGTAGAATGAGAAGCCGAGTGGTTGATAGAACTTCAGCCGCGCGATGTCGTGAATAAGATAGAAGCCTGAGTAGATAAGGAAACTCGGATAACAAGAAACACTGAGTTAAGGCTGATAGGCCATAAAAGGAAAAAGGCGGTCGATTGCGCAATTGAGACGGAAGTTTGAATAACTGAATCAGATTAGCTAGATAGTTAGAAGTGTACAAATAGCTCTCGGAATCCCAAGTTGGAAGGAAAGATTTCAAGAATACAAGAATCAACTACCTTCGCGACTTAATCGAGAATCTAACAGTCAAAGACAAGATTCCAACCTCCTTTTTCAACAGGGTTTGGAAGATATGAGAATAGAAGTACAAAACGCACAAGATTACGAGTGCGCTGACCTGCATCTTGAAAATATTAATTGAGACGAAAAAGACTTTTGAACTGATAGTCTTGTGTTTTGAGCTAAAATATGGAAGATAGTGATTTTGTGGGTGTTTGTTTGTATCTGGTATACATTGTATCAGTCAGATATTCTAGAGTAAATTTTTATCAATCTTATTCAATCATTTTAATATTGTGCTGTTAGTGATTTTCACAAAATGAGCTCTTTAGGCATAAAATCGCTTTTTTTAAGACCTACATATACAAGATTAATTGAACGAATATTAGTGAGTCCTATTTGGTGAATTATGTTATCGTGCTGGGTTTAAAAGGTGCCAGCGAATGAGACACCATTCAATGATAGTTTTGTTTTCATTTAACTACTCATGCCTGAAATCGCCCTTACTGTTCTTTTGGATGCACCTAATGGATTTGGCAAAATTCATAATGAGCCTTATATCCTGTATTTTTTTTTGCGGGTTGGTGGATGGCTTCGCGATCTAGAGAATTTCAGCGGTGATGCTAAAAGATGCGAGCAAGTGGTTTAACTCATTCTCTGAGTAGTGAAGGATTGTTGCATAAGGCCTCACAGCCCTCGGAGAAATTTATAGATCAGCTTAAAGTTGAGATCAAAACGCATTTAGACAATGGCTCTGTTCAAGAACTTGGTGACTATAAAGCATATAGGCAATGGGCAGAGCAAGCAAAGATTTATTTTGGGATGATACATCCCAACATGCTTGATTATCTTGAAGGGAGGATGCTGGAAGAAGATGTTGCTCTGGAACTGTTTAAAGGTTTTATTGGAGTTGCATATATTGTCTTCCGTTGCTTGGTATCCGACGATATTCTCAATCGAGCTTTTCCAGCTGCTCGGACTCCAGCTGAACTATGGGCTTACATTAAGAGAACAGCTTTTAGACTTGAAAATGATTCACAGGAGGTACTTACAAATATAATGTCTGTTCTTAATGATCTCATCATGAGTGATGAGCTTAAACTCGAATTCTTAAAAACAGTTGACGACGAAATCATCAGTAATCTAGATTTTGATGTTTGCAGAGAGTTTACTATATCACTGAGAAGTAATATAACCAGATTAGCGTGTACCTCTTTAATGAAAAATGATATGGAAATCACGCTCCAAAACCTATACGAGCAAATACAGCATATCAAACACATCTCAACCGCATCAATGTTTGGCCGGTGTGGCAAATGCCAGGGTTACGGCCACTATCATGACTCTTGTACTAACACTGATTGGATCGATTTGAGAGGTGAAAAGTTGTCTCCTCTTGAAGCGGATTTTTTTGCTTCCCCTAAACGTTGAACAGACTACAATCTAACTGATCTCTATAGAATCATCACTGTCTCGTACTTGGGATATCTACCTGAAAAGAAAGAAATTTTTAAAAGAGGTTCTCCATGTGTCACTATCGAATTTTGTACAGTTTTTTGAAAGTAACAGATATACATTGCCTATGAATTTGATGTGCGTTCATGGCCAAAGTTGCTTTTACAATGAGAGAGAACAAGGACACCCAAACTATAGCCTTTGAGGACAAAATGAAGACTGATATAAGATTTCCTTGACTTATAAGATTACGCCTAGATCACGAAGAGATCTCATGCTGCTAAAGCATTACCGGCATCAAGATTCTGTACTTTGTACTCTGAGGATGGTACATGTATCATAATGAGTTACTCCTACAAGGGTGTGAAGGAGTTCTCATGACTCACATTCTTGTAAGTGAATGTTGCCGTAAAATGCGGCGAATGTCATAACGACAAATGGTGATACTCTATGACTTTCTATGGCCGTGTAATTTATAGGCTTGTGAGCAACCTGTTTATTTGAATAGTAAATAAATGATTTGACTCGTATCTCTTGAAATTAATTCCTGGTCAAAACATCCACACGTTCACCCATCAATTTGCTGTTTTGCCAAAGATCGGAAAAGGTGAAAACCAGAAACAAAAATATTTCTTATAATGTTTTAGCTCGTAAAGCTTACTACAGCGCTCTTTTCTTTGTGTACCACTCAGGATGTTCGGTCGGAGACTGCTGGCTCCCCCTACCTTTCCTCTACTTGACCTTGTGCGGCGCGCTAGCTGACTCCATCCCCATTAGTATATAGTTCACTCCTTCATTTTCACTAGATTCTTTCTACAATGTATGCCGGAGCTTCCCTCGAGCGTTTACTGTCTTTTCACACTTCGCGTTTTGAATCATAAAATTAATCATGATGAGGAGCAGGCTCAACTGGACCTCTTTGAAGCGGGCAGCGATTATATCAAGCGGGCGTAGTTATACAGTTAGGCATGCTAACGAATTATCTTTGGACAGGCTTCCTATGAATAGGAAAAAACCGTTCGTTAATTGGAAGATAACAGGTATTTTTGCACTCATTGGTGCTTATTTATCATACAGCGAAATTATTATGGATACATACGCTGAATTCACGGAGATCCAAGAGGAAAATGGTCTTTTGCCAATCAGATTAAAGTATAAGTTATCCCAATTGCCTGTTTACCAGCGCCTAAATCACCCTCTGAATAGCGAAAAGTGGGCTAAGTTGGAAACATGGGAAGATCTTGATCACAACATTTTGGATCAACAGGAATTCAGCAAGACACATGACCAAAAGGAACTAGTATTGGGAGATCAGGAGGGTAGGTCAATGGTTTCTCATACTCTAGCTAGACCTGGCGGGTTCTTAATCAAACCGGTAATCTATCACAATAAGGAAACAAATGAAGCTGTAACAATAATTCATGCTGGATACAGGTTGTGTGGGTATCCATTTATAATACATGGTGGAATATTGGCTACTGTGTTGAATGAAACATTCAAACGTAATGCTGCTTTGTCAAAAGATACGAGTTCGGGATTCAAGGGAGATTTCAAAATTGAAAATATTTCTATATCATATAAGTATCCCTCGTTCGCTAACCAATTTTTGATAATTAAGACGTCCAAATTACCTATGGAAGGCGAGAACTCTAAAACAATAAGATTACAAAGCGTGATCGAAAGTGAGAGTGGAAAAATCCTAGTGAAAGCAGAAGCAGTCCTACATGATACAGGACTAAGAACTAATGAGCTGTCATCTTTCAGGAGATTGGTAAACTGGTAGTTACTATATGAACTTAAAAAAGTAGTTTAGGAACCCCTGGCGGGCTTTGTAGTTTATAAAGGAACTGCACCGTCAATGTAAGGCATGGCTTACCAGTCAACGGTATTCTTATAAACGATGTTACTTTTGTAATGACATTTCAAACAAATAGGTATAACTGGAGTTATTGAATACACTAGAAAATCTCTCGTTAGTTGTTTATAGAATGAATCAAATCAGTTTTGAAGCATAGCTAAAATGTTCTTATCATAAGTTTGAGTCGAAGGCACGATTATTTATTCCGTATTTATATACAGTCAAGTGAAGACTTGAGGGTTCAATATGAGTAAAAAAATTTGGGGTCCTATCACCTAGTGGTGAAATGATTCATTTTCTTTTTCTTCGAGATCAATACAGGGCTTGAGCAATCGGTAAAAGGTTTCATCTAAGCTCGATAACACAAAACGATATTCATTATGAGAGCGAGAAACCCGACATGTGTGTCGTTGTTGTATATCATGTCGTGCTATATTTCTAAATTTCTTACGGTCTATTTGGCTATTATTTTCCGTGAAGGATTGGATACCCTCCAGGCTAGTTTCAATCCATTTCTGAATGATTTGTAAGACACCGCTTCATCTTGCACGGGAACAGATCCACATTCTATCTCCCTTTTACATGTATTTTACTACTTTTTTTTTTTTTGGTCTTTATCTTTTTCAGTCCTTCCTGAAACAGCGAATTAGTGGGGTGACATAAAACCCTCTTTTTCGAAAATTAGTTACAAGTGATTAAGTTATCAAATCAATTCGAGCGAATAGGTTGCTTACAAGCCCAACAACCTTACCTCCCACTCTTTGTCGTTCGCTTTGACATTTGCCGCGTTTTGCGAAAGCGTCTATAGCTCACACTATTCAAAAGCCGAGATGAGAGAAAATTTCCACCACTAATGCCTGACTCTTTAGAAAAGCACGTAGAGATAATATCTATTAATGATTCGAGAGAGGGAGAAAATGCACAACCTGTAGTGCCACACGAACGTCAGATTGTTGATGACATCATTGCAATTTGGAAAGAAGATAGTGAGACCGAAAGTTTGGGAATGGGTAAACTCCACACAATTGTTAAGAAGCGGCACCCGAACTGGTCAGTCTCCGAAAAAAGAGTTAAATCACTACTCAAGAAGTTTGGGCTTTCTACAAATTCTATCCAACAATTCA
Source organism: Yamadazyma phyllophila (assembly GCA_030571955.1). Taxonomy (NCBI): domain Eukaryota; kingdom Fungi; phylum Ascomycota; class Pichiomycetes; order Serinales; family Debaryomycetaceae; genus Yamadazyma; species Yamadazyma phyllophila. The sequence continues at coordinate 26,263 of JAJLZE010000011.1, read as the reverse complement.
ATTATGCTGGTGAGATTAGTTCTCTTGCGGATCCCAATCTACAGCTTCCAGATCAAGTTAAATTGATCATGACTACCAAGAAGGGAAAGGGTTTATATGCTAGAATCGGCATAAAAAAGGGAGATTTATTGTGGAAAGAAGAACCGTATTTTTTCATACCGCCTTTGGCGAACTTAAAGTTGATAAAAAATGGGAAGGCTTGTACTTATTGTGGTAAACTTTTGACCAATGCGAGAAGCTCGTCTGGAACCTCTGTTTTGAGAGGCCTCGACTGTACGGGGTGTCCTGACATTTGGTGTTCCACAAATTGTAAGAAGATTGGAAGTCCTTTGCATAATATGTTAAAGCATTTATCGAAAGGTCACAAGAAGACAATAGATGCCGAAGCATATTTAGAATTGGAAGATTATTGCATCAAGGAGCAATGGAATGCTCTATTTGCAATCACCCTCATTTATGCTGAAATAATTGAGGATAAGAGTAACGAAAAGTTGGAGTATTTCAAATCAATGGCTAGAGTGTCACAAGCAATTAGGTATAAGGCATTGAACTCGTCAGCAGGCTCATTCGATACTTTTACAGGAGGGGCTTTGTTTGTACAAGAACAACAAGAACGATTATGGAAGGAAGGTTTTGAGAAGTTTTCGAAGGTTTTTCCAAAGGCTAAGAATGGCGACATTGAATATGATGAGTTCCTTATGATGCTTGGCTCATATAATATCAATAATTTAGATTCGTGTATATTTAGAACACAGTCACATTTGAACCACGCATGCAAGCCAAATGTGGATGTTGACACTTTTCCAAACTCAAGACCTGATGGGATCAAGGTTTATGCATCAAGAGATATTAAAGCCGGTGAGGAGCTCACTACTACTTACGTAAATCCTAACCACACAGTTTTGCAAAGACAAAGAGAATTAAGGGCTAACTGGGGATTCACCTGTACTTGCAGTAAATGTAAAGAGGACTTAAAAGCTCAACAAAGAAGGCAGTCCCAATCCTCTTTTAACTCCAACAATGACATCCAAGATAAAAAGGCAGATATCAGAAAAATGTTAAGTGAAACGAAGGCCGATCTTGATGGGGAGGGAATTGAACTAGAACTACCTACGGACCATGTTGGAGAAAGACGAAAGTCAGTTAGATTCGATGAAAAAGTTACAATTAGTGATTAAGTACTATATGAAGGAGCGAAATCTCAATTCAGGAACTTAAAGCTTTGTTGGTAGAGATGTATGAGGGTCGGTGCGCCCGTCATTGAGTATTCTTCTCTTAGCTATTTGGAACTTCCGAATCTCTCTCACCTGCTAGGGTAACCGTTCCTGACTTGGTTACTGGTCTTTTAGTTTGATTATATCTCTCACCTTTCATAAATACTTTTCTACTTGCCTATATACTATTTTTCTCGTCGTGTACTTCCCATAAAGGTACTTCCAATAATAATACACTTCTCCCATACGTGCTTACGCGCCCAGCTTTCCGCTCCGCAATGATTCTTCGAGAGGCTAAGACGAAGTTGAGAGGTCATATAAAGGCAAAAGTTGCGCAGGTCTCAAACGATGCCATAACTTGTCAAACAAACTTGATTCTCCGAACGATACTCAACTTTGAATTATTCAAGCAGTCTAAGAGAATCGCATTGTATATGTCTATGCCCCAAGAAGTGCAGACTTTGAAATTGATCGAAGAGTGTTTTAGCTTGGGCAAAACGGTATTTTTGCCCAAGTGTAACTTCGAAGCTACTAATGGTAGAAAAAAGTACCACATGCATATGTTGAAAGTGGATAGCTATCAAGAAGTTTTGCACCTTGAGCCTCGAGGAAGATTTAAGCTCCTAGAACCAACTGGGGGCGAGGATGCCCTAGAGACAGGGAATTTGGATTTGGTTATTGTTCCCGGAGTAGCATTTAGTAGGGATTTGAAAAGGCTAGGGCATGGGGCTGGGTTTTACGATGAATTCTTTACTAGATATTATGAGAAACACAGACAAAAACCCTATTTAGTGGGTATCGGCTTAAGAGAACAAGTTGTTGACCAAATACCCATAGAAGGACATGACTGGTCACTAGATTGTGTAATATCTCCCGAGGGTGTTATATTTCCCACACTACTCAATTCATAACATCTGATTCATAAAATATAAATAACTTAATAAGTACACAAAAGGTCTCACTTACCCTATGTAAATCCCCACCAAGCAGTTTGAAAGCATTCTATCCACACTAACCCACGCATGATATTTATTAAACAAAGTGGTACCGTCTCTTCCAGCACATTTCATGATTTCTTTGGTACCACCTGGGTGGAATTTGATATAGGGTGTGATATTGAACACTTTACCGTTAATACATGTCCACGCATCTTCACTCATATTATGTAGCCTCAATTCATCTCTGGTTACCTTGACGTACTGAGGCGGAGGTGTGTTTGGGGGCACTCCACGAAGTCTATTCTTTTGATAGCTATTACTATTAAGATTCGCCCAGTCTAAAGGTGAGTGCCCTGGTTCCAAGGTGACCTTTTGTCGTTGTCTTGAATTGGAGGCAGCAGAAGGGGACAATCCAGAAGCAGCCCTTTGGAAAGAGTTTGGGGAAGGAAACAAGGTGTTCAGAGTCATCAAGATTTGTTTTACGATATGGCTGCGATATTTTTAACTAATGGCATTTACACGACGGTTTTAAAAATCTCTTAGCTAAAAGAAGGAAAGTTTTATTTCGGCTTAATTTACTGATTATAAACAAGACAGAGCATTAGGGAGTTCAGCAACCAGTAATGATGATATTACGAGATAATTTTTGTACACGCCCAATGAGTTATTTTTGAATTTCATATCGCTACTATTAGTACATCGTTTATTCTATAGTCATATTCAATGTTTACTTCTCAACTCTTTCGTAATAAAGCATATATACGCTAGTTGTCTCGCAGAGTACGGCTGCTTTGGAGACCTCGGATATCAAGGCATCACTGATTCTCCAGTAAGGGTGCTTCAACAAGCTCGGGATCTTTTTCAATTTTACATGTTTCAGTGGTTCTGCGTTTGGAGTTTCATCATTTTGAAGTCTAGCATTTACCTGATCTGAAAAGTCCGCATTGAAATAGTTACCACCAACTTCTTGTACCAGAAACTCGGCAGGAGTTGTGACACCAGATGGAATAATTTCCTCTATTCTAATGTTTTCGGGGTCTGCTTGGAAAACTGAGGGTCTTCTCCCCATGATGTTACTGAATTTTCTACGGAAAGACCCTGGCGGTTCAGGGATGTTCTCCTCATTCAACGAAGTCATAATATCGGCCCTATCGCTAGAGGATGAATTTGTTCTCTGATTTCCTGAAGCACTATCAATCTCAGATGAAGCATCTGACACAACCGATGATCTCCTGAAATTAGTATTAGGCTGGGGGTCTTTCGGTCCCTCGTGGACAACTACTTCATCGAGAATTTCAGGCGACAACTTGATTATCATACCCTCCAGGTCCTTCACATATAGGGGTTTGCGTTTATAACACTCATAATGCCCTTGCGTATGAGATCCTTGGTGTCGAATCATAGCTTTTAGTCTATACTTGTAAACATCATTATCGCTGAATTTGAACTTTTTAAAATGATGAATTAGATCATCAGATTGATCAGTTGTTATAGGTGCATTATTCAATGATTCAAGAGTTTTTACAGTACTGGACGAGGCGGCCGAGCTCTTTGTGGATGAAGTATTCTGCTGCAATGTTGGAATTGAGCCAGTGGATTCATTTGAGTCAGATTCAGAGTCCGTGGTTTCATCACCATTTACTTCATCGGCATTTTCCAAAAGATCTTCAGAGTCTGTCTCCTGACTTCCAGATTCTTCAACATCCTCTCTTTGAACGCCTTCATCTTCCATGTCATTCACGTCAGTCGTCAATACCTTAGAGTGTGAAATCATATTATTCGTGTAAAAGTTATCAGCCTGAGATGCTAATTGGAATTGCTTCAAGTCTTCCAGGTACTCTTTACCAATGCTTAAATTCAAGTGATCTCTAAAGGACACCCTGCAGCTATTCCTGACCACATTGACACCATTGAAGCTCGACCTTGACAAATGTAAACCAAATACCTTGGGAGGTTTCAATATTTGATTTTTTCTCAAAACGGAAGAAGTGATCTTGGAAATATCGACATTGTTTTTCTTATAGTTTTTGACATAATTTTCTAATTCTTCAGTAAGATCGTCATTGATACAAAAACTGGGGTCGTTGTTGAGTTTTGTCAAGTCTTCAATGATTGCAGCTTCACTTTCACTTAATTTTTGATTATTATCAGACTTCAAATAATTTTCGTGGTTCACGATATACCTAACTCGACATCTCAAGCACTGATACCCTTCTATAGACTCACTTTCACTATCATTCAAAAGAGTCTCTAAGTTAGTCGAACTTGTCTCTGGGGCATGTAAGGTGAGCATCAAGAATTGCAGAAATTGTGGTTTAGAGACACCTTTACAATTGAGGCAATTCATTTGAGTTAATATGAGACCATTCAAGGGAAACTCGGGGAATTCGATTAATTTTAAGGTTAAGGCGCTTTCTTTGCTCTCAACCAATAGCTTCTCATACAAGTTTCTATACTTCTTAGTAACCTTTAAATATTCGTTCTCTAATGTCTCATTAATCAACTGAGTCAATTCATGGGCGTCATGTTGGCTTCTAGAGATTTTTGCGTTGAATATTTTCTCAAGGTCATGAAGGAAGGTCCAAACAGAAATAGTCCTAGATGTCATTTGTGTACTTTGAAGTTTCTTCATGATTGTAGCCAAAGAAATATGTAACGGTATATCAAATGAAGATTCCAACTTCTTGAATTTGGGATTCACATCTGTGGCAGTCGTAACTGGAATTTGATTTATATCTATCTTTTTATCGTTAATGAATTGTAACATATCGTGGAAACTTAGGATGAACTTGTTCAAATATTCAACCAAACCTGGCAAGGACAGGTATGCTTGTAAAGAACTGTTAGCAAAACAGTCGTTACGTAAATTGATCAAGCCCGTTGTATATTTATCAGGCCGTTTAGTGAACATGGTTTTCTTGGGGAAAAGAGTTGGAGATAAAATGTAATATGCCAATACAAGTGAAGCAGTTAAATATATGCAGTATAGGTGAGATTTGTTGGACAGGCTGTGGTTTATAGAATTTATGGTTCTACTCGCTTGGTTTATTGGCTTATTCTTAACTAAATCTTGGAGCTGGTTTAGTATCTCCATTCAAAAATTTGATTATCGGGAAAACTCTCAAAAATAACGAGTATTGGTTTTGAACACATGAAACTTAACCGTCAACCAAGATAAGTATAAAGGGCTATAAACATCCTAGTTTTCCGTGATCTCAAGGTGTAAATTTAAGAGAAGAGGGCTTTCGAGTTTCGAAAGCTGAGGTTATTCCAGAAAGTTTTCAACGTATGGATCCAACATCTCGATATCGACCAATGACGTAGACGTCTTCAAAGCTGCGAAATTTGTGTGGAAGCTTGACAAAGAGTGTGATACACTATTTACCATGTTTTCTATATCATTCCGAATTAAAGGATTATAGAATACATCATCCATAAAAAAGGCCACTCGATTTCTTGGAGAAGCAATATGTTTGCATTGACTCCAGGGCGTCAAAGTATATATCTCATAGTTTTCCTCTCAAAATTGAGGAAGCTGATCGATATGATAAAAATTTTCACGTTTGACGGAAGCATGTAACACCCCACTACAGCATTACTTGTAATTTAGCTAACTTTGAAGGTGGATGGGATAAATCGGAAGGTTTAGGTAGTGTGAATGCAAATTCGTTATTGAAAGCGCGACTCCGATGCTATTCCTTTTTGTAAAAACCGATCAAAGCAGTGCTTCTCAGGAACTTGTTAGAGTTTAGTTAAATCATTGGGAGAGCTCGTTATCCAATTACTCCCCGAAAGACTCAAGATACAAAAGATCTCAAGTGTGAAGCACCAACAACTGGGATTCATTTAACATTTTTATAACGCCATGAAGTTTTCTCACTCATTGCAGTTTAATGCTGTTCCTGAATGGTCTTCTAAGTATATTGCTTATACAACTTTGAAGAAGCTTGTATATTCTTTGCAAAGAGACCAACTCAGATACAATCTGGCTACGGAAGACGAAGAGTCTAGCCACTTGATACATAATGAACATGCTACTTCTAAGGACCCTGGTGTGGTATTTTTAGCTGCCTTGGATGCAGAGCTCAAGAAGATAGACGAATTTTACAAGAGGCAGGAATCTTTCATGTTCAGTAATATACACAACCTCGTCAAAGACATTGAAGATTTCGAGCATGATTTGGAACAGGGAAGGAAGAATAGTGATTTCAATGGGTTTGCTTTAAGTCAATCTAGGAGTCAAGATGACGATGAAAACTCCAAACTGAGAAATAACTCAGCTATCTTAACAAGCGACCCTGGTGACCACTCAGAGTTTACTGAAGATGAGAATCAAAACTCAAAGTCAATCGATAATTATTTGAAGTCACCCAAGAGCCCGGGGGTATGGCAAAACTCAGACAACTTACCACCCCAATTGCTTTTATTGACTGAAACACGGATTTTATTGAGAAAGAGGGTGATTGCTCTGTTTACTACTTTGTCAGAATTAAAATCATATATCGAGTTAAACAAAACTGGTTTCAAGAAAGCTTTGAAGAAGTTTGACAAGTCTTTGAATACTAACTTGAAGGATGAGTATTTGGAAAGTTTACCAACTAGGTCCTACATATTCAGAGATGAAACGTTGAAAGAAGTTGAGAGCAAGTTAGATTCCATTATCAAGTTATATCAGCTCATTTGCAACCACCCTGACATTGAAGCTGCCAAATCAGAGTTGTCTATTCATTTAAGGGAGCATGTGGTTTGGGAAAGGAACACTGTGTGGAGAGACATGATAGGTATGGAAAGGAAAAACTATGCTGCTACAAATACTGGTTCAGGGAAGGCTGCTAAGAAGGATGTGGTCGAAAATCTCAACATATCCATTTCCAACCCTATCTTATTGAAAGGAGTTTTCATCGCTGTGGTAACAGCTGTTCTTTTGAAGATTGAAATTTTTGAGGACTCCCAGCAAGAGAAATGTTTTGCCCTTGTTATTTGCGCTTCTTTATTATGGGCTACTGAAACAATTCCTTTGTTTGTGACTTCATTACTAATTCCTTTGCTTATTGTCACATTCGGTGTGTTAAAAAATGATGATGGATCTGCTTTGGGGTCTGTAGAGTCTTCCAAATTCATATTGGGAGCCATGTGGAACTCCGTTATTCTTTTGTTATTAGGTGGATTCACATTAGCTGCTGCCTTATCCAAATATCAAATAGCTAAAACAATTTCCACTGAAATTCTATTCAGGGCTGGTACAAATCCCTCAGTTGTCTTGATAACTATTATGGGAATAGCCTTGTTCGCTTCTATGTGGGTGTCCAATGTTGCTGCTCCAGTGTTATGTTTTTCGTTGATCCAACCTTTGTTGAGAACACTCCCCAAAGACTCCACTTTCAAGAATGCTTTGATCTTGGGGATCGCTTTGGCTTCCAATGTGGGTGGTATGGCATCCCCTATCGCATCTCCACAAAACATGATTGCCATTGAGGCTATGGAACCTCAACCAAGCTGGGGTCAATGGTTTGTGATAGCTATTCCTGTTTGCCTAGTATCTTTATTACTTATCTGGGTATTTTTGTTGATAACTTTCAACTGTAATGCAAAAAATACCAAATTAGTCTCAATAAGGGCTGTTGATGAAAAGTTTCTGTTGATTCAATGGTATATTATTTTTGTGTCAATCTCCACAATCATTTTATGGTGCGTTGCGTCGAAGCTAGAAGGCATTTTCGGTGAGATGGGTATTATCTCCTTAGTACCGATCATTTTGTTTTTTGGGCCTGGCTTATTGACCACTGATGATTTCAATAATTATCCTTGGAACATTGTAATTTTGGCAATGGGTGGTACTGCTTTAGGTAAGGCGGTCTCTTCTTCCGGGCTATTAAATACTATTGCTATAGGAATCCAACACCAGGTTGAGGATTTTTCATTGTTTGGTATTGCAGTGTCATTCGGATTGTTGATTTTGATCATAGCCACTTTTGTGAGTCACACCGTCGCCGCTTTAATTACTGTTCCATTGGTTGCTGAGATTGGATCCAAATTACCTGAGCCCCACCCTAGACTTTTAATAATGATCACAGCCTTATTGTGCTCCAGCGCCATGGGGTTACCTACTTCAGGATTTCCTAATGTTACTGCTATTTGCATGACAGATGAGTTTGGTAACCCATATTTGACGGTTGGAACTTTCATCACCAGAGGAGTTCCAAGTTCTTTAATTGCATACTTTATCGTTATAACAGTAGGCTTCGCTACCATGAAGCTTATTAATTTCTAACAATTGAATTCTACTTTATTTCATATATAGATCAAAGATAAACATTTATTTGTCGTCGCTATAAAGCATCATTAATTATTAATAGAAGAAACTTCCTTAAGGGCAATCATTGCCCATTGTGGAAAAACTGTTAAAAGAAAGGTAGGAGATATTTCGCTATAGGCTAGGATTAAACTTGAACAGCAGTATCGCCACTTTGTCTTGGTGTTTCAACAATCTTTTCATTTGTTCTGAAGTGTAACAATTTGTGAAAAAATCCCTCGTCTAGGGTTGAGGCGTTCAAAAAAGTCAAAATGGATGGAATTAAACCAAAATTTAAGATATCTAAAATGCCATAGAAAACGGCCTCTGAATCTGGTTGAATCTTGTTCCCACCCTCACTCAAACCCCAACAGATTGGGTATAAGACTAATAGGATTACTTGGAATACAACTATTAAGCTACCGGCTCTTTTTGTATCTGTTTTCAATGACTTTATGAGAGAATTGACAATCAAAGTAATAGCAAACAATTCTGCACTAACAGAGAATGTGAAATAACCCCATTTGTAAGAAGATTTAATTAAAGCACCAATCAATAAACCTAAAACGTAGACTTCAATGGTGAGGAATTTGGCAAACAAGCCAGATAACAAATTGAAAAGTTTGGCAACTAATTCGCTGGGAGATTCATATTGTATATCAATATGACTGGTGGCAACTTCAGTTGCCAATAGAACAAATGGCCAACCTAAAAACCAACCAATAAATTTAACATAGAAAATCTGCCTGACGTCTAAACCTAAATCGGTTGAGACATGATGAAATTCAACAGGGGTAGAAGTCCAACCTAAGTTTGAAGCGTAAGTGAAATAAACGTAAGCAAAAATGGCATTAGTAAAAAGAGGAACCAAAGTTAGAAATTTTTGTAATGATTTAGTTGAAGATGGAGTTGTTGCAAATAGGCCTGTATGAATCAAAGCTAATGCTGCAAAAACACAAAAAGCCGCCCAAAGCCAATCTGAACCATGATCGGTAAGATGAATGTCAACATTACCAGCAGGAGGGTTGACATTGATAGCATCATTACCTCTGGAAACAATATTAATAAAAGCCATATTTAATTTGAATGGAATCTGTTCGAATCAATTAATAATAGAGGAAATAGGGGTAGAATCGTCATATTTATATTTACTTGACTAACCCCAAATCTTATTATTTAAAGGGATAGTCGGATATTCAGTGGGTCACTAAAAGGCGGAAATAGTGGATGAAAAGAATAACACCATTAATTAAATTTATTAGTGACCTTAAGCGGATATCATGGATGCGAAGAGTTTAAGGAAGATCTAAAAAAACTAAGGAATGTTTATGTATAGCCACGGAAACCTTTCACTTATTAGACAATACAGTCACACGTTTGGGTAAAATATCATACGTTTCATTATAGCTAGAGTATTCTATTTGTTCTAATTTAACACCTAACCAATAGCCACTGGTTGGCCAGCTTGTAGTCTCGAGATCACATCAGCGTTTATATCACCAGAAGCTCCGCAAATGGAACACTTCAATCTTTTTGAATAATAGAAGGGGAGAATCGGAATGAAGAATAGCGTCAAGCAATTAATAGTTCGGATGGGATGTGCAGATTGATTGTGGCAATTGCCGCAGTAACAGTTTATGTGTCCAATTTCTTTCAATGGTTTATTGAATTCTTTGCACCCTATTAAAAAAAACATGAAGTCCATAATTTATGATTTATTTCTCTTAGTCTACTCAGTGTACGAATGGATAAATTATTTGACTTGGCAGCAATAGAACAAACGTATTTGTGACTCGAGAGGCTGCGCAACCTGAGATTTTCGCAGCCTCACGTGATTACCTGATAAGACAAGGGGTCACAATTATAGAGCATTGTAATGGTGTCTACTATCATTTTCGAAGTTATCATCGTTACAACTATCGTGTAAAGTATACCTCCATGGGACAATACTGGTTAAAAGTGTCACCATAATAGGAAAATAGCGAGCACTCCACGTACGAGCAGAGTCAAAGCTTGTAAGCATCAGCAAATTGCGGCTAAGGTAGACTGATCTTGTACAGTTCTTCATAGAAACTCTCCATGCTTGGTCCCTTTTCACCGGACTGCTCATGTTGTGCAGATAAACTAAAAAAGATAATTCGCCAAACATACGCTTTTTGTGTAGCTTCCTACCATAACAAGAAATAATTCAATGTTTTCGTAGAAGTTGCTAGGGTCTCAATTGCAACTCTACACACTGATAGTTCTCGAACAGAGTAGAAGCCGACTGCTTACAAGAAAAATTCACATTCATTATGAGTTACCTAGAGAATAGAATTTCAAGCGAAAGTGGGGTGAGAGAGAAGAGCACAGGCTTTACACAAGATAAAAAGAGAATCTCAATTGATGTTTAGATAACCTTACTTAATTTGGTGTTTTTGACATACTCGAATTTCAAGGCTTCACTCATATTTCAAAAACCCCTATTTATTTGCAGCCACGCCTAAGATCATCAAAATGATACGTTTAATGGAATTGAGATAGTAAGTTGTTTACTCGTAAAAACGTCTAAAACAGTTAAGTTGTATCACTATCATTTCACTCTCTTACCACCGTGAAATCCACTTCAAGCTTCTTTTACACGCTGCCGTATTGCTACCTTCTCATCTCGCAAAGTCGCGCTTTCGAATCATTCTCAAATAATCAACTCGTACCTTCTTCATCTACCCGTTGTACGCACTATGCCAGCATCAGAAAGTATACCAGCAAAGGCACAGGCCACTTCAAGGAGAAGCTTGATTCAGCAACTTACTATACTTTGTAAGACCCAACAATTTTACTGGTTTCTCGGGCATGTCTTGACCATCGTCTTATTTGTAGTTAATGTGGTTGAATCGCTCCTATCGAAACACACAAAATACTACCGCTGGTGCCTATTGAGTATTGTTGGAACTTATGTGATAGTCATAAAGCAGATACACTTTAAAAGTAAAACTGCCATAAAGAACATATCCGTGTCTCGTTTCCTTAAGGATGAAAACTCTCAGTACTTCATCGTGGCCATCTGGTTTTACGTTGCAAGTTATAAGATCGGAAGATTTTCCGGCGCCCTTTACAGTTTTGTGATTTATTCCGTGTTCCATTTATTAGCGTACTTTCAGTCCAACATTTTAGGCTACTTACCTTTGTCCATCCAAACCGAACAGAGTCTCAATGGGCAAATCAATAGGTTTACGTCCCAATTCAATCAGTACGCGTTGATGATGGCAGCTAGCAGCGAGGTTTTCATTACCATTAGCTTATTAGTGTTTCTGCCTCTTTTGGTTTTCAAAGTGTTCAGACTGCCTCTTTATGTTTTGACCCACCTTGTGACAATGTTGGTAATGGCTGCATTCTTAAGACTCAGGTATAACAGCAATACGTTCACAAAACAGATTATATCTCAATTTGATTCTAGAATCCTGCAAACTTTGACCTCGATTCCTCAACTTAAGCAATTGATTCCAGTATATTCACAATTAAAATCTAGAGTTGTTGAATATTTGCAACCTGTGGATGCAATAGTGGCTGCTAAAGTTAAATCAACCTGAGCGCGAAAATTTTCAATCATTTATATATTATGGCCTCTACTAGTCAAAAGAAAATAGCACAGTCAAATAAACGAAAGCTCAAAGAACTACATCTTATATCCCTGGTTGTAATAACGTTCATTGGTCTAGTTGCATGGTGGCTTCAAAGACCCCCTAGTTTCAAACCGTTTATGTTTTTTCAGCTTCCGTTAGTTGGTTGCCAGTACGTGGTTGAAACCAGCTGTAGGCCGAAATATAAGTATGATCCAGTTGGCGGTTATGATAAATTGGTTAATCCGGGGCTAGATATGTCCCAGGAAGGATTGATGGAGTACTTATTGGACGTGATCTATTTCTCCTGGATCTTAGACATATTGTTGGTAGTATCTGGTACTAACAAAATATGGTATTTGTTCTTAGTAATTCCAGGATATGCAGTGTTCAAATTGGCTGGGTTTATCAAGCCATTTTTGCCTAACAAAACTACCCTGAAGCCTGTTGAACAGCAGCCAAAGCAGGAGAAGAGTAAGAGGCAGCAGAAACTAGAGAAGAATGGTAGAAGAAAAGTCATTAGATGACAGTTCTATTATAACATTTATTGAAATAAACGCTTTCTGTAGTTCTCCAGAAATACTTGCCGAAGGAATAAACGGCCATTGCGTAATTATTTCTTCCACTTCTCTAAAATTCCGCGTTCGATGTTCAAGCGGTTTTTAAGTATGCCTGCCTGTCAGATCACTAGGTCACACGTGAACGGCCCTGTTGAAGAAAAGATCATCACCAAGCTTCTCACAATTAACCCTACCCTTGTGAAAGTGTTTAACGATTCTCATAAACACTCCCATCATAAAAGCATGGAAGATGCTGATAATACAGTCGAGTCGCATTTCAGACTAGAGATTGTTAGTAATGAGTTTAAAGGAAAGGGCTTACCAAGTAGACATAGGCTTATATATAAATTATTGGATGAACAGATAAATGTCGATAAGGTGCATGCCTTACAATTAAAGACGAAAACACCAGAAGAAGTCGACCAAAAGAAGTAGAAAGATAAATCCAAACAATTAATATATATTTATTTATCAAACAACTCTGCTCTACTTGCACTTAATCACTAGCAACCGCAACAGGTAGCGCTTCATCTGGCTTCACCTGTTCACCCCAAGTTTCTTGGGCGCTGGCATTCTTGGCTACCAATTCCACTATTCTTCTGATAACTGGCAAAGTCAACCAAGCGGGAACATAAGCTTCAACTCTGGAGAATGGCCTTAAGCTAACGGTTCTAAATGGATCATTAAAATACCCATCGGTGGAAACAGACTCGAATAAATCCTGTTGCCCCGCGTCACCAGATTCCTTCACTCTATCGGCCACAGCTTGAAGAACTTCTGGTGATATTGGTGTCTCATAATCAGCGACATAGTATTGGCCAATCAATTTTTGAATTTGATTTGGTCTCAATGCGTAACAAATTTCATATATGATTTCAATATCTTCTGGAGTATTCTTCTTGATCTGTAGGAGCTTAGCAGCCTGAAACAAGTGACACAAATACACACTTGCTTCTTGGATTTCATGCCCCTTACACCATTCTTCTAATCTCGTCACATTATAATTCAATTGTAAACCTCTCTTCCAAGATAAGAAGTTTCTTCTCATGACCAAATCATTGAAACATAACGCATCGATGAATCTGAGCAATTCCACTAAAACTTCATGCATTACTTCTTGTTCTATGAAGTAAGATTTCATAGACCAATAGACGTTATTGAAAAAACTCAAAATGTCATCCATCTTATATTGGTTTGTAGGCGAGAAAACCTTGGACAAAAAGGGTGAGCTCTCTGGAGCCATATAACCAGGCAATGATTGAGACAAAACAACAGCAGATATAGCTTTTTTGTCTAAATCCTTCTCCATTTTCTTCATCCACATGTTGTAGATATTATAGGATAATGATTCAAAATCTTCCTTGACTACAGCAATGAGCTTGAGATATTCCTCAAACTCTTCTTCGCTCATTTCAAAACTCAATGTATCATTGGATAGGATGGTTTGTTGGGCATAGGAAACAAAAGAGTATAGCTCATGAGTGTTGGACAACCAAAAGGCACCATTCGGAATAACGTCTTCACCCTTTAAGTTAGAAACAATGACTTGAATGGTAGCCAAGACTTCACCAAGGAATTCTTCACTTTCTTTGGTTAATCCTAATCTCCACATGTCACTTAAGATGATAATAATTATTCTAGCTGGAAATAAGATTTCTTTTCTCGTGTAATCGGAAGCAACACCAGCTTGGGGAATCTTCAAATTTTTTAACAATCCCTCCACCACTTCACGATGCAATTGCCTTGGGTTCCTCAATAACCTAAATAGTTCGTCATTGATATCGTCGATATTGGCCTCATCTTCATTAGAAACAGCAATAACAGACACAGGTCTATTCGAACCATCGAAGTTGGTATTGGAAGTAGCCATGCTAGAATGGCGCTTGGTATTGATACTCCTGTTCTTGGCAACATTCAATTGTGGCAAATTGATTTTTTGATTCTGTAATGTAGATAATTCGGCTTTCAATTGTTCGATATGTGACTTCAAGTCAATCTCAATGGTATCTCTTTTCATCAAGTCCTCCTTAGCTTTCTTTAAATCATCTAAGTTCTTGGCCACTTCCGCCTTCAAAATACTCTGTTCTTTTGTCAACTCTTCGATTTTGGTCTCCGCCAAGGTGTAGTCAGACTTGACTTGATTCAATTCCTTGTTCAAATTTTCAATCTTTGCATGGTGCTTCTCATCTTGCTTGTCGAAATTCTTCTGGAATTCCAACTCCTTTGTCTTCAAGCTTTCTTGTTGATGTGAAGATTGGTCTAATAGACCTTTCAAATGGTTGATCTCTTGCATCAAGTCTTTGTTGTCTTGAATCTTCGAAGTCAAGGATTGAGTCAACTCGATAACCTTGTTTTCCAATTTATAGGAAACTTCTTTGAAGTGGTTAACCGATTTTGCTTCAACCTTTAGTTGCAGCAATTCCTTCACGGCTAGCTTTCTCCTGAACAAAGATTGGATCAACACAGCAGACTTGACTTGTTTCTTGTAATTTCTCCGATCTTGCAAACCCCTCCAGGATTTCTGTAATACAACAGCGGATTTTTCTGTCCTTAAACCCAAAAGGGACTTTCTGGCTTGATATCCTCTGAATGATTTCTGTAAAACAATAATAGAATCCAAAGTATTGTTGATCTGCTTTCTAACTTGAAAACCTCTGACCAACGTTTGAATCAACACAGCTGCATTATGCTTGATCTCTTGCTCAATCTGAGATCTTCTAAGATATCCTCTGATAAGGGACTGTAATTTAGCATGACTACTTAATATCTGCTTGTACTTCTTTTCGGTGATGTATCTTCTGATGTTCTTTTGGATAGTAGTAGCTGAGTAGTATAATTTATCACTTCTCAATTTTTCGAACTGAGCCAACATACCAGCTTTGAAGAAAATCTTAGTGTTACCTAATTGAAACTTGGACTTATCTGGTAAGTGCGTAGTCAAGATTTGATTACACAACTCACTGACTGATTCCTGAGTAGTTTCTTCGCTCATTACTTTGATCCAGTCTTTAGATGGAACCAAGATGTGATATCTGTCTGCAAATTCAACATAAGTCCAACGGGAAGGGAAACCAGCACATGATATTCTGATTGTTTCTAAAACACCACAGGCTCTCAATTGGGATAACACCATTAAGGAGTCAAATTCCCATGCTTTCTTCAACTCATTTGGTTTGATACATCTGATGTAGTGAACATTTGTGGAGTTAATGGTTTTCATCAATTCGATCAAGGAATTTTTAAAGATGGAACCCAAAGTTGGTTTCTTGTTGGCAATGGATTTGCTTGGACCATTTAATTGTAAAGCATTGGCGTTCTTTTCAATAATGGATAACACATCTTTCAATAAATCACTGGAGGAGTCCTTCAATACATCCAAGTGACCTTCACCGACGGTATCCCTGTTCTTTTCGATAAAACCCTCGATGTCATAAGACACATCCAAGGCATAGTGGCTAACAATGAACTTAGATTGCCCGAATCTCGGTTTCTTGAACACTTTATCAGTTGGTTCCTTGTTCAAAGTCTGGTACATTTTCTCGATCAAAGACTGATCAGAACCTGCAGGTAATCTTGATTCTTCATCCAATAAAGATAATATACCTAATTTGTTTTCGATCAAATTGATACATGGTTGATTGTCTGAAAATTCGATGAAAGACCATTCAATTTCTTCTTTAACATATTCCTCTTGCTCCAACTTGAAAACATGTTGATTAAATTCTTGTTGTAATTTTTCGTTGGCATAATTGATACAGAATTGCTCGAAAGAATTCTTCTCGAAATGCTCAAACCCATAGATATCTAAAACACCAATAAAGGAGTGTATATCATCAATGATTTCTGGGGGGCACAAATCGGAATTAATGTAGTCCACCAACCAATCGAATAAGGCAGAATATATATACTTTGCAAAAGAATCTCTGGCTACCAAAGCTTGTTTATAGTTCAAATTGGAGATGATTTTTTCTGATCTGGTGGTGATTTGCTTTTTGACACACCATTTACTGAAATTTACTGCATCAATACCTAACAAGCCACATGCCTTGACCAAGTTTGGCTCATCAGATGATAAATGGGCATCATTCCTTGAGGGAGTAATTTCAATGTTACCTATATGCAACAAAGCCGCTAATAGCTTGAAAATTTCGAATTGTTTATCTTCACCTATACCGATCAATCCTAAAGCATCTCTTGTGATATTGAATTCTTTCTTGTCGTCAGTCCCTTCAATGATTGAAGCATCACCTTGACTGGTATAATTATAGTCGTCGGGATTGGATAATGACAACTTGAGCTTATCATCTTCATTTAATCCTGCCAATAATTGATAGAATATGTGATAATTCCTTTCATTTTTTGGTTGGAAGACTAACCTTGACCTTTCCAACAAGTAAGTTCTGATTCTCGCCCCAATAATCGAAGTCTTTTTATCGAATAAAATTTCTAGGTACTTACCAAACCTGGAGGAATTGTCATTTCTGGTCGTTTTAGCATTACCGAAAGCTTCCATTATAGGGTTGGTGGCCAAGATTTGTTTTTCCACGTCACTCATGTCGTGTGTATGAGATCCTTGAGTACCGATAGCAGATAATTTATCAGGGTCAGCAGCGTCAGCATCAGACTCCACACTAGCAAAGTACCTCATGATATATTTTGCGCTGACAGTTTTTCCAGCACCAGATTCACCTGAAACAACAATAGTTTGATTTTTTTTGTCCCGCTTCATGCACTTATAAGCATCTTCTGCGATTGCGAACAAGTGTGGGTCCAACTCACCTCTCGCCTTCCCGCTATAGGCTTGAATGATATCTTGACTATATAAGGAATCGATTTTTTGAAAAGGATTCGTGGCGATCAACACAATACCCGAATAAGTGTAGATATTCAATTGGGAGTACCTGACTTTGATTGCATGTAAAACTGCGGGTTCGTTCAAGTACGACAAGCTTGTCAAATCCTCGGAAGCCTCCAAAATTGGCGGATTCCTCAAGGGGCATTTTGAGTTTTCTTCGTTTAAGTTATCGTGTTGAACGGAGAATGATTCATCTTCATTGGAATCAGGGGATAATTGGATCAGATGTTTGGACTTGGCGCCGTCAGTAATAGACGTTACAGTCACTGGGATCCATCCCAACTTATCGTCAGGGTACCAACATTTAGTCCCCACGTCGTACGCTGCTACCATGTTGAATTAAGATAAATTTTCGTTGTGTTTTAGTTTGGATCAAATCGACGCGTAGGCGGTTAGGGCACGTTAGCGCGAGTAAACAGCGCCTATTGTTCTAAGTAGATTGGGGATTTAGTGGCAGAGATGAAAGGCAGAGGCTCAATAAAGGTAGAGGTGTGAGGAGAGAAGTATCAAAAGTAGTTGAACATATTACTCAGATGCTTGCACTTTGTGTTGGCCCCTGAAAAGTATTTCTCAGAGGCTGCACTAGATTTTAGTCGGCATTCATGTGTAACATTTGTGAGCATTGGTGTGCATATGAGCAGTAAAAAGAGGGTTGGTACCAGATATTGATGGATACAATAGTGAGTTGGTGGACTATGGTTAAAAAAATGGCTTCGTGTAATAACTTGTGATTTATCTGTGGTCTAAATACCATTATACATATACTCCTGTTTTGTGATAACCTGGTGAACTTCACAACTTGAATGGGGGCAGCTCTAATGGCTGGTAAACGCTATCAAATAATTTGTCATTGGGTAAGAGGTTACGGAATCGAGTCTCAATATACTCGTCACTAAGTTGGTCAATTCTCGTGGCGCCCAAGAGTCTCATGTTCATGACCATCTCGTCCTTCAAAACCTGGATGGCTTTGAACATTCCATCGTCTCCATATGTAGACATGGCATACAAAAACGGCCGACCGATACCCACCCCCTTGGCCCCAAGGCAAATCGCCTTAAGTACATCAGATGCTCTCCTAATACCTCCGTCAATAAAAACCTCTAAGGAATTCTCTAAGTTTCTTTCTTTCAACACGTAGTGCAATTCAGCTAATACATCAATTGGTGGTCTAGAAAATTCAAGCTGGCGTCCCCCATGGTTGGATAACACGATTCCATCGACTTTATGCTCAATAGCTTTTAAGCTGTCTTCTACGGTTTGTACACCCTTAAGAATAATTGGCAAGTCAGTGATACTTCTGAACCAAGAAATATCGTTCCAATTCAACGAAGTGTCAATAAATGATGAAATGGCTCTAGCAGCTCCTTGGGACCTATCAACAGAATCATCATCATTTTGAACATGTGACAAGTCCTCGAAATTCTTAGACCGCATATCCTTTTCTCTTCTACCTAATTGGGGAGCATCCACCGTAATAAAAAGTCCCTTAATACCACGCTTCTCTGCGTGCTGAACAATCTTCTTACAGATGTCACGATCTGAATTAACGTAAAGTTGAAACCACTGGGTCTGTGTGTCGGTAGCTTCGTCAACTATCTCGTCAAATGAGCAAGATGCCAAGGTAGGAATCATTTGAATAATATCCTGACGAGCACCCGCCCTAGTTAACACTTTTTCACCGTCTGGGTGCCCCAATTTTCCAAGAGCTGTGGCAGTGATATAAAAAGGTGCACTAACTTTGGTGCCAAGCATGTATGTGGATAGATCGATATTTTGAACATCTACCAAAATTTTGGGCTTAAAATAATAGCGATGGTACGCAGCGTGATTTTCTCTTAACGTGATTTCATCATCACACCCAGAGGAATAATATGCCCAAGCAATCTTATCCATTGTGTGGCGAGCAACAAACTCAAAGTCATTGAGGTTGTAGATTTGGGAAAGATCGGGTTTAGCCTTTTCGAACTTTCTACGCTGAATTTCGTACTCATCTGGAGGATCGTCTTCGTCGTCATCATACTCGTCAACCTCTGTAGTGGCGGTAAGAGCAGCAGGAACAGGGAAACTGATAGCCTTCTTATCCCCTTGCTCGTCGTATTCCACATCAAATTCATCCACCACATCTGAAGCCTCGGTGTTTTGGGTCAGAGGCTCTAATGGAACAGGTTGCTTCTCAATAGTTTCCTTCGGGGTCAGCAACTTGGATTCACTGTTGACTTTAACCTTTGCATTTTCCTTTGCCCGTACTACGCTATCCTGGTCTACCTCGCCCTTGTAACACGAAGGTGGGAGATACTTCTCTAAAGTGTCAGAAGGGTGAATAGGATCAAAAGCTTTCGTCGCATCCTTTCCAGCATACTTTAGGATGATGCCTGCACCACCTGGATGTTCCGATAAGAAGTCGGTGACGTCATAGACCTTATTATGGATAATTACCCAACAGTCTGACTTCGAATTGTGTGTCCTGATATCTTCAATTAATACTGGCATTGAGTAGAGATTTAAAGATTGATAATTCAAACGATTTAAGTGGCCGCCTAGCGCGGGGAGACGGGGTCGGAGTTGCGATAAGACTGGCGAGGGTTAACCCCGGGTTGAGAGTTGCGGGTGCAGGCGCGGGAGTGGTGCGCAGTTGAAAGAGTGAAGAATTTCTGTAGTATACTCTAGTCCTATCGAGATAAAAGATTTATAAGGCACAGATGCGTAACAGGCATTGTGCTGGCCGGAAGATGAATTGAAAGTATTACAAGAAAAAAAAAGTGAGAATGAAAGGGAATGTACTTCAAAAGCGCCTCCACAGATGTACCTGATGACATACATCCGTAAAATCTTCAGCAACCGGCTATCGTCGTCTTTCACCAACAATAACATTCACACATTCTGCAATCAGCAATTAACCTACTTGCGCTATAATTAATCTCATAGCGATTTCTCGAAGGCGCAAAATCCTCATGTGCCGAACTTACTCGACATCCAAATTGGGTAACCTAAATACATATGGGTTTACCAGCCACCTAAAGTGCCAAAATAGTAACATTCATCCATCCATACCCCTGCCCCATAAGCTCCCGCACAAAATGCAATATATCTATTAATAGTCAAATCATGCAATAGCAAAACTAGGGTTGTACCATTCTGTCATTAACCCTAATTTATTACCGCCGTAGTGCTCTTTAAGTCCCAGCCTCTTTCGTGGCTGAACCATGTTTAAATCCCTCTCATGCATTTCGCACTCAAATTTATGTCAAGTAAAAATTGATCAAAGCTGTTTTAAACGGTTAATAAACCCAGTTCATAATCGTCTTTAAGTCCTTGTGTTAGACGTTCTACGTGTCTACGTGTTACGCGTTTTCGTTTTCGTTACGTCCGTGTGTGTGTGTGTGTGTGAGTGACTGTTATTTCGTCGCCGCCACTACCACTTGTGCTTTAAATCATCCTTTTCCTACCGCTTACCGCTTTGTATTCAAATGGTGCTCATTAACGGGGTAAAATACGCTTGTGAACGTTGTATCAGAGGCCATCGTGTCTCCAGCTGCTCTCACACTGACCTGCCTTTAACCATGATTAAGCCAAAAGGTAGACCAGTATCTCAGTGTCAACACTGCAGAGAACAACGTAAGAACAAAGCTCTTCATATCACTTGTTCCTGCAATAGTAAAAAATCAGGCGGTCACCACGCCGCCAATTGTCTGAAAAATCCCGCCGGTTGTACTTGC
This sequence comes from Yamadazyma phyllophila, assembly GCA_030571955.1. NCBI lineage: Eukaryota > Fungi > Ascomycota > Pichiomycetes > Serinales > Debaryomycetaceae > Yamadazyma > Yamadazyma phyllophila. The sequence continues at coordinate 5,089 of JAJLZE010000011.1, read as the reverse complement.
TATCAACATCATAAATTGAAGGCTGCTGCTGCTGCTGCTGCTGTTGAAAAGGCTAAAAAGGCTAAAAAGGAAGAGAAATCCAACACACCAGCACCTGAAGGTAAACTTAATTTAGAAGATGATTTCATTAAATCCAATAGCGACTTGTTTGAATTCTTGAACTCTTCAAACGCTGCTTTGGTACCCTCGACAGCTGAATCTGAATCGGCTTCAAATGGGCCAGTAGATAGCCCAAAGACTTTTGAGAGAACTTTGGATTTTCCTCTCTTTCCGTTGATTGGCACACATTCTTTTGACAACGAGAATATGCCTTTATCTTCCATGCCAGCGAATTCAAGTGCTGGATTAGATGCTATCGGTTCGAGTGTGGATCTTGCCCCAAGTGCGGGTGTAGGATCTGGTCTTGGTGTAGAGGGTCCCGGTTGTGAACTGGGTATGGGCTCGGGTATTGGGTCCGAAACTGGCATGAGTGTATTCAACCGTTCACGTTCACATTCCCGTACCCGAAATAACTCTACAGCCCCGATTGATCCAAACATACCTGGGGACTATAGCATACCAAACCCTGAATTCATGGCAGGGGCTCAGTTCAATAGCCCGCCAAACTTACAATCAAACCCGAATCCCCGGCCCAATGTAGAAATGAACATCAACGGCATTGCAAACCACTCGGGTCATACCGAGTTTCAGTTGCCCACAAAATCTCAATCCGTTGAACCTCCTAATAGCACGAGTGTGTCAACAACGGCAGCTACATCAATTGGAAGATCACACTCTTTCAAGAATAGACCATCATCTGTTTTATCAGTGAATTCGAATTCTTCAATATCAACTGAAACTAAATTCGATGCATATCCTCCGTCAGGCTCTATATCCAACATCAACCTGTCGTCGAATGTAAACATTTCCGGTAGTTACCCAACTACACTTCAAGATGGCATTGCTAATCCAGCCCCTTCAGGAATGAAGTTCCCATTTGGAAATATCCTAGAGTCAAATGAACTTTATATCCTGGATGAAGATATAGAGCACCTTTTGAATGATTACGACAACATCCCTGAATTAGTGTATAATAAGTAGATACGTGTAATTCACAAAACAACTGTTACATCGATATTTACCTAATATTAATCACCTTGACTATTCAATCTTTAAGTTCTGGAATCGGTTAAGATTACTACTCATATCGATGGTGTGCTTTGCTACTGGCACCCGAGGAATCTCGTTATTCAAGTATAGAAGGAGTTTCTCATCAGTGATGCCAGTAAGTGGCTTGTCCTCGTTATTTTCAAGAATGCTGAGACGTAAGAGGTACTCTAGAAGGGAAAGGGACCGAGAAACTTCCAGTGTCTCCTCAGCATCTTTGAATTCTTCTTCTTCCAGATCTTCTTCTTCCTCATCACTTTCTAATGCCTCAAATATACCAAATGCAATATACTCCTTCTCAAGTTTTAGAATCAACACCGGAGAATTATTATTTTCTAAACGTAACAACTTCCCGGACCTGGTGAAGTAAATCTTCCGAATGTCTTTAACATCTATACTTTTTACTTGGGGATCTCCCTCATGATACCTATCGTCGTTAAAGTTTTCCGTAACCTGTAATGAATAATTAAACATGTTAGTCTTGATTATTTGAACTTTAGCTCGAGCGTACTCCTCTTTCCAAGTAACTGGGCTTTCTGAGTCACCCCTTTGTGTATCATTACCGTCATCATTCTCGATATACTTTAAACGACTGGGATTATAAAAAACGGAATAATATTTCAAATCAAACACAGGTAGCGGGTCTTTGGTCATGATCAAATGCGACGCCTCTATGAGCTTATTTACACTGATTTCCTCATTCAAATTCCGGTTTAAATTGATCCCACTTGTCACAATACAGAGGTTCAAAAGTGGAACTGCATGGTCTATCATAACGATGATCAGATCGAGTTTTTTGTTCACCTGTGCCACGATATCACCCGCTTTTGTGCTGCTTAGAGAGAGCTTTTCCATCCACTGTTCAAGAGAATCGTCAAATTGCTTGAACTGCAGCGTAAGTTCATCAATTAGCTCATTACAGCTTTCTAGCGAGCTAAATCCACTAGCGCTGACCGATTTGATCAATTCAATCGAAGGACTAACAATGCTAATTTGGAGCCTCACCTTCAGGATCTTACTCCTTAATTGAGCCTGCTCCTTTTCCGGGATTCGTTCAACTAGCCGAGAAACGGTCCTTATAGCATAGCCGGACGCAAGCGATATACCTGACCGTATAGCGAACGTAACTGCCTGACTTGACGCCTTGGTAATAAAGTCGTCCATGGGTAACCGCGATGATCTTATCTTTGCTGCAACTGCGCGTTATAAATAAACAGTTATGAAACTTACTGGCAACAGAAAGCCTCTAAAGGAGTTCACCACTCCTTTGGGATCGGGCGCAGGTGTGCCTAAGGATCAACGCCCCAGCCGTGTGAAAGACAGTGCGGTAAGACTAGCACGTCCTTTCAAAGTCCCTTTCAAAAACGCTACCTATTCCAGTGGAACGCGGTCAAGTATACAGCCACCTCGAAGTGCTAGGAATAAACTGGTGAACTACGCCCTAGATGTGGAAATCTTGGAAGATGAACCCGTAGATCAGTATGGAAATGTTATCATAGCCAAAAAGAAAGGAGCTTTAAACCCTAGACTGCTAGTATCTGCCAGTACTGGTGAAAAGCTCAAGTCAGAGTTCTCTGTGCCTTTGAAGGACAAGACAAAAATGCTCAATGTTCCCCCTCCTCCTCTTGGGACGAAGCCTAAGGTAAGTATTCCTCCACGGCCTCTTCACGACCCACTTAACGAATTTGCCGTTGTGTTATATGACCCTACGATAGATATCATCCCTGGTGAAGAAAAGAAGGATGACTCATCAGGGAAAGAAGAATCACCAGAAGTAACAGGGTTAGAAGAAGAGCCCCTCTCAAAAAAGAGAAAGGTCCACAAGTCATTAGCCGAGATACTAGGCATATCAAAGTATAAAGACGACATGTTGAAACATCCTAATGTTCCTGTAGTTATTGACCCAAAGCTTGCCAAGATCCTTCGGCCCCATCAGGTTGAAGGGGTCAAGTTTCTTTACAGATGTACTGCAGGATTGATTGACCCTAAAGCTAAAGGGTGTATTATGGCAGATGAGATGGGTCTAGGCAAAACCTTACAATGCTTAACATTGATGTGGACTTTATTGAGACAAAGTCCTAGGGGAAAAAAGACCATAAGTAAATGTATTATTGTTTGCCCATCTTCATTGGTAAGGAACTGGGCCAATGAGATCATTAAGTGGTTAGGCGAAGGTGTACTCACACCCTTGGCCATCGATGGCAAAAGCGTGAAGAATGCAGATATCGCTGAGAATTTAAGACAGTGGAGTGTAGCCAGTGGAAGAAATATTGTACGACCAGTGTTGATTATTTCTTATGAAACTTTAAGGCGTCATGTAGACAAACTAGCGGGGACAGAAGTGGGATTAATGCTTGCGGATGAAGGACACAGATTGAAAAATGGTGACTCTTTAACATTCACGGCATTGAATGAATTGAAGTGTGAAAGAAGAGTGATTCTCTCCGGTACCCCCATTCAGAATGACTTGTCTGAATACTTTTCGTTATTGAATTTTGCCAATCCTAACTATTTAGGTACAAGAAACGATTTCAGGAAAAACTACGAGAACGACATTTTACGTGGACGTGATGCTGATGCATCTGATAAAGAACGTGAAAAAGGAGATAAAAAACTAGGCGAATTGACCACCCTTGTATCGAAGTTTATCATCAGGCGTACAAATGATATTTTATCAAAGTATTTGCCCATAAAATATGAGCATGTTATATTCGTGAACCTTTCACCATTACAAACTAAATTGTACAACCACTTCATAACCTCTCCAGAAATCAGGAAATTGTTGAAAGGGCAAGGGCTGCAGCCTTTGAAAGCCATTGGTCTCTTGAAGAAGTTGTGCAATCACCCCAACTTGCTTAATCTTCCTGAAGATTTGGATGGAAGTGCAGACTTACTCCCAGACGACTATGATCATAAAGGAAGAGAAGTTCAAACATGGCTAAGTGGTAAGTTTGGAATATTGGAAAGATTCTTGTACAAGTTGAGATTCGAAACCGGCGATAAAATAGTGTTAATTTCTAATTATACTCAAACTCTCGACTTGATTGAAAGAATGTGCCGCACCAAAAAGTATGGCAGTCTTCGTTTAGATGGTACCATGAACATCAACAAGAGACAAAAACTTGTTGATCGATTCAACGATCCTGAAGGTAAAGAGTTTATTTTCTTATTGAGTTCTAAAGCTGGAGGATGTGGTATTAATTTGATAGGTGCCAATAGATTGGTACTCATAGACCCGGATTGGAACCCTGCAGCAGATCAACAAGCATTGGCAAGGGTGTGGAGAGATGGTCAGAAGAAAGACTGTTTCATTTACAGATTTATTTCAACCGGTACTATTGAAGAGAAGATCTTCCAAAGACAGTCAATGAAATTGAGCTTAAGTTCGTGTGTGGTTGATGAGAATAATGATGTGGAGAGACTTTTTTCTGCTGATAACTTGAAACAATTGTTTCAATTTGAAAGTAATACCATTTGTGATACCCACGATACCTACAATTGTAAGAGATGTGTAGAAGGAAAACAAGTCATCAAGGCCCCCGCTATGTTATATGGTGATGCTACTACATGGAATCATCTAGGTCAAGGAGATTTGCTGGAGAATCATGATGACCTATTACGAAATGAATCTAATTTTGAGGACGTGAGTTACGTTTTCCAATATATATCTCATTGATGTGTATATCAGCCCAAGTTTTATCTTTTTTGTGCTGTATTTATACCAGAATTGGGGCCATATGTTCTGTGAGCAAATTTATATAAGAAAATAGGATAAAAGCTACATCCAATGTTTCTTTTATTCAGAAACAATCCGAAAACCGCATATTTTAATATACAAACGTAAAGTGACAGATCTACTTTTCCTTACAATATAGCATTTATTAATTATATATTCTAGCAACCCGTAAACCCCTGGATCCCCAAGTCCGAAAGCTTACACCCC